>JARHVA010002269.1:995000-1397500 GCA_037957365.1 Torreya grandis | reverse complement strand
TTTGAAATCATTACATGTTTAAACTAAAATTTAACTCACCTTGGGTGATATTTAACTTTAGAGGCTATAAATACAAGGCCATACCTATTGATATCTATGTTATCTAGGTATAATGTTATTATGCACAAATATCTTGAAAGATTTGATAGTGTAGTGTTATTATGCAAGATTTCTCCCATAAGCTTTTTTAGTGCAATGTTACCATGCCAAATTCATAAGCCAATCAGCCAAGCTAAGGTGCCAAGGAGAGAAAGAGAAATGGGGCTTCATTTATAAAGACTTATTGATGCAAAAAACTGAGCAAGCCACTTCAACAAGCCATTTATACCTCTATGTAAGGTAAAATAATGATTTATTTTGTGTTATAATTATGTTTTCACTTTTATGCTTGTTACATATTCTCCCCCTACTATCTAGGATAGAGGTGTTAGTGTTTAGTATGTTATTTTGATTTAGTTTTATTGAAATAACACTATACTAACCTCCCCTCTATGGATTCCTTGTTCACACCATGGCACGTCTGGTGGGACAATGCACCCCAAAAAGTTCTTCCCGAGGCATTTTAGGACATCCTTAGAATTTTCATGTCAAAATATAAACTTGATAATAAAAAAAGTAAAGATTGAAGGCTCAAGGATGTTCTATAGGAAATCGTGATTTTACTCTATATAGTCATGTTCTTGCTTTCTAGAATCATGATATTGTAAAATATCATGACTTTGTAGTTATGGTAGTGACATAACTTATGCAATATTAAATTAATAATCATGATTTCCCATTGACTATTTTGTGTTGCAGGAAGAGTTTTGATATTACATGAAGAGTTGCAATATTGCATGATAAGTTGTTATGTTTTGGGATAAATAGAGATATTGTGATGATAAATAGTGGTGTTGAATAATAAGAAGTGATATTATGTGATAAGTATTTATCTTGCATTAATTTTCAAAATTTTTCACTAACCTTTTTATGTTACATGTTAAGTTGCAATTTTGCCTTAAAAGTGCCAATATAGTCTTAACTTATATGATATTACTTTAAGAGTTACAATTTTGTGCTAATACTCTATTTTCTAGGCAGTTGTTATTTTGTGATAATAATTATGATTTTTGTAAGGAAATTTGTGATATTTCTCTATGTTTTTATGGTTTTTCAATGTGTGCAAAACATTCAAACCCTGAGAGCTAATTTACAAAAGCTATTTTCCCACTTGATTTTTGATTCTAAGCACAAGAACCCCTAACATATTTTAAAAGAGACAAAGGCTAAGAAAAGAATGTTTTAAATACTCTAAGTTTCAAAAGTCATATTTAAATTTGGTGTTTTAACATATTTTACTTGAAATTTTTTTTTGGTTTTAAGTTTTCAACACAATGCCAAGGGGCTAACTTCATGACATATTTTGATTTGGTGCTATAAAAATGAACGCCCAATTTAGTTAAGCACTCAAAGAGTTTTCATTTTTATGTTTTTTGACTGATTTTTTATTTCACAAGATGAGTGTCACATTTATGCTCTCCCCCCATCCACTTTAGGGAACTTGGGTGATAAAAATTCTCACTTATTGCATTTGTCACTTTTATACAAAAAGCATGGAAGGAAATTTTCTAAGGCCCTCCCCAAAACCTAAGTGATTTGGGTGATCCCAAAATTATCCTAAAGTCCTTATCAATTTTTATTTCATGTATTTTGGCTTGTGTATGAGAGTTCATCACCTCCCCATGGGTTCTCTAGGAAAGTGTTGACCTGGGAATTCATCTCTAGATATCATAACCATAATCCATGATAGGAGTATAAAAATTAAAGTTGACTTACTGGGATACTAGTTTGAGTGGTTAAGAAATCTTTGTTAGTAAGAAATTTCCTCAAAACGTATGTTTAACTCAGACATGAAACTACAATAAGCAATTGATGAATGTAGTGGTTGTGAAAATGACAAGACCTTTTCACAAAAAGCTAGTTAATATAGCTCTAAATGACATGTTATGACCTAGTGTTAGCCACACATATGGGACCATCTAGAATGTATGAAAATGGATAATTTAGATAACCCCACTTTCTACATATATATTGTCAATGCAAGGTATCATCATATGAAATCTTGAGAGAAGAGGGGGGCTAAAAACCTTAATTTTCATACACTTTTAATTTTTGTATTAACAACTTAAATCCCTCTCAATAACAAGTATATAGATGGAATTTTATATTATGAATATACCTTATTAGTTCTAAGATTTAGGACATTACACTTAGGTGTTTTTGTCATTTCTCCTTTTTTACTTGCATTAAATTGTGTAAAACCCATTTGTTTTTCATACCACATCAAAAAAAGTCCAAAATCATTTTTGCTATCTTGTATAACCCTTTGACATAAGAGGTGTTACTCTATCCATTTATGTTTCACTTTGTGCCTTGGAAGATTTATTCCAAAAATCATTTGTGTATCTCTTGTTTACATGGGGCATCATCATGCTTCCCATGTCATTTTAAACATTTGCCTTGGATATTATAGTAAAAAATATTTATCCATGTCATTTTTTTGAAATCATGTCATTATGTTTTCAGATTTGTTCCCATCTCTTATCACTTTTGAAAATAATTTCCAAACCATTTCTATACCTTTTTTTGTTTAAATGCACAATTATGTTGCCTATTTTGGTCTAGTATTTCACCTTAGAATATTCAAGTATTTTTGTATCAAATCTAAATCTTAGACTTTAGAAGTAAAACTATTAAAATAATCAAGTTCACACCATAGCCTCATCTAATTTAGGCTTAGGTTATCTTTTGTGTTTGGATTGTGTTACTTGGGTTGGTTTCATATTTGATCTAAAGACCCCTTTGCCTAGACCTAGATCTTGTTGCTTGATTTGTGCCTTGTTTACAGCATATTTTTGATCCACGTTATTTCCATATGATTTGTTTTAGGTGGTTTTTACAATATTTTGAGTGTCTTAATTCCTTGTTCTAATAGTTTTCATGAGTCAAACTTTGAGTCTAAAAGTGAGCCAATTACCAAGTGTGGTATGATGGAATTACCTTAATTTAGTTTTATTTTTAGTTCTTGTTCAAGTATTTTATTTCCAAGTCTATCCTTATTCTAATACAATTATAATCACCTTTGGGAAAATCATTGTTGTCATTTGACCCTAGTTCACAATTATTCTACTTTGTCTAGACAGTCTTGTGACTGATTATAACTGCTTATGGACAAATCAGTACTCTAGCCATAAATGATTCTAAATATTTGTGTTACTTTTAGTGATGATTATAAATACCTTTGGGCAAAGTAGTATCATTTTTTTAGACCATTTTCACTTTTGTTTTTTCCTTTCATTGCCTAGTTTAGTTGTTTTTCCCTTTGTGCCTCTTTTAAAGAACCAAAGGCCCCTTTTTTAGATCTCAATTGTTCATTATCTTTAGAACCTTTTGTTTGTCACATAACCTATCCATGGATATAAACTTGACTCATTATACATTTAGCAGGACCATGTATAATCATGGCTATGAGAAATTTGTGACCAATGATCTATTTGTTCTAGAGTCATATGATGTTATAGCTTATGAGATGGATCTCAATATATCTTATAACATTATATATATTAAAAAAAGGCATGATCCTCAAACACATCATTATGTTACACCCCCTTATTTAGGTCACTTGACAGACCAAGTTTTCCCTTTCAATGATAATGGTACCCAATCCCCTACCTATACCATTAACCCTCCTTTGGCTTGCGTGAGCAACCAAGCTCCACATCATCCAAGGATTACCATACCAGGACCACATCTTTTATCTTGTGAAAGAAATAAAGATCCATAACATCCAAATATTACCATACTAAGATCATGTCCTTTGTCCTATGCTAGCAACCAAGCCTCACAATGCCCAAGTATTACCATTCTAGGCCCTTGTCCTTTGGATTGAAATAATAGCCAATATTCTCAATTTACTTTCATTACCATTTTAGGCCCTCATTATTTGTATTGTGTTATAAACCAAGTTTTTCAAAACCCTTTTATTACCACTCCAAGCCCATACAAGTATGGTAGCTTATTATCATAATAAATTTATGCAATCATGACTCGATTGGTCACAATTACCATCTTAGAGAGGTAGCTTACCTTTATCAAGCCCATATTTGATAAGTATACTTACAAAGAGTTAATTATCCAGCCACCATTAATATTTAATTCATTTCCAACCTTCCCCCACTTTATAAAATCCATGCCAATCTTAGAAACATAATAGATCCAATCATTACCTCTTTAAGAGCCATCATTCAAAGACCAAGATGTGTTCAAAACTAATATTTTACAACCAATCATAAACCAAGGCTGATAGAACCAACCAATCCATCATGTTTTTATTGAAACACCTATTTGTAATGAGTCAACCTATGATGAATTGCCTTTTGATCCTTTCCCTTTAGTTGAGGAGTCTCACTTTGACAAACTAGTCTTTATTGAGTCACGTCTTAATGATTATAACTACCTTTGGGCAAATCATTATCTTGACCATTGTCCTATTTTTAAATATCACCCATTTAACAAGCCAACCTCTATGGAATTATCTTTTAACCTTCCCCCCCTCATTTTGAAGTCTCCCATTGACAAGACAATCTATATGGAGTCACCCCTCAATCTGTTCCCTCTCTTTGAGGGGTTTCACCTAGACAAGATAGTCTATGTTGAACCATTCTTAGATGAATTTATTATTGAAGAGCCCATTATTCCATCACATGCCATTACTTGTTCAATACCCAAAATTCAACAAGACATCATTGTAGCAACATCCACACTAGATGAAAAATTAACATTGAAGTTAAGTTTTATTATTGAAATGATATCATATTTAGCATCAAAAGTAGAATCAACATTAGTCTCAACATCAGATTCAGAGTCCCTTGAATTAGAGATAGCTTTAAAATTAGAATACATTCATGGTTGTTACAACATTGGTTACACATGCCTTATAGATCAATTTGAATACATTTGTGATCATTCTATAGTTTTTGAGAATGATTATTTTAGCTTCGACACAACTTATCCTAGTATATTATATGATGATTGTGTTTCTAATTCTCATTCCATCACCATTCCATATGCCATTACCACCACCCAACACACCAATTATATTGGCATTTCACCTCCCACAAGTATCTATTAAGATCGATAGAATCACACCTTACTAAATTGCATCTTGACGACATATTAATTGAAAAATATCAAGGGGACTAAGACCACAATCATTTAGAATAAGAACACTCTCTTAGTGAAACCTTTTCAGAGGTGTTAGGGGAAAATCAAACTCCAAACTTAGCACCTTCTAATGAAACCTTGTTTGAGGTGCTAAATGAAAATCGAAGTTAAAAGTCAACATTTCTTAGTGAAACCTTCTTGGTGGAATTATGTATAATCAAGACAACTTCATTGGTTAAAACCTCTTCAAGGTGCCAAGAACTGAGCACAACATTTATCCAATGCTTGATGAAAAATTTATCAAAATTCATACAACTTCCATTATAAAACATAATCAGATGGTAGTTACTCTTAAGATAAAAAAATAGAAAAAAATGATGTTCTTATTAAGAGCATATTCATAAGTCTTTAGCCCCACCATAAATAAAATTATGTCAAATCATAATCAGGAACATTGTGTGTGCTTAAAAATACCAATATTCATTTATTGACCAACCATTATACACATAATTATAATCTATTTATTCATTATAGACCTATATTACATTTCCAAATCATACATATTAGCTAATATTTATCCATATTTACCATCCTTTACCATACTTTCCTTTTCATAAGCTACAAACACACCTTGTCTTGATGTTTTAAGGAAAAGAATCAATGGCCAATGAAGATCAAAACAACATTATTGGATTCCAAATCTACAAAAAGTTCTTGATCGAACATCTATTTAGAAGAGGTGTGGTCTAGAAACTTAAATGATTGACTATTTTGGTTGTATCATATGCTAATCAAGATGTGTATCTCCACATCAACAAGAACAATAGAATCATTTGCCTTGCCATTTACCTTTCTAGTCCTCTTGCTGTTATTTCATACCCTGCCATTTACCTTACCTTGTCACTTGGGGGAAACCCTATTACCATTATAGCCAATTTTCATTCTATCAATTATTTGTATCATAATTTATATCACTCTACCATGCCTTCACTTTTAACCATAGTTTTTTTACACTCCCTCCCCAACCATTTTCCCTTGGTTCTATTCCATTCATTCTTTGAGAACCTTTTACAAGGGGATTTAGATCAAGTTTTAGTAGTTGATTTAGTATTTTAGATAGAGATAGTATCTTAAACCAGTATGATAGTGGTTTGGTAGTTGCATCCTTCATTTTTTATTTTGTTTCATTATTAGTGTAAATGATTATAACTGCCTTTGGGAAAAATAGTATCCCACTCCATGCTACTAATTATAACTACCTTTAGGCAAATTAGTATCCTTGACCTATATTTTTATTTCTTAATTCTCACCACTTATGAGAAAATTTAGAGAAATACGTTTACCATGTATTATTATATCACCTTGACATTCTTATTACTATTCCTCCACTATATGGTATAACTATAGTGACTTGAGGTCTAAATAAGATTATGTAGGTATTTCTCAGTTCATGTTGAGGTAAGCTCAGTTACCCTTTTGCTAGGTTCTCACCATTTTATAATAATTTCAAGTTTGAACACTCTCACCATTTTGTTATTTTAACTATTACATGTCTCATCATTCTCAATCGAGTTGAGATGAATATAAAATTTCAAAAACATTTGTAAAATAGCTAATAAATCCTAAAAAATCCTAAAATCATGAAAATTGGGTTAGCATTTCCACATGAGATATAAAGTTGTCAAAATTTTAGGGATGAAACATCATATTTATACATTTTATTTCTAGACCACCTTCATATTTTTCCTCCCATTTTTGGGAGAACTACATTATCCTGAGATTCACACGAACTATGTAGTTAGCATTTGGATACATGGGGTATGTTAGGTTAGATTGGCCACACCTTCCTTTTTTTATGACCACTTATTTACCTTAAATATTTTTGGAACCCTAATTATTTCATAACTACCCACTTGTCCTTTAGTTTCCCCATCTTTATTGGCCTAAGCCTTATGCACTCACCATTTTTTGAAACCAATCACATATTTCCTCTACAACATAATCATATTTTCTTATCATCATTTTTATTCTATCTTATATCCTAGGAGAATTACATTTGGCCTAAAGTTCATGTTGGATCTTGAATATATGGAACTATGTAAGAAGCATCCATGTACCTAGTGCATCTAGAGTCAGCTCAACTAACTCTTCCTCTTCTTCTCTTCCCCTCTATTTTGTCTATTTTTTTCATTGTCTCCTATAGCCTAGGGGAAATGCCTATCATATTATGTGTTTTCTTATTAAATATAAACTAGGGAAAACCTTGTGTCAATTGTTCTTGCATTGGTATACTTATGTCGTTAATGCTTAGTTTAGGGGTCACCCTACCACAAAGAGTAACACCTTTATTATGCATGAATGAATAATTTGTATTATGTTTACACTAACATTGTGATTGAAAATTATTTGTGTTTATTTATTTTGTTTTGGTTGTTTTTTTAATTGTGTATTTATGTTTTTTCTTAGTGTTTGTTAGTTAGTTTGCCTATTTATTTGCTTTCATTGTTATGCCTTGACTTAGTAAATCTCAATTCATGGGGAGATTCCTTGTGCATTATACTTAATTCCATCCATATTCATACATCAACATTATCATAATGGTTTTTATCATTATTACATTATTTTTAATTGATTATTAGACCATGTGTTAGTTCTTATGTATATTACAGTTAAGTTATCATGGTGTTTTGTATCATGATGCATACCATCATGTGATATAGTATAAATCAGCTCGATAATTCTTAAAATCAATGATTCCATGATATGTCTCATTGTTCACCTAAAAATTTCTCTATCTATCCAAGTAATTACCTAAATATAGAGTAATTAAAGCATGATAGAATTTTAATCCTTACTAGTCAGGATGTGCATCTCCATTCTAGTAGGTTACCTAAATTCATATTTTTCCTTTGTAATAGATTAATCTTATTCCATGAGTATAGATTCAGTATGTAATCCCCCTTTTTCCAATTTCCCATATTATTCCAAATTACCATGCCAATGATTATAATCACCTTTGAAAAAATCATTATGTTTCAATATAGCTAGATGTTAATGATTATAACCACCTTTGGGAAATATTTTATCTTTATCCACCCAATTGGGGCATGTTTTAATTTTGCTAATGATTATAATCACTTTTGGGAAAATCAATATTTTCATTATGATAATGATGATAACCACCTTTGGGCAAATCATTAGTTTAATTTTGCTAGTGATTATAACCACCTTTGGGTAAATCATCTTTTTTATCTACCCAACTATGACATCTCATTGTGCCACTGATTATAACCACCTTTGGGTAAATTAGTCTTTTACACCCCTTTACCATTTGATTTGATCATTTTCCTTCTTTTGAAGGATTAGTACCAGCCTTATTTATTGATCACTCCCTTAAGGGGGCATCTAATGTATTATATGATTAATGACTCAATAGGTGATGGATGAGCCTTGGATTCCCCCTTAAGGGAATGATCAATAAATAAGGTCGATGACCAGTCCTTTGAAAAAAGGAAAATGATTAGACCAAATGGTAAAGGGGTGCAAAAGACTAATTTTCCCAAAGGTGGTTCGTTTGGGAAAATTAGTCTTTTACACCCCTTTACCATTTGGTTTGATCATTTTACTTCTTTCAAAGGATTGGTCATTGACCTTATTTGCCAATCACTCCCTAGAGGGGCATTTAGGGCTCATCTATCACCTATTGATGCATTAGGCATACAAGACATTTTAAATATTTGAAAAGATGTTATTGTGTCTATAGCTTTCAATGCCTTCCCAAACAAGGGGAAACTGTAGACACCCCATTCTAGCCATAACTAGCTTCTGACCAAACTTTAGACTGATTTCTACCAAACATTGCAAATTAAGCCTAAGAATCATTAAACATCCCAATTTTAGCTACACATAATTATTCAATGCTCAAAATCATGTTGAGGCATCCCTATTTGGGGTATTATACTACATGTAATAATAACCTCTCATATATTCATCCTCAATCACCTTGTGACCTAAAAATTATCAGTTTGGCCTATGGAACCATTAAATGGGCCACTTGATCAATTCTTGAAAGAGCTAAAATGCTAATAAAATTGAATAAAATAATTAAAAAAGATTAAATTCTTAACTAAATTATCTATTTATAATTAATAAATATCTAAAAATGGAAATTCTAAAATTCAAAATATCAAGCCTTTTCATTATTACCTTTATGAGTTGTCAAGTTCTTCCAAAATATCTACTTTGAGAGCCATGCCTAGTAGTTAAAAATCATAATTACATGATAAATTTTAACTCAACTTGAGTTATTCTCAACACACCTAGGGTTATTTTAAACTCATTCCATGTTTAAACTTAACCTTACCTCACCTTGGGTGAGAGTTAACTTTGGAGGCTATAAATACAAGGCTATACCTATCCATATCTAAGCTATCTTGGTGTAATTTTATTATACACCAATATCTTCAAAGATTTGATAGTGTAGTGTTATTATTTAAGATTTCTCTCTTAAGCTTCATTATGCAATGTTACCATGCCAAATTCATAATCTAATCAGCTAAGCTAAGGTGTCAAAGAGAGAAGGAGGAAATGGAGCTTCATTGATAAAGACTTATTAATGTGAAAAATTGAGAAATCCACTTCAAAAAGTAATTTAGAGCTCCAAGGTAGGTAAAAATAATGATTTATGCTATGTTCTAGTTGTGTTTTCACTTTTATGCTTATTACATATGCTCTCCCTAGTGTCTAGGCTAGAGATATTAGTGTTTAGTGTGTTATTTTGATTTAGTTTTATTGTACTAACACTATAATAACATCCCTTCTATGAATTCCTTGTTCACACAGGGAACATGCCACACAACTCCTATTATTTGCAAAACTCTTTGTATCTCCAAAAAATCATTCACCTTGCCCAAAACATCAAGAATCATGTTGCACATCTCATAATATAAAACATCACATTTTTTATGATAGGTGCATTGCTTGTAAGTTATAAAATCTTATGTATTTAAGGTTTAGGTTCAACCATTTCTTCCATGACAAAATTAGGATAATCAATCCAAATGATATTTAGTGCAACCCTATATTCCATGTTGTATAAACTATTGTCACCTTACATCACCTACACAACACTACACTATAATGTGTCATGCATGAAACCTAATCAACACATCATCCAATGATGCAAAAATTATAGACATATCATGTAGATCAACATTTGTGCAACACCTACATATATCCCATCAGCCACATGGGCACTTCACATCATGTTGTGCCATGCTAGGTGGAACTTCTAGGGATTGAGTTATGCCACACAATATTTCAACATACCATTTACTTGTAATTTAAACCACATAACCATTATAGGATGAATATTCATACATAGAAACCCAAATTGCTCAAATTCCATAATGGATCCTTAGCCTTCATAACATGGTAATCTATGTATACACATAGGTAACATTAGTTCATAGGCATATAATAAAAAATTAGACATATATACATCTTTCTCAATATTATGTCATGTATAGATCACAAATATGAATATAATTTATCTTCTAATTATATTACATTATTTATTATTCATCCTATTCAATATCACTTCTAATTATATATATATATATATATATATATATATATATATATATATATATATATATATATATATATATATATATATAATCCATCTAGATCCTCATCTATATTTTTGTTCCCTAGACCTCCTAAGATTCATATAATCTATATTAGAGTAATTGAGCATATTATATAACCCATTAAATAAGGTATAAGTATCCAAAGCTCAATATCAGACTAGTATCCTTCAAACTACCTATCATTTCATTTCAATAAAGTTAAAATGGTGAGAGATAGCATAAGATAATATGATGTCCATGTGGTGATAAAAAATGAGATCAAAATGGATCTTCAAGAAATAATTCAATTACATTCAACCATTTTGTGGAAGCCCTCAAATGGGTAATTAAATTTGCTCACACATTAGGTAGAGATTTTGGTTTTTAATTCCTCCATCAGTTTCAACTAGATCTATATGTTATTGTGTTTGAGGGAAAAATAAATTTTCATGTACTAAATAAATATTTATATCAATTAGAATCAAAAGTATATATGAATATAAATAGCTATTTAGACCAGTTAGAGTCAAATCGGTATGTGTTGATTAATATATCAATAAACTTGGACAAAATGTTGAGTGACATAAATTTTTAAAATAGTTGCAAGCGGTATGCCTTAGGAAAGGAATAAGATGATGGAAATCCCAATGATCCTAATGGATATAAAGTTGACAAGGTTAATAAATAGATATGAAAAAAACTTCAACTAGGGGGCCCACCAGTTTTAGAAGAAAATATTGAGTGAAGTCATAGATCTTGGGAAAAAATGTCAATAGGAAAATCAAATTTTGTTTCCTCATCCCATGAATTTCATGTGCTTAATCCCTAACTAAAATATGAAAGTGTTTGTTTAAGAATATTGGTTAAGCTTATTAATCAAGCTAGTTTCAAGCTTAAAAACACTATGATAGGAGAATTCATGAGAAACATACCCAATATTTATTTTTTTAAAGAATGATCAAATATAAAATAGAAACCCAAAGGGCACCTAGAAATTTCAGCCATAGCTAATGTTTTTTTTCCTAATTTAATTCTCAAACTAAGAATACTATATAAAAATTATATTAGGGGGACCCTAGTTTCTGGGGAAATCAAATATGGTACTCAAAAAGTGGAAAATTATTTTCAACAAACATAAGCAATCCTTTTAAGTTTCCTCTCTATGGGTCATATTGATAGGCTTTCCTTTGGAGTTTTAGGAAGAATAAATATTGATAGAAATATCTAGAGATATATATCAACTAATATCCATTAACACAATAACCAAATCAAGAAAAATATTGGTTTACTCCATATTTTATGTCAATTTACCTTATCATATGACTCTCCCAAAGTGTATAACATTGAAATAAAAGTATGGATATTGGATTCAAGAGATTAAATATGATAGAACAAATAAGATATGTACTAAGTGTGATAAGCTGGGTCAGGAGCTCATATACTACCCTGATAATAAGAAACATGATCAAGTCTGGAAAAGAAAAGAGTAATCAATTTATAACCATAAAATTAATGGGGAGTTTAAGAACCATAAAGATAATATAAAGGAAAATGTTGAGTTTGGAAAATATCTTAGCCAATATGAGTAACATAAAAATTAAAAATAATAGCTCAAATAATAGCGTAAGGAAGACAAAAATGAAGAACAAAATAAAGGAAAATATAGGTATCCTTCCCCTATTTATTTTACCAAATATACTTATCCAAAAATAAATGTGATATTTAGTATCTTAGAAGAGGAAATAATAAAGAAGAAATAAAATAAAGAAATCCCCAAATATGAGCAAAAAGTTCTAGAATGCAGGAAAGTTTTTTGGAAAGGAGAAGTGTAAGAAGGAGAAATAGTATCTTTGGAAAGGAGAAGTGTAAGAAGGAGAAATAGTATCTAAGGATGGATAATTTATAGGAGAAGAGGAAGTATTTCCATGATCACTTCAAATCCTAGAAGTCAAATCTTTGATCTCAAAACAAAGATTCAGTTCTAGAAATATGAGAAGTACCAAGAAGAAATATAATGTGGGGATAGACAAAAAAATAGATAGAAATAAGTTAAGAGATGTCTAAGTCTAATAAATGACCAAAGAGGTAGAAAATGGCACCCATAAAATCCTATAAGTGAGAATTTTTATTCAAAATTCAAAAAATGAAAATCATCATTTGGAAAAGGAAAAAAGGATAACTCAATAGATCTAAGATCACAAAGGAGATTAAGCATAATTTATCAAGAGGACTAACACATAGAGGATTAAATAAGAGAAAAATAAAGAGGCATAAATTTTAACATTGAGGCATTTGCAAGATGAATCAAGGGGTAGACTTATTATAAAAATGGTTTTCTATTTACAATAATTCTCTAGTTTTTAACTCCTTGATCTTGTTTGAGTAAAGTTATGCATATGTTTAGCTAATAATTTATCTTATTTTAGTTTAATCTATATGTAATGGGAAATACAAGAAATTTGAAAATCATTCCTAGATCAGAGAAGATAAATACTACTTACACTTCTAATTGGGGATGCATTAAATAATCAGGGCCATGACCAATATGGATCCACTAGACCTACCCAAGGGATCTATTAAAACAAATAATAGCACTATGGAGGATTTTAAAGCCTCCAGTAAATCAAATCTATGTACTAACCCTAACTATGTCATATGTTTTCATATTCAATAAATTAATAATAAGTAAAGTTTAATCTAGTGCTCACCAAAGCTTATGGCACAAAGTGCAGGTAGTAAACATGAAAATTAACTATGCATTGGATACATATACTCACATAAATGTATAAAAAATCCTAATGCATGGAATAGAAGTGAAAATTCATATTTATCTATTCTTAAAAAAGAAGAACAAAGTTATGAATACCTACCTTTGAAAACAAACCCATTGAGCCTCAATCTCTCCCTTGGACAAGGTGCTTCACAAGAGATTATTGTGGTATGTAAGGATGATAAGGATAAATCAGTTCTAGGCTACACAACCTATCAATGTATCCAAAAGACTTCTCCATAAGACAAGATTTGTATCTCCAAAGAAAATATGAAACTCTAAGGTTTCTCCTCCAGTAGAATGGTGGATAAGCAGATGTGCAACATATCTTAATTGTTTTCTTCTCTTAAAATGTAAAAATGAATGTATATATATAGGTAGATCTAACCCTAAACACTTTTGAAAGTTTAGGTTGACAAGGTAGATAAAAATTGACTATGTGTTTGTGTGTATTCTACAAGTGACATGAGAAGGATATTTGAGCTTATTATATTGATATTTTGATGTTTCATGTTGAATTATATATTTTTGAGTGTTTTAGACTCCATGAGGATGATCTGTGTAAATTATGAAAGTTTGAACAATCATATACAGTATGAATAAATACTTAATAAGTTGATTGTGTATTCATTCATGGTGACCATGTGCATAAAATGTTGTGTGAGATAATTATGCTAAAGTAGAAGGGTTCTATGATGGTTACTGGAACTTAAGGATGACATATAGATCATATGGAATGATTCTATGCTTTTGAAAGTGGTCATGTGTTCTTACTTTTTTTGATAAAGTACTAAATGGATGAATAGGTCTCTATGAGACCTATAAGAGCTACAAGGGCCTAATTAAAAGGTGTAGTTACTTAAGGGTGACCCATAGATGCTATGGCCAACATATGAAGATTGTATTGATTTATGTCTTCATATGATAGATGACTTAAGGGTTAAGGCATGCCTAATATCCAACCAAGATGTTGATAATCATGAATGCTCTATATATAGTGAAACTAAATTTGATGGTTTCTTGACTTGTGAGAGAGACTTATGTGTGGAATGTGCATTTGAGAGCATAGTATTGTGAATTGAAGGAAAGGGTGGGTGCCCTATGGATGAGGTGAAGATTAGAATAAATTCCAAACTATTTGTATGACTTATAGGTCATAATTCTATTGGCATAATAGTGCTCTTCATATTCGAGTATGAGCAAAGGTGAAAAGTGATAATCAAAGGTCCATCATCAAGTGTTAAAGACATCAATTCAAGGGTAGATGTGTTCATATGTATTGTTATGGTAGATTAGTATCTAGGGGGTTATGGCCTCTTTGCAATGTGGAATTTTCTAAAGGTCTAGTTATTGTTTTAGCTCAGCTAGATAGGTGTGTTAATACCTTGTGGGATTATAGTCTCACTAAATAAGGGATTATAGTTCCTTGATCAGTTACAACTAGTCTAAATTGGTTATTTTTATTATAGGATAGTATTCTAATTATAGGTTCTAGTGGTTTTTATCTCCCAAGAGGTTTTCCCATATATGTCATGTGTTATGTGATTTATCTTGCATTGTCTCTCTTGCTCATTGCTATGAATGATGTGTATGATTCATGAATGCTTATGGTAATTGATTAAGAGTTTATAAGGATTGAAATTGAATTTTAATTATTTGGGATCATTTTTCACACCTCCTCTCAGTGATTTTACCTCTAACGCCATAAGTAACTACAAATAAAACTAGGAGTAGAGAAGAAAGTGCTAGAGCTAGAGAAATACAAAAAAAATACTAGAGAAGTTAGATTGTTAGAAGATGTGAAAATTATTGAAAGAAAAAAGTATGAAGAATATGAGAAAGGGATTGATGAGGAAGAAGATCCTAGAATTAGTGATCTAGAGGTATAAAAAATATGAAGTAGAGGTAGATCATAGTTAAGGGAAGGGTTTTTAGCTAGAACCGAGAAGGAAAGTTTATAGGAAAACATTAAAATTAAAGGAAGTAATATTTGGGTTCAAGTTTAAATTTAGAATAAGATAGAAATAAGTGTCATTAATTTTAATGGTATGCATCCTCCAAGCCCACTTTATTTATTGAGGGTAGAAAAAGTACAGAGAGATAAGTGGATTCAGATTGGTTTGATTCCTTTACTAATAAGTTTGGAAAGGTTAGTGTAGGAACCAAGAAGGCACTAAAAAGAAATAAGTTACAAGAAGAAATATTTATTTTTACTCTTTAAAAGTTTAATGCATAGTATCCTAGAGTCATAGTAAACACTACCCAGTCACCTAAGATTGCATTAACAAATCACCACCAGTCATAGTTTCTAGTATTTAGACTTCTATAATAACAACTACCAACCTACCAACTATGACACTTAATTCAATTATATTTGTTCCTTTAATGCCTTATGATGGGTTTATGGACCCCAAAAAATACTTGGTAACCTATGAAATGAAATGGATTGTAAAAGAGGTAACACTAGATGATGTGAAGAAGTGTGAACTCATAGGGGCTTTAGAAAAATGTGCCTTTGAGTTCATTTTCAAAATAAATTTAAATAACCTAGATCGTTCACAATTCAAAAAATTTCTACTAGTAGAATTTAAGGTAAAAAAATGTTTCAATCAAGTTATTCAAGATCTGAAGGAAATTTGGCAAAAATATTGAGAAATAATTGGAGAATATGATCATGAGTTTTCCAATGTGATGAACAAAATAATTTCTATTTTAGAAGACAAAGAAAAGGATTCTTGGCTTGTGTAAGCTCTATAAATAATAATAAGGTTTGTAGACACCTAAATTTGGCCACCAATGACCTCCAATGAAGATTTTGACTAATTTCCACCTAAAATGCACAATTTGGCCTAAAAACACTAAAATAAATTAAATGAGTTTAAATTGACATATTAAAGTGCCAATTTTGGCTAGGGTATCACCAAATAGAGCAATACAATTTATAGGCCAACTAACTTTGATCAGATCATTTTGAGTCAAAATGCCAATTTTGCACCTAGGTGATTTGGATTGCTCTTTTCTATCATATTTATTATATGAGATGCGTGTCTTTGTTATTTTGTGTTGGAAACATCCTAAATGGGATAATTAATCCAATGCATTTGACATTGACTTCCAATTCTAATCCAATCAAATTTTGGACCAATAACAAGGCATTCTGATCAATTTGAGTAATTTGTGCACAAAGTGCTTAAACATGCTTAAGAGCTAATTAATCCAAATTAAGGCCTAATTAATAATTACATGGAAACTTGTTGAGTAATTTGTTTTGAAAATGAATATTGAATATCTACATCATTAGGTGACCTCATTTGTTGTGAAGACATCTCTAGGTCATAAATGCCACAAATATTAGGATTCATGCCTCTCATGCCTCATAAAAGCCCTCCATGCCTCTTAATTTCCCATCCTTACAATGTCATGATGAGGATAATTATAAACTTAATTACAAAAAATTGAATTAATCCTCAACCACACATCTCAATCTTAGGATGGATGGTTCAAGTTGAATCTAGACATTCTCAAAAATCTATAAAAAAAGAGGCCTGGAACATCATTTATAAGCTTAATTTGTGAAAATTTACCATGTAAAATTGATTTCAAGAGATCTCACATGCCAAATTTATGATGCCAGAATATTAATCCAAGCCAAGCCAAATCCACAAGGTGCCAAGGAGAGGAGGAGATAGCCAAGCCTCCTTTGATGAAGACTTCATGAGCACAAACCGAGCAAGCCACTACAACAAGCATTTTGGAGCATCCAAATAAGGTAAGAGAGGGTTTATTTTGAATTTTAGTTGTGTTTTTATTCATTTTTGTTAACTAATCTTTCCCTAGTGTCTAGGCCTAGAGATGTTATGCTAGTTAGTGTGTTTATTTTATTTTGTTTTCATTTTGAAACTAACACCATACTAACCATCCTCTCTTGAGTCAAATTCCTAGTTCACATATGGCATGCCTAGTGGGACTAGATACATGGATTATGCAACTTTCAAATATTCATTTGGATCATTAAAACTCTTGTAATTTGATTTTTTAACTTTGTTTTGCTATTTTTCTTTGTCACAGGTTTACATAGTAATCGACGTTGGTTAATAAAAATGCCATTGATTGGATAGCTATCATTATTCACTATTAGTATAAATGATGTCATTTAGATAACCATCATTAGTTATATAACTGATGTTGGTCACTATGTTTTTATTCAAACACAAACCCGAGAACTCTTTTTTTGAAGTTCATTATTTCAAACCCAAAATAGCTTCAAGGCTAAATGACATGCTAACATTTTTATTGTAGGACCAGGCTTGGAATTTACTAAAAACATGTTTAGATCACCTTTTACATGTTTAAAAATTAATTAGGAACATTATTTTGGTGCTTAAAGTAATATTTAAGTTGCTTAAATAAGTGTTTTTATCATTAGTTTTCAAAGTTACAACTAAGACCAAGGGGTCAAATGAACACCACCTCATTTTTTGAATTTGGGCTTAAAAATGAACTCACATTTCCAAGCTTTTTGTATTCACTTAGTTGTTTAAATTAGATTATTAGTTTTTCAAAAAGAGGGATGTTGTGTGTATGCTCTTCCATTTGTCCCCTTTAGGGAACCCTTGGAATCAAAAACACCATTCCTATTACAAATAGCCTAGTCCAAGGCTTAAAAATAAAGTCATCTAAAACACTCTCAAAAAACTTATCAAAGTTTGGGTGACCTTGAAAATGACCCTAAAGTCTTTCTATTTCATGCTTTCATCATTTCATTGCACCTTGGATTGTGAGGGAGATGCCATTACCTCCTGCAAGTTCTTTAGGGAAGCTTTGACCAGAGGTTTCATCTCCTAACATTGAATTCACTTACTCTTTGTGAGTTACACATGGGACATATCTACATTTGAACATTACACTACACTGAGCGAATAGTAGGATGTAGTGGTTGAAAAAAGGACTAGATCTTTTTAAAACTAGCCAATGTCATGGTCACCCAATTTCTATGTTTTTCTTCTGCATTATTTGGCATGAAAGTCATTGTGCAATTGATTCCCTTAGATACATTTGAAAATTGATAGTTTAATTAACCCCACATTGTCAAACCCTTGTTAGGATTTGGATGATTATACTTAGAGTATTTTGGTCTTTTTTAATTGGTATGTTTTGAGACTAAAAATTGTCTGTTTGTTCATAAGCCATGTCAAAACAATGTATTTAAGTTGAGGAGGGTAGTGTTATGCTGCCCAAATCATGTCAAACCATTTGTGCCTTTGAGTCTTTTGAAACATAACATAGATCACATCATTTGAGCATGCTTATGCCATTAGTTTCTCAAAAATTTTCAAGACTTATTTCACCTTGTACCAAAAACCATTTATTTCAAACTATGTCATGTCTACCATTTGGAACTTTGTCATGTGCCATCATGCTATCCAATCTTGTCTAGTTTGTTTGGTCAGATCCTAGTTTTCAATGTTGAGTTTTCAATTAACCTTGTCAATTTTGGCTTCAAACATTGATTGATTTCTATTTAGGTCTCAATTCATGGGGCTGATACACATATATTTCTCTTTTGGGTTTCATAACTTTGGTTAATCAATTACCTAAATTTGAAAATTATTGATGGTTTATTTATTTAATACCTATCCTCATCATTGTTTATGCCCTTATTTAGGTGAACATAGCCTTTCTCAAAGAGCCTTTTGTCTTATGCCTTATGCCAACTGATCATGTTTATGTTTGATTCCATGTGTTAGGTCTATGTCAAAGTTATTGCCAAAATTGTTAGATTAAATCAAATCACATTAGCCTTTGTTTCAAGTCTATATTTTGATGTCATTTATCCAAAATTCCTAGCATATGCCTATTTGTTTGAGCCTAGATTTTGACTCTATTTTTGGACAAAACACCTAGTCACTCAACTTTTCCCTTTCCTAATTTAGACCTTATTTGGAACACTTTGACCAAGACCTTTGACATGTCAGTTTTTATTCAGATGCTTGAACTTTTGTGTGTATGACATTAGACATTAGAAATGTGATGTTAGGATGTTTTATACCAAGTCTTAACACAAATAATTTTGGAGATACAACTTCAATTTCAGACCATATTAGAGATACAACTCTACCCCTTCAACCAAGTGAGACCAAGTTTGAACCATTTATCTTTTGGATAGGTTTTTAGAGTCTGCATAAATCTAATCTTTTTTATTTTAGAGATTTCATAATTTATGTGGATTTGTCAAACTAAACTTATGGTTGAGTCATGTACAATCCAACTTATGATAGAATGGTCACACAAAATCCCACTAGGAACCCCTATAGTGAAACATTTTCTAAGGAGTTTTATTATTCTCCCTACAATACTCCATCTGGGGAACATAGTTAAAATCCACAAAATAAAAATCAAGACCTTGATTGGCATGAAGAGGCTTGTGAGGAGAACTTTGAATACCCAACTATAGATAATTTTGTTTGGCATACAAATCCATACCCACTTTGCAATAATCAGTACATAGAACATAGTTAAGAACTAGATTATGAGCCATTTATGACTAGGATGATATGGTTTATTAGGAAGACTTGGATGCTTTGGCTTACAAAAGTAATTAGGCTCCCCCACATCATACCATTTCTATTAAAACATTACACCATTTCCATTCCAAGACCTTGTCCTTTGGCTTATATGATCAATCAAGCTCCACAATGCCCCTTCATCATACAAAGACCTAGTCCTTTGGATTGTGTGAGAAGTCATGCTCCCCAAGGCCCTACCATTATCCAACCACATGACATTCCTCCTCCATTACCAATCTCATCCAAACCTCAACTGATCCAATCCTTCAAAGACCAATCTATGTTCAAAACTGGTATTTTCCAACTAACCAAGGCCAAGAGAACCAACCAATTCAATATGTTTCTATTGAATCAACCATTTCTGATAAGTTAAATTGTGATGAATTACCTATTGATCTTATCCTAGTTATTAAGGAGTCTCACATTGATGAGCTAGTATTTACTGAGTCACTTCTTAATGATTATAACCACCTTTGGAAAAATCATTACCTTGATCATGTGCCTATTTTTCAAGAGCCTCATATTGATAATCCATTCTCTAAGGAGTTATCTCTTAACCTTTTTCCCATCCTAGAGGAGTCTCCTTCTAACAAACCAATTTTATGGAATCTATTATGCCATCACAAGCCATCACTTGTCTAAAACTAAACATTTAAAATGACATTATTGTAACATAATACCCATCAAATGAAGCATTAGAGTTAGAGTCAGGTTTTACTATTAAAACAACATCATATTTAACATCATAGTCAAAATCAACATCAGTCTCAACATCAAATTCAAAGTCCTTTGAGTTAGAATTAGATTCAAAAGGAAAATATGTTTATGACGGTTACAAAATTGGTTATGCATGACTTACAAATCAATTTGAATACATTTGTGATCCTTCTAGAGTTTTTAAGGATGAGTACTTCAGCTTCAACATAAGTAATCCTAGTATCTTATACAAGGATTGTGTAGCCTCTTCCCATTCCATTAACATTCCACAATTCATTACCATTAACTAAAATAGCCATATCATTGACATTCCATCTCCCACAAGTGTCGATTGGGATCGATAGAATCACACTTTATTGAACTGTATCCATGGTGACATAGTAGTTTAAGAAGATCAAGGAGGCCAAGACCACATTCATATAGCAAAACAACACTCTCCTCATGAAACCTTTTCAAAGGTGCTAGGGGACAATCAAAGTCAGAACTTAGCATATTCTAGTGAAATTTTTTTAGAAGCACTAGAAGATAATCAAATTCAAAAGTAAACATTCCTTAGTGAAACCTTCTTAAAGGCACTATGAGACAATAAAGATAAATTCATTGTTGAAAACTTCTTTGAGGCACCAATAGCTAAACACAAAAGTTCTACAATGCTTGATGAAGACAAAATCAAAGATAAAATCAAAATAGTTTCCTATATATAGCCTAATCAAATGGAAGCTAATCTTAAGGTCAAACAATAGAAAAATATATTGATCTTATTGATAAAATAAGTCTTTGGCCCCACCACAACCAAAGTTATGTTGAATCTAATATCAACAACATTATGTGTGACTGAAAGTCCTAATCTACATTTGTTTCCCCACCATTCCACATTACATTATCATCTATCATTCCATTTCAAAATCAAACCTACCATCCATTATTTATCCTTAGTTACTATCAATGGCCATACTTTCCTTTGTAGAGGCTACAAAGATACCTTATCTCGACATTTGAAGGAATCAAAATTAATGACCAATGAAGATCACAAAAACATTATTGACAACCAAATCAACATCTAGTTCTTGACAAGGGAACTATTCAAATGAGGTGTGGGATAGAAATTAACATGATCAAGTATTTTATTTGTATCATTTGTTGATTAGGATATACATCTCCTCATTAGTAGGAACAATAGAATACAAAACCACACCCAGGCTAAAAACATGTACCATATCATTTTGCATTGGCATTGCCATTATTGTAGATCCCAACCATTCACCCCATCACATGGGGGAAACCCCTATTACCATTTTATCCATCTTATCATTCCATTCCTATCTAGACCAAATATTGTTTTTAGTCATCCCACCTAATCCTATTTTGATCTTGGTTACTTTGGTTCTTCCTACACTTTTTGTGAGAGGATTTTGATTAGGTTTTAACTCTTATCAAATTCATGTTTAAATGATAGTCTATGAAATTAGTGTGATAGTTGATTTGGAAATATATCTTTCATTCTATCAAGTTTGTTTATTTGAGCCTGATTATAACCGCCTATGGGCAAATCAATATCTCACTAATCTTGCTGCTAATTATAACTACCTATGGGAAAATTAGTATCATTAACCTATGCCATTGTATCCTAGTTATAATTTCCTATGAGAAAACTAGGGGAAACACTTTTTTATCATGCATTGACACATTACCTTGCCATTATCTTTTTGGTTTGACTAGGCATTTGTCAGATTTGAGAACTTTTTTGGGACCTAGTTGGTTTTTCCATACCTTTTGTGTGGATGGAATTACTATGATTTGAGGTCATTTTAGGACTAAGTCAATAGTGATTGATACTTATTGCGGTCATCTTAGTCACTCTTTCCAACACGCTCTCACCATTTTTTAGCAACCTAAGCCAAACGCTCTCACAATTTTTTGAGCAGGTATCTTGTCATTATTTAATGAGTTAAGATACCTCAAAATGCCAAAACATTCATAACATTTCAAAAATACCAAAAATATTTGTCATATCTAAGCCTAGTCAGTTATCCTCAATTGACCTTACTAGGGCATGGTCATTTTTAGGATGCTTTCTTTTGCTTTTGTTTTTAGGCTTTTTATTTTCAAGTTGTTTGTTTGTTTGTTTGCTTCCCTATTTTTTTATTTTCAATATTATTTTCTTGACTCAATCTATATGTGTTCATTGGGAGATTCCTTAAGTACATTATTCTTGAGTCCATCTGTATTCATTTTTTAACATTATCATCATGGTTTTTATCATCGGTGCATTTTTTTTAGTGTTTATTGGATTGGGAGTCAGTCCTTATGCATATTTTAGCCAAGTCTTCATGGTGTTCTATCATGAAGCCTACCAACACATGCTAAAACAAAAATTAGCTTCAAGAAGGTCTATAATAAATGGAGATGTATAATTTTCTCCCTTGCACCTTGGAAAAGCCTCCCATCCCACCCTTGATAAAATCAACCCATTAACCATTCTAATTGTATCATTGCTAATCAGGATGAACATCTCCTCATTGGTAGGTATAACTGAATCATTCACACTGATCAATCATATTATTCTATTCATCTATTTCATCATTTTTGACCCACTCATCTTTAATCTATATTTAGGTTAGATCCTTGAGTTATGCTTGCTAATTATCCCTAACTGGGGCACAATCATCTTTAACCAATCTAGGTCCTTTGAATGATTATAATTGCCTATAGGCAAATCATTATTTTGAATTTTATTCATGATTATAACCACCTTTGAGAAAATCAACATCATTTTTAAAATCAATGCATGCAAGCATTTTCTTATTTGGATCGATCTCAATCATGGGTTAGTTCCACCTTTCTTCTTATTTATTTTTTAGGGACTGCCCATCAACAAATGTGATGATCACTCCTTTGAGGGGGCATCATCATAGGCTTCCCAAAACCATTTGGTGATTTGTTCTTCAACCATCATCTTATTTTTGGCATTCATGCCTTTTCTCATTATTTGAGAATACATTGCTTTGCCTATAGTGTGCAATGCCTTCCCAAATAAGGGCAAACTATAAATACCTAAATCTGACCACCAATGACCTCCAACCAGGATTTTGACCAATTTACACCTAAAATACATAATTTAGCCTAAAAACACTAAAATTCATTAAATGAGTTGAAAATGACACATTCAAGTGCCAATTTTGGCTAGGGTATCACCAAATAGAGCAATACAATTTATGGGCCAGCTAGCTTTGATAAGATCATTTTGAGTCAAAATGCCAATTTTGCACGTAAGTGCTCTAGATTACTCTTTTCTATCAAATTTATTATACGATATGTGTGTCTTTGTTATTTTGTGTTAGAAACATCCTAAATGTGATAACAAATCCAATACATTTGACATCAACTTCCAATTCTAATCCAGTTAAATTTTGGACTAATAATAAGGCATTCTGATCAGTTTGAGTAATTTGTGCACAAAATGCTTAAACATGCTTAAGAGATAAATAATAAAAATTAAGGCCTATTTAATAATTCCATGGAAACTTGTTGAATAATTTGTTTTGGAAATGAATATTAAATATCTACATCATCAGGTGACCTTATTTCTTAAGAAGACATCCCTAGGCCATAAATGCCACAAATATCAAGATTCATGCCTCCCATGCCTCATCAAATCCCTGCCTCTTAATTGTCCATCCTTCTAATTTCATGATGAGGATAATTATAAACTTAATTCCAAAAATTGAATTAATCCTCAACCACACATCTCAATCTCAGAATGGATAGTTCAGGTTGATTTTAGACATTCTAAAAAAATCTATAAATAGAGTCCATGAAAATCATTTCTAATATTAATTTGTGCAAAGTTACCATGTCAAATTGATTCTGAGATCTCTCACATGCCAAATATATGATGCCAAAATATTGATCCAATCCAAGCTAAAGCCACAAGGTGCCAAGGAGAAGAGGAGATAGCCAAGCCTCCTTTGATGAAGACTTCATGAGTATAAACCAAGAAAGCCACTACAACAAGAATTTTGGAGCATCCAAGGAAGGTAAAAGAGGGTTTCTTTTGCATTTTAGTTGTATTTTTTATTCATGTTTGTTAACTAAGTTGTCCCTAGTGTCTATTCCTAGAGATGTTATGCTAGTTAGTGTGTTTCTTTCATTTTGTTTTCATTTTAAAACTAACACCATACTACCCATCCTATCTTGAGTCAAATTCCTAGTTCACATATCAAACTGTAGACACCTAAATCTGGCCACCAATGCCATCCAACTAGGTTTTTGACCAATTTCCACCTAAAATGCACAATTTGGCCTAAAAACACTAAAATTCATTAAATGAGTTGAAATTGACATATTCAAGTGCCAATTTTGTCTAGGGTATCACTAAATGGGGCAATGCAATTTATGGGCCAGCTAACTTTGATCAGATCATTTTGAGTCACAATGCCAATTTTGTACCTAAGTGCTCTAGATTTCTCTTTTCTATAAAATTTATTATACAAGATGCGTGTTTGTTATTTTGTGTTGGCAACATCTTAAATGGGATAAAAAATCCAATGCATTTAACATCGACTTCCAATTCTAATCTAGTCAAATTTTAGACTAATAATAAGGCATTTTGATCAATTTGAGTAATTTATGCACAAAGTTCTTAAACATGATTAAGAGCTAATTAATATAAACTAAGGCCTAATTTATTAATTCCATGGAAACTTCTTGAATAATTTTTTTTGGAAATGAATATTAAATATCTGCATCATCAAGTGACCTCATTTTTAGAGAAGACACCTTAGGCCATAAATGCCATAAATATCAGGATTCATGTCCTTCATGCCTCATCAATGGCTTCCATGATGCCATCCATGCCTCTTAATTTCCCCTTCTTCCAATTTCATGATGAGAATAATTATAAACTTAATTCTAAAAATTGAATTAATCTTCAACCACACATCTCAATCTTGAGATGGATGGCTCAGGTTGATTCTAGACATTCTCAAAAATCTATAAATAGAGAGGCCATAAACATCATTTCTAAGATTAATTTGATTAAAGATACTATGTCAAATTGATTCCAAGAGATCTCACTTTCCAAATTTATGATGCTAAAATATTGAGCCAAGCCAAGCCAAACCCACAAGGTGCCAAGGAGAAGAAGAGATATCAAGGCCTCCTTTGATGAAGACTTCATGAGTAAAAACCAAGAAAGCCACTACAATAAGAATTTTAGATCATCCAAGGAAGGTAAAAGAGGGTTTACTTTGCATTTTAGTTGTGTATTTTATTCATGTTTATTAACTAAACTCTCCCTAGTGTCTAGGACTAGAGATGTTATGCTAGTTAGTATGTTTCTTTCATTTTATTTTCATTTTGAAACTAACACCATACTAACCATCTTATCTTGAGGCAAATTCATAATTCACAAGGTTTACTATTGCACAATCACAGTTCTCTACCAAGGCTGATGATCGATCTACTACCATATAGGTAGAACAAATATAAGATTACACAGATCTTCCATCAATAGGATCAAAACTAGAATCTAAGTTTGATGTTTTAATGAGGAATATGGATGAGATGTATGAAAATTATAAGCCTAAATTAGGATTATGGTGCATATAATGTGGCTAAGAGGGACATCATAAAAATGACTATTCAATAATTAAAACAAAATTTTGTGTAATATAAATGGTAGTTGGACATCCTATGTCTAAGTTCCATCTTCTCTAACAATATATCCAAAAGTCACATAACACATACTATAATTTTAAAAAACTAACAAATCATGATGAGACAAGATTTTGAGATTTTTAAGAGTTAAAATAAGATATAACAAAGAATGTCTTCATAGTTGTGGCTCAACAAATACCAACTACAAAGCATGTAATTCTAGAACTAGATGTGGAGATGAAAAATATGACTCAAGGTAGTTCGAGATGGATGCCTTCATCACCATTGTATCATCCATAGGTCCTATCAAGTTTTAATAATATATCTTCTCCCTCATACTAATATTTTGGTTAGTATGAGCAACCCTAAAATAATAAAAATCTTTATAAATAGAAGGCAAACTGGACTCCAAGTTCTCCTTAGTAGAAATATCGGGGATATGATGCACAAAAAAACTAGTAAGGAGGATATATTGGAGAAAAAAACAAGGGTGGGGATATCAATATAATATATGAGGTTATAAAGGGGATATACGTGTAGATATCATGGTGAATATCAAGGAGGTCACAACAATGATAATTGGCAAGATCAACCCCCTATGCAGTGTTATCTATGTGGCACATATAATCATTATGTGAGTAACTACCCCATCAACCCTTAGAGACAAGTCTACTATTTATAATACAGGGTTAAAGGTCAATATCAAATATAATATTTACTAGTTTTGGAGAAATAAAGAAATGAAAAGCTAGTGTGTAATGTAAATATTATAAATGCACTTCTAATGGAAAATGCATTTGTGTAAGTCCTCACAAGGAAATAGAAAGATGAATTATGATTACCTCCTTTATAAATGCCTCAATATCATGGAATTAGAAATGTTTAGTGGGATAAATATCATAATCCTAATAAAAAAATAATTTAATGTATCAAGTTATGTAGGTATTATATGAAATATAATAGAATCTAGTTTCAGATGATGATAACATAGTTATTAATGCTTAAATGTATGGTAAAATTATTAGGATAATGAGGTAAAATGGTGTTATGAATGATTTAATATATTTTATGAAACTACTCAGTATACTACACAATGATGATATATCCAAGAATATCACTAATCTCCTACACAATCTCTTGGAGTGTGTGCAACAAGGACAAACAAGGACATATAAAGTAGTTTGCTATGTCAAGAGAAAGAAGCCTTGGGATGTGGATTTGAAAATGGATATTGAGTTAGCTAGATATGAAATTAAAAATTTATTATTTAAATTTGAAATCATAGTCAATATGATTCCCTAATAAACATGAGATGTTATTAATCTACCAACTCCAAGCTACAGTCTAGTAACATTGAGTTTGCTAGATTATGGTAGATTAAAACCCATTGACAGGTTATAAGATGTTGAAATTAAAGTGGATAAGCTCATCTTGTGAGGGTAATTTTAGGTCATCAACTTTCAGATAATAGATACTTATTACCCTACCTTAATTTGTAACAAATGAGACTATGATGACCAAATGACTATCAACACTATACATAATTAGTTAGAAGCACATCATAAAGATAAAATAGTGGTCATAACCATAAATAAGTGTAAGAAAAATCCATATAACATCCTAAAAGAGTTAGAGTCTCCTAATCTTATGGGGATAATGGCTGGTTTAAAGTGCATAAAGATGAAAGTCAAATTGGGGTATGATTTGTAGAGTGTCAATTAGGTACTACACAACAAGAATAATAACTAGTATTCAAACTTATTATAAAAAGTCTCTAGTTAGGTAGGTTCACATTGAATATTGTGTTTCTCCTTCAGTGCACTCTCATATAAGATCTAAATTAAACTTTTTATATAATACTATTGAAACTATAATTGACTTTACTGAACCAACCCCATAAGTTATTCTACCCTAATATTATATATCATCCATAAGTGGTGACTTGGTTGCGCACATCTTTAATTGGTCTCACAAAGATCATGAGTTGTGACCTCTACACATGGTGTTCACTATAGAATATTAGATACCTCAATATTTTGTGATAAATGATGTTAATCCATTTATATTGAGGCTTGAAAACCATATCCTAGAGGTGGATCAATGAGTCAATGCACTCAATTATGCATTGAAAAGAACTATTGTGACATGGTGGGAAGTACATAAAAGCTTAGAAATATAATGGGAGGAAGCATGAGAAATCTTATGTGCAAGGTTATAGCTACCAAATTGTGTCAAATTAGAATGGCCTTTCTTTTAAGAAGGTCAATGTCTATAATTGCACATCCATTAATGTGTGGATATATGGATCACATAAAGAGTAGAACCATGATATTGGGTGCACATATTTATCCACACTCTAGCACCTCTACCAATAGTTTGGTGTATGCATCAAGAGCATATAAGGGAAACCAAACATTGGGTGAAACTTTAGAAATATTTCATTCAAACTTTTATGTTTGAATATGATAATCCAATAGTAAACAATTCCTTGTAAAAAATTAAAAAAAATTGTGTCATAGATGAGTAGAAGTTTTATAAACTATAGCTGAATCATCATCTCATTAGAAGGCTATGTAAGACTTGGATCTTGTACTACATAATTACAAAGCCAACCAAAAATAATGATTTATTCTTTATCCATGTAATAGAATAATCAATGATAATATAGAATGAAGTGACAATGAAAGTGATGGAGATATCGATCTAGAATGTTTATTTTAGACATAACATGAAGATGAACCTAAACAAGTGTAAATCATAGAATAAGTGGAAGAGTAAAAACTATGAAACATCAACATTTATTAATGTGAAGAAAAGCACATTCTACAAGATACTTTGCCCAGTGGATTAGGAAAAATATATTAGGAACCTTTCTGAAATATTGAAGGAAATATCAGGACAAATTTAGCCCCTAAGTTTGCAATAGTGGGAGACTACTGGGGATAAGAGCAAATATACGAGGCCTTAAAACTATTCATAGATTATCAAGGTGTGTCTTTAAGCAATTTATTAGAGGTAAAAGGCATAGATCCATCTCTAAGATAAATTCACATAGAACTAAAAGAGTGTGCATGCCCTATTAGAAAGTGACCTTATATGCTCAATCCTAATATGAATATCAAAGTAAAGGCCAAACTTGATCAAATGTAAGAAGCTGAAATCATTTATCTAGTTGAAAAGATAGAGTAGGTGAGTCCCATTGTTGTTCAACCTAAAAAAATAGGAGAAATTGTGTGGGGGATACCATGCACTCAATGATTCTTATGATAACAATCCATTTCCAATTCCTTCTTACATATGAATTCCTTGAATCCATAGTTGGGCATAAAGTATATTCATTTATGTATGGTTTCAATGGATATCACCATATTTTGATTGCCAAGGAGGATTAAGATAAGACCACATTTTCTACTTAATGGGGATTGTTCACATACAAGGTAATGCCATATGGTTTAAAAATGCACTTATTGTATGTTATAGAGCATGGTAAATGCATTCAAAGATTATATTCATGATTTCATATAAGTCTATTTGGATGATTAGTCTATCTTCTCTCTAATTAAATAACACTTGTCAAAACTAAGATTGATGTTGGTCTTTGTGCATCACTTTAAATTTAAATAATTTTCTATTCTATACACTTTTTGGTGTCTTATTAGGTCATATTGTGTATAACAATGGTATTTTCGTTGACCTAGCTAAAATTATTTTTATAGTAGGAATGTCAATCCTACTAACTCAATTGAAGTGCACACCTTCCTTGGTCATATGGGATATCATCAGAAGTTTATAAAAGGGTATGTAGTTATGTCTGCATTCATGGAGAAATTTTTGCACAAGGATACCAAATTTAAATGGACACCAAAATACCAAAAAACATTCATTGAGTTAAAGTAAAGATAAGTAACAACACTGATCTTATTATTTCTTAACTAGAATAAGCCATTCAATGTATATTTAGATGCTTTTATCACCATAGTAGGATTTGTCTTAGCACATCTAGACAAAGGTGGGTTAGACCACCTGACACAATTTTCTAGTAGGAAACTATTATCTATAGAAAAAAATTACATGACCATAGAGAGAAGCACTAGCCATGGTGTTCACATTACAAAAATTTTGGCATTAATTACTAGCTACTCCTTTTGATTTATTCATGGATCACTAGGAATTGTGATACCTAGTTAATAATCCAATGCTGCATGGATGTATATCAAGGTGGTTAATGCTCTTTCAATATTTTAAATTCTAGATTAATGTTAATACAAGATGAGAGAATGTGGGACCAAATCACCTCAATAGACTTCAAGATGGGGAGGAACCATAGGAACTTGAAGATGAATCCCTAGATGCATATTAATTTATAACTTATGCAGTTATTGATAACATGGAAGACATTATAAATTTCTATGAACAAGGAACTTTTCCTACACACTACACTGAGTGGGATAAGAATCAAATGGTTACCTGAGCCATACCATATAACCTTATTAATAGATCCTTGTACAAGCTTGTAAAATATTATGTATTTCATATAGTATCTATAGAGCATGAGAGACCATAACTTATTCAAGAGGATCATCAAGGAATTACAAGGGGTCATTTCATAGGAGAAACCACTATAATTAAAATACTACAAAGTGGTCTTTGGTGGCATACATTATTTCAGGATGTGCACATAGTTTATAAACATTGTGGTGGTTGTTAAATAATGGGTAAGGTAAACCAACATGATGAAATACCTTTGGTACCCATGCTTGTGGAACAACCATTTGAAAAATGGGGAATTGATTTTGTTGGACCTATATCTCCTCCAAGTAGTCATAGTCATGCTTGCTATATTATTATTGTGATAGATTATTTCATTAAATGGGTGGAAGTTGCTACCACTCTAAGCTATAGTGTGAAATATGTTACTATTTTTTTATATAAAAACATCATCACAAGGTCTGGATGTCTATTTAAGCTGGTAAGTGATAGAGGTATGCATTTCATAAATAGTACTATCAATACTCTCACTAAATAGTTGATGATATTGTACCACAAAAGCATGGCTTATGATCCATAGAAAATGGACAGGAAAAAGTGTCTAATAAAGTATTGGGAAATATGTTTACAAAAAATTGTAATTTTCAAAGGGATGATTGGGAATACTAAATCCCTATGATTTTATGGGTTTATAGAACATACTACAAGAGAACTATAGGGTTCACTCCATTTTAATTGGTATATGGCCTTGAGATAGTAATGCCTATGAATTATATTATTCTTAGTCTACATAGTATGATTGTTATGAGTGTAGCTTAGGATTTTTAAGAGGAAACAAACATGTAGATTAGTCTCTTGTTAGTTCAAAATAAGAAAACATAAGAAGAACAATGCACTAAGACTAAACCCTCTTGCCTAAACACTAAGGGGGAACATAACACAATAAGCTAAAGTAAAAAAAAGAGATGGAGACAATAAAAATTCTTACCTCCATTATCATACATGGTTCTTATTTATTGGCATATAAATGTTTATGCCTAGTTTATGAGAATTGTAGTCTCTTAGCAATGCTCATACATGGAGGTAACATCTATCCAATGTCACTTGTGGCTTAGAGTTTAAGTTTGGAAATTTTTTGGCATAATAACTTTACTCTTAAAGACTTGAAGAAGATATTCCTGTGGAATAACCTTACACAAAAAACTTTATGGATCAATGGTGTGGTCACTTATATTTATAGCTTAGAGAACTTACTCTAACCATGGGTAAGTTAGGTTAAATTCTAACTTGTGTTGAGTCAAAATTAACTTTGGTTAGATCAATCTAATTTTAATAGGTTTAAATGCACTCATGAAATCTTGACACCTTTGTTTCTGATATTTTTGAGGCATGACAACTCATTTTAGATATTTGTGACATTTGAGTCATATTTTTAGATATTTATGAGATAAAAAACTACTTTATTAGCTCATTTGACTTTATTTTTAGCACAAATTCATTTTTACTAAATGAAATTCACTAATTTGATTTGGATTTTATGTTTAGGCAAGTTAGTTAGGATTTTAAATATAATTATTATTGCTTATTTCTTTTTAGATTTTGATAATTGATTTGAATGTGATGAATTAATAGATTAGCATGCCAAAAGTGCCAAATTACTAGGTCATAATTTGACTAAGGTTAGAACCAAACTAAACTAGTGATGTATACAGATTAATACACCATTTAAACTAGCCTCATCATGTTTTTGGGAAATTAAATCCCTTATGCAGATGAATTTGGGCAATTTAGGTGATTTCTAGGTTTAAAATATGTTATTTTCCAGAAATTGAACTGAATGCTAATTTAGACATGGAGGTGGCAAAAATTTAGGTGTCTATAGTTTTCCCATATTTGAGAAGGCATTGCAAGACATATGCACACTAAATTATTATCAAATAATTAAGAATTAATTAATTCAAATGATTAATGCCCCAAGTAATGGTTAGTAAGCCCTTTATGCCCCCTCGAGGGAGTGAGCAACAAAAATAGAATCATCAAATGTTCCCTCAAAATGAAAAAAATGACATGATCTATATGGAAATGGGGGTGGGATTATTATATTTCCTGAAGGTGGATATAAATAGTAATGAAAAATGGAGTCACAGAGTTGCCCAAAGGTAGTTAAAATTAGTAACCAAGAGTGTGACACTAGTTTTCCCAAAGGCAGTTATAAGTAGTGGCACTGATGAATGCCATAGTAGGGCAGTGGAATAGATACTAATTTTCCAAAGGGTTATTATAATAAATAAACAAATAAAAAACATTGATTTGCCCAAAGTTAGTTATAATCAAGAAAGGAAAAATAGGAAACATTAATTTGCCCAAAGGTAGTTATAACTAGGAATAGAAAGGGAAACACATTGATTTTCCCAAAGACGGTTATAATCAAGAACACATACATTGGTAAAGTATAAAAACACATGTCTAGCCTAAATGTGAGTTCAAAGATGCATATTTAAAAAAACATGGGATATAGGCTAAGAAATCATGTTGTGAAATGGGTCTCAGAGAGAGGCCCAAAAAGATGGTGTTGGAAAAGGATAAAATCACATTTATAGCCTAAATGTGAGTTCAAAGATGCATGTTTGAATGAATGTGGGATAGAGGCCAATAAATAGTGTTGTGAAATGGATCTTAGAAAGAGGCCCAAAAAAATGGTGCTGGCAAAGGATAACAACACATTTATATCCTAAATATGAGTTTAAAGATGCACATTCAAACAAACATAGGATATATGCTAAGAAATCATGTTGAGAAATAGGTCTCATAGGGAGGTTTAAAAATATGGGGTTGGTGAAGGATAAAAACACATTTCTATCATAAATGTGAGTTTGAATATGCGCATTCAAATAAACATGTGATAAAAAGTAAGAATTAATGTTGTGAAATGGGTCTCAAAGGGAGGACCAAAAAGATGGGTTCAGGTTAGGAGATGTTCTTCGGAAATTATCATCTTAGTTTATATGACTCATATGGATGCTTATTCAAAGATATTCATCTATATAAACACATAATAAATCATTTGTTGTACTTTTAATTTCTCATGAATTGAGGCATGTGTGAGGGTTTTTAGTTAATTTATGACCATCAAAGAGATGTTTCCACTACTGGAAGTGATCCAAAACTTAGAAGTTTTGATTGACATATATTTCGAGAACACACAAAAATAACACAATAATAATGAATTCTTTGAGAAGAGATGTTTTATTACTCAAGATCACAATACAACTATATGCCTATCTTTGGAAAGAGATGTCTAATTTCCATTTCAGGTTACATCTTCATTTATACACATTTCTAAAGTAGGAGGAGGATGTGTAAGGTCACAAATCTCGAGGGAGATTAAGTGGTTCAATTTTCATGATTTAAAACAATACAAAATTCAAGGAATTACTATTTTTAGAAACTTACTATTTTTAGACTGCATTGCTAAAATTGAAATTTAGCAAACTTAAATTGTGTTTTTGGGGTCAAAAATCCATCAAGAAAATATCCATGCCATCTCACCACATTATCCTTTTTCTTAGCTTTCCAATGGTTCAAATAGGGAGTCAATTAGATCTATGATGCAAAAGTTATGACTCCTAGAAGTTCCATCATCGATTGGGGTAGAGCCATCACCTAAATTATTGCCAAAATCATTCCTCTCTCCTTGAGAATCAATTGTCCCCATTGCATAAATATTCCTCATTAGGTGTGGTATTTGTGTATTAATTTGATTATATGAGAGTCACTCACCTTGGTGTCTACGCTAGCCCCTTTTGACCACTCGATAAAGTGGAATAGAGTGTCCTCTTATTGTCTTCATCCAGGTGTCCATAATATGATCCTCCTCCACTAGAGAAAAACTTTATGGATCAAGATCATCAATGTCTAGTTATTCTGCTACAACTAAAGTGTCCAATAGAGGTAGATGATATAGTTTGAGGATCTCCATGTTAAATATTAGATGCAAACCAAGGTAGGTTGGTAGGTTCAACTCAAAAGCATTTTTTCTAAATTTTTTGGTGATGGTTTAGGGACCATATCACAGAGGCCAAATTTTTTATGTGTGCCTATAAGTCATTCCTTCTAAAGCTAAAACCAAACCTTGTCACCCACAACAAAATGGTGTGAAATCCTATGTTTGTCATGGCATTTCTTATACTTTTGATTCATATTCTCCAAGATGTCATGACTTGATGCTAGATGTATTACATTTCTTAAATGAACTTTAATGGTTTTGCTACCTCAGATCTTCCATGAGGTGTGTATTCCATGGTGGAGAATGGAATGGCTATATCAATTGGTGCCATGGGTTAGAACTTGAAGAATACTTGGAATGGGTTGTGCTTGGTCAAACTATGTAGGGCCTGATTATATCCATGTTGTATGAAAAGAATCCCCTCATCCCATGTGTGTGGATGTTTGGAGTGATACATCCAAATCATGTGAACAATTAAAGGTTTACCACCTCTGTCTAACCATCATTTTATGGATGGAAGGCTATGGACTTCATCAACTTGGTATCCATCATCTTCCATAAAGTGGACCAGAAGATACTCAGGAACCTACTATCTCGATCTAAGACAATGGAATGGGGGAGACCAAACTGGATCCATACATGACTAAAATATAGTTGAGTAGTTTCTTAAATATATATTTTTCTTACAAGAAATCATGATAGTCATTTTTTAAAAATGATCAACTATAACACAAATACAGTCCTTGCCATGTTTTGAAGTGGGTAAACCTGAGAGAAAATCCATTGAGATAGATTCCCAAGCCCTGGTTGGTTCTAGAAATGGCCTGTATAATCCTTGCTCCTTATTTGTTAGCTTGGATATTGCACATGGGGTGAAATATTTGAGATACCTTTCCATATCCTTTCATATATGGGACTAGTAGAAGTGTTTTTGAAGAACTGCCAATGTCTTTTCTACACCAAAGTGTCTAGCTATCCTACTAAAATATTCTTCCCATATCATCTTATATTGCTCTACAACTAGAACACAGATGTGCCCCATATGATAGAGGACATTATCTTGTAAATATAAATTAGAAACATGTTTACCTTTTTGAATCACCTGATATGTATTAGTAAAGGTAGGATCTACTTCATACAGAGCACCCCAAGTGGTAGTCTCATGTTCGTGTAGGTCAAGAACTATTATGAATGTAGTAATTTTTGGGTGACTCAGACAATCTATAGCTATATTTGAGCTCCCCTTTTTGTGTTTGATTATTAGATGGAATTGTTATAGATATGTGGCCCACTTTTGGTGCCTCCCATTTCATAGTTTTCTCTACATCTGGATGAATTTCAATGGTCTATGGTCAGTGTAGATGACCATCTCTTTCCCTAAGATGTAGTGTTTCCATTATTTATAGGCTTGCATAATGGCATAGAGATCCTTATCATATATTGGGTATTTCCTAACTATATAAATGAAATTTTCACTATGATATGCATAAGATGGCCATGTTGCATGATGACAACTCCCATGGCATATTTAGATGCATCTATCATCAAATCAAAAGGTTGATGCAAATCTGGCAAGGCAAGAATAAGAGCTGAGAAAAGTCTATTCTTTAAATTATCAAATGACTTTTTTTGTATTTCACCCGACTAAAATGTAGCTTTAGCTCCTATTTTAGTCACTTGGGTTAGTGACCAAGCAACATGTGAAAATCAAAGAACAAACCTATGATATAAATTTGTAAGACCCAAGAAGCTACGAAGTTTTGTGAGGGTCCTTGGTGTAGGCCATTCTTGAATAACCCAAATCTTCTTTGGATTAACATGAACCCCTTTTTCATTCACAACGTACCCAAGGTAGTAAATTATTTTCATCCTAAATGTGCATTTGTCAAGATTTGCATACAACTTGTGCTCTCAAAGAGTTTAAATCACCTTACAAACATGTTGTAGATGTTCCTCCCATGTTCTACTATAGATGAGTATGTCATCTAGGTATACAACCATGAATGAGTTGGTGAAGGGTTGTAGGATGTCATTGATCATCCTCATGAAGGTTGCAGGTGTGTTAGTTAAGCCAAAAGGCATAACTAACCATTTGAAGAGCCCTTCCTTAGATTTGAATGTAGTCTTCCAAATATTGGTGGGATCGATGGGAATTTGGTGATATCTAGATTTGAGATAAATTTTGGTGAAGAACTTCACACCATAGATTTATTCTAGTAGGTCATCAATCTTGGGGAGGGGGTAGTGATTTTTCACAGTGATTTTATTTAGGGCTTGATATTTAATGAAAAGCCTCCATGTTCCATCTTTATTTGGTGCCATGATAATTGGGCTACCATAAGGTGAAGAGCTTGGCCTGATGTGACCCTTTTGGATCAATTCTTGAATCCATCTTTTTATCTCATCATTCTCCAAAATTGATATGTGATACATAGGATTGTTAGGAAAAGGTGATCCTAGGATCAAATCAATAGAATGTTTTACCTGGCAATGTAGTGGAACTCCTGTGGGTGACTTGAATAAGTTATCATATTCTCCTATGATTTTTCCCATCTGCTTCTATTATTGTGTTGATTATGTAGTCAGGACTGCAACATTGGTCTTCTTGGATTTATATGGTTTGAGCAACATGAGAATTAATTGATTTTTCTTCTCCACCAATCTCTTACATTGTTTGGCATTTATCAGGGAGACATATGTGGAAGGTGGTACCTTTGGTACCCTATAACATCATGTTCCAAGAGTGAGGGTGATTCTTTGGGTTCATGATTCATAGATGCCATGTTGATAATACATGAATGACTAACCAAGGAGTACATCACAAACATCTAGATTGACCACATCACACAAGACTTCATCTTGGAAAGGTTTTATTTCAAATGAAAGAAGCCACTGATGGGTGACACAGAGGTCTCACCCTGGGCTCAACCATCTAATTTGTATAGCTTTGGGTGAGGCTTCATGGATAGATTTAGACTTTTCACAACATTATCAGAGATTAAATTATTTTGACTACCACTATCAAAAATGAAATGCAGAGGCTTACCTTTTACCCATAATTTGGAGTGAAACAATCTTTCCTTATCATCTAGCCTTTTCTCACAGGTCTATGATGAAGCAATGATGGTATCAGGCTCAACATATATAATATCTTCTTCATCCTCTTTGAATATAGGTTGTGTATGAGATAGAGTAGTAAATGTCGAGTATTGTGACTCAGAAATCAGTGACTTGATGGCTTGACATTCTTCTTTGGAGTGAGTTCTAGTTTTGTGGTAATCACACCATTTTCTAGTCTTCCCCTTCTAAGGTTTCTTATCTTGAAACTCTTTTTTCTTCTAATTTTTTCCTTGTGTTTGACCTTACTTGTCACTTTTCCATTTTTAAGGCTAAATCTTTGTAATCTTCTTTCCATGCTTCTGCTCAATCTTCACTGTGAACTTGTATGCCTCACTGAGGGTTTCCAAATTGAAGAGTTCCATTTCACCCCGTATGTACCATTGTAGTCCACCATGATAATTGAGAGTCTTATGTTTCTCACTTTCTTGGATGCCCAATCTTGTAGATAGATAATGAAAAATGTCTATTTAATCTTGAATAGATTGGTCCTTACCTTGGCAAAGTTGTTGCCACTGTATGTACAGATCATCATATGGTCCAATGGGATATTATTCTTCCTTTACCACTCCCATGAAATTATCCTAGGTAGGTTCAACCTCAAGTACAATGGAATCTATATTGAACCTCTTTTTGTACACTTCCCACAAATTTTTTAGGGCAATGATGCTTTCAAAAGAGCAAAAGTGATCTTTTCTCCATCGGTGAATTTATTTATAGAGAACTAGGAAGACAATTGATCCAACTAATTTTCTTCTTCATTAGTATTTATTTTTCCTTAATATGTAAGAATATCAAAATTCACCTAAACCTTGAAGGTTGTTGGGGCACTGAAAGGAATTCCATGGATGAAGAGCCAAGAAGTGTAGATGAGAAGCCAAAATTTCCCATCAAGAGTTATTGGAGAATTTGGGAAAATTATTGTAGCATCTGTGCTTGTTGCTATTGGAAGGATTCATTCACAATTTTCTTGAAAGGATTAGATGTCTCAGTGTCATCCACCATTTGAATTCATTTGGAGTGAATAGGTGGATAGTTTATAAGCTCTGTTATTTTCCACCTAAGCTTCATGTAGCCTAACCTCATCCTTGGGATCATACACTCTCAAGACAAACCGCTCTGATACCACTAATCCAAAACTCAAAAGTTTTGATTAATAGATATTTCAAGAACACATAAAAATAACATAGTAATAATGAATTCTCTAAGAAGAGATGTTTTATTACTCAAGATCGTAATACAACTATATGCTTATCTCTAGGAAGATATGGTTGATTTCCATTTTGGGTTACATATTCATTTATACACATTTTAAAATTAGGAGGAAGATGTGGAAGGTCACCAATATTGAAGAATATTAAGTTGTTTGACTTTCATTATTTAAAACAATACAAAAAATTCAAGGAATTACTATTTTTAGAAACTTACTATTTTTAGATTGCACTACTAAAATTGAAATTTGAGGCACTTCCATTGGGTTTTTGGGGGTCAAAAACCATCAATAAGATCTCCATTCCATCTCACCACATTCTCCTCATTCCTATCTTTCCAACGGTTGAAATGGGGAGTCAACTAGAGCTACGGTGTAAACGTTATGGCTCCCAGAAGTTCTGTCAACAATTGGGGTAGAACCATCACCCGAATTGTTGCTCGAATCAAGAAGAATTCATGAGCATGGGTTTTATTTAAATTTTTATATTATTCATGATAGTTATGAATAACTAAAAATATAATTCATATCTTAAGCATGGAAGACTTAATTTAAATGTAATGATAAACAACCTAGAAATAAGATATGAATAATCAAATCCCAAGTGTAAATATAACAAATAAACCAAGTGTAAGACTAAATACAAAAGTTCAAAAACGAAGTACATGATATGAATAATCAAGAAATGTAATCAAAATTTAATAATCTTACATCAACTATGAAGCAAACAACAAATAAACAAACTAAATACAAAAGTTCAAAACTAAAGTACATGATATGAATAATCAAGACATGTAAGCAAAATGTAATAATCTTACATCAACTGAGAAGCAAACAACAAATAAACAAATAAAAATATAAATAAACAAAAACACAAAAAAAAACATATAAAGACACAATAAAACAACAATAAAAACATAATAAAAATAAACAAAGTGAACAAAATAATAAAAATAACTAAACAATCTAAAGTAAATAAATTTGTAGTAAGCAAACTACTATAAACACACAATAAAAAACAAATGAAAAGAGTCAAATAATGGTTAATCCTAATGTTAGTGAAAATAAAAATAAATTTTTCATGCATGTATAATAAAGGTGTTACTCTTGGTGACATGGTGAACCCTAATCTAGGTAGCAACAACATAAATATCACAATACAAGAATAATTAGCACAAGTTTGCCCCTAGGTTATAGGGAAATGACAAGATAAACAAGACAAAAGAAATTGACCTTAGATCATAGGAGACAATAGAAAATGTGATGAAAAACAACATGGAGGGGAGTAGAATAAAAGTAAGGGGTAGCTAAGCTAACCCTAGATGCACTAGACAAGTGGACACTGCCTACACAGTTTCATGGAAATAAGATCCAATGTGAACTTTAAGCCAAATGTAGTTATCCTAGGATATGGATAGAGGAAAATGGATGATAAGAAAACATGATAAATGTGTAGATGAAAATAAGATTGGTTTTCAAAACAATAAGTATATGGGAGAATAGGGGATGATATTTTTCCATCATGAAAATGTTAACATAAAGAAATCACGTAAGCACAAAAGTATGGTTTAGGTTAAAACAACACTAGAATTTAAGAGATGAGTAGCCATGAATGAACTAGATTTATAATTCAGTGTCTAATAGATTTAAGGATTGGAAGGAGAATTAGCTCTAAAATGTCGAGAGTATAAAACTAGAGAGTACTCACAAAATGGCAAGATCATAAGATGAAGTCAAGTGATCATTGGTGTATCAAAATCAAATACATAATGCTTAAAATTTAAACTCATAAAATGGAGAGAGTGTGTGGATGAAGTCCAAGAAGGATGGGGAAAGTAAATGACAAGTGGTTACTCATGAAATAGTTAGGGGTCCTAGGATCCGTAAGAAAAAGAAGTGGTTGAAAAAGAAAGGAAAGGTGTGGTCAAGCTAACCCAAGATACCCCATGTATCTAGTTGCTACTTAAATAGTTTATGCAGACCTCAGGATGATGTAGTTCTCCTAGAAATGGGGGGGAAGGGGAACACCAAGTTGGTCTAGAAATAAACTAAACAAATAAAATGGCCCATTCTAAATTTTTTGATGAATTTATATATCACATGGAAATTCTAAGCCAATTTTCATGATTATGCAATTTTTAGGACTTTCTAGATCTTTTATCAATGTTTTTTGAACTTTTCAAGCATATCAAATCCATCAAGAATTATGAGACACATAATAGACCAAATTGAAAAATGGCAAGAGTGTGGATTTGGTTTCTCACAAAATGGTGAGAGTGTGGCTTCAATTTCTCATAAAATTATGAGAGTGTGGCTTAGGGTTGACTAAGCTAATCTCAACATGAATCGATCACTTCCTACATAGTCCAATTAAGACCTCTAGTCACTGTATTTTTAATTACACAAGGTGGTAAAATGCTTCAAAATGTTTTGGGTATTTTTGGTATCTCAACTTGATTAATAATTATGAGATACAACATGGCCCAAACTCATAAAATGGTGAGAACATGGAAAAAGGGTGACTGATCTATCTTCAACGTGAATCGAGCATTGTCTACATAGTCCCATTAGGACCTCAAGTCACTGTAGTTCTACCTTCACAAAAGGCATCCAATTATGTATCAATAATTTATAGGTAAAATTAAAATGGTAAGGTAAATGATACTAATAATGTAAAGGTGATGCAATAATGCATGATAAAGGTGTTGTTCCTAATTTTCCCATAGGTAGTTATAATCAAGAAATAACAACAAAGGGTCAATGGTATTAATTTACCCATAAGTAGTTAAAATTAGTAGCATAAGGTGGAACATTGATTTTACCAAAGGTGGTTATAATCAATTACACTAGGAAAGTATAACAACAAATAAAATATGCAATTACCTATTCCACTACTATACTGCTTTCATATACTACCATTCAAACATGTAATTATGATACACCTACTGGAACTAAATACATCAACAACCATTGAATGTGCCTAAAGAACAAATGAATTGGAACCAAGGCCAAACATGATAGGTAAGATTAGATTAAAAGACATGGCAAGAAAAAGGTTAAGGGTATGGCATAATGGTAAGGGGTATAATACAAATAATAAGTATAATGTGGCATAACTTAAACTATCCTTGTAGACAATAATCCAAATCCCTCAAGCATAGAAAAATTTGAGGTGCATTATGTTTATGGGTTCATCAAGCTCATCTCTTTCTAGTTTAGTGATCATGTATGCTCCATAACCATAGTTGGAGATAACCACATATGACCCTAGCCAGTTTGGTTAAAACTTTCCCCTTTTTTTGGATTCGATGTTTACATTTTTCTGATTCTCTTTTAGTACCAGGTTACCAAGCTTGAAGTCATGATTCTTTGCATACTTATTATATTGGAATTTGAGTCAATTTTGATCATCTTTGAGGTTATTAAAGGCATCCAAATGTTTACCATTGAGGAGGTCTAGCTCTTTTAAGTGAACCACTCTATAGTATTCATCATCAATGATATGTTGCAACAAAATTTGGAGAAAAGGAAACTCAACATCAATAGGAATAATGGTTTCAATTCCATAAACAAGTGAATAGGGTGTAGCTCCTATTATGGTATAGAATGTGGTAAAATATGCCCAGATGGCACTAAATAGATACGAGTGCTAATTACAGCTAGTGTCATAATCAATCTTCTTCAAAATATTGAAAATGATTTTATTAGAAGCCTTAGCTTGGCCATTGCCTTATGGATAGTAGGTGATAGATAAATATTGTTTGATTTGGTATTGAGAACAAATTAATTTTACATATTTATTCTTGAATGATATGTCATTATTAGATATAATGTTAGAGGGGATGTCATAGCAGTAAATGAGATGGTTGAATATGAACATGGAGATATGATTACCAATGATGTAAGTGAGGGGAATAGATTACACCCATTTAGTAAAGTATTTAATAGTAGTTAGGATGTGTTATTGGCCATTTTAAGAGGTTAGATTGATCTTCTCTACAAGGTTGAGTCCCCATGTTGAGAATGACCATGGTGTCATCAATGGTTTAAGTGTTTTGGTAGGAGCATGAATCAAATTAGCATGCTTCTAAGATTTGACACATCTATTTACATATGCACTTATGTCTACTTCCATCATTAACTAGTAAACTTATACACAATAATGTTTTGGCTAAGATTACCCCACTGGTGTGGGCCCCACACACTCCTTCATGGACTTCTCTCAATGTTAGTATAGATTCTACTAAAGGTAAACAACAAATCAGAGTTCCATCATAGCTTCTATGATATAAGGTTGGTCTAAATAGGGTATAGTGAGAGGATTTATGGGTGAAGGATTTTCATTTTTTATGTGATAAATTGAGAGGCATGGTTTGGTATTGAATATAGGCATATGTATCATAGTACCAGGGAAATGTGGGACCAACAATGACATAAACCATATCAATGGTTGATTGTTCATGTGTTGATGCAAAGATATGTTCAACAAGAAATTGATAATCCCTAGTTTAGTCAATGATTTTTCTCATGGAACCAATAGTGGTCATAACATCCATTATTTTTTATTGGACCAAGGTACTATTTCAAATTGGATGTTATCAATCTACTATTTAAGAGTATCAACCATACCTTTATAGGGTACCAACTTCTCATCCTTTATTTGATACCAATTTATAGCCTAATTGATGATTAAATGAGAATCACCATATACCATTAAATGTTTAATGTTATATTGTATTGCTTGATGAAGCCCTATAGTGAGTTCTTCATACTCAACCATTTTATTAGTATAGGGAAATCTAATACGAAAAGACTTGAGATTGAGATCCCCTTTTGGTGTAACAAACAATATCATATGGCCTGATTTACATGATGTAAAGGATCTATCAAAGTACATCTTCCACTATTTGGCCTTAGGAGGTACATCTACTTCATCAATATTCATAATGGCCTCATATAAAAATCCAAATGTGAGAGGATGAGTATCTTGAAAAGGAGATTCAATAAGCTAATCTATGAGTACTTTCCCCTTAATGGATTTATGATTGACATATTAAATTTCAAACTCACTTAATAACATGATCCATTTTTCAATAAAACTATGTAAATATGATTTTGAAAGTAGATACATGAGTGGATCTACTTTGGAAATAACAATGGTCTTGTTTTTTAGCATATAATGACACAATTTTTGGGATGTAAACACCATAGATAAAAGTGTATAGTTATGTTCATACATGACTAAAGTTCATCTCAGATAATACATAACATGTTCCTTTCCCTATTCATCATGTTATGCCAAAAGTGGCCCCAAGGCATTCAACTTTGTAGATAGGTAAAGAAAGGATTGTTTGGCATGGGTGGAAATAAAATAGGTGGGTTGTCAAGATATTCTTTGAGTTGATCAAATAATTTTTGACACTCTTCATTCCAAGATAATGTAACACCTTTCTTCATCAAGTGCATAAATGGATGGAATTTGTTATCTAATTATGAGACAAATCACCTCATAGATTGAATCTTGTACTGAAATTGTGGAGATATTTCAATGTAAATGGTGGTGGCATTTATGTAATTGCATAGACTTTGGCTGGGTTAGCTTTAATGCCCCTACAAGAGATATTGAAACTTAAAATTTTACTAGAAGTGATGTCAAATACACATTTATTCAGATTAAGCCTGACTTTGTACTCATGAAGTCCCTCAAATATTCTTTGTGTCATGGTTGGGTGATCAACATGGGACTTGATTTACCCAAAATATTATTGGCATAGTCCTCAACAATGTCATGTATGATGTCAAGAAAACTCATTTTCATAGATCTTTGGTAAGTTGATTCAACATTCTTAAGCCCAAACAACATAACCTAATAAAAATGTTCACCATGGAGTGGTAAACATTATTTGTGTTGATCTTTTAGTGTTATCCTGATTTAATTATACCCTAAAAATCCATCCATTAGTAAGAGAATTTCATAACCAATGGTTGAGTCGATGATCATGTCAATATTAGGTAGAAGAAAGTCATCTTTCAGGTAGGATTTGTTTGTCTTTAAAATCATAATAGATCCTAATACCTTTTATCTTTTTACATACTCATACAATGTTTGATATCCACTATGAATAATCAATTGGCTTGACGCATTTTACCTCTAGGAAATTTTTACAAATCTTTCTTTACTAACACAATAATACAAGGATACATCTTACACAACTTCTACTTAATAGGTTTAGCATCAGGATGTATAATGAGATGGTATAAAATCAAGGTGGGGTTAAAACCTAACAAATCTGAGTAGGCTCATGTGAATAAGTTAATAAATTCTCTCAAAAGGGATATAAAATATTTATGTTCCTCTTTAATGAGTGAAATGCCTATTTTAATCTAGTTTGGGTCCTCTAGAGTCCCAATATTCACCTCTAAAGTGTCTTCCACTAGAAGTGTAGAGCCATAATCTAGGATAGTTGGTAATGAGTTGAATTGATCAGTAATAGAAAAGTCCTCCAAAAGGTTTGTCTCTTATGATTATCCCAAATAAGATGAATTTAAATCTCCTAATGGTGTCATCAACCATGATATAAATAACTCAAGGCACTCTTGAATAATTTGTGCCACAATTTATTGTTCCTTGATGCTAATACCTAATCCATAATTAGGTTTTGGGATAAAGGTCTATTGTGCTTCAAGGGAAGAGGGATGAATGTACTCATCAAATGGTGCAAAAAACTAGTTTTCACCAAGAGACTTGCCTTTCTCTTTACTTTTTCCCTGGTCAGAAAGTGCCCCAAAGAGGTTTTCACTTTTAAACCTCAATGTTTGATTTTATTTTTGTTTTTTTGGCTAGGTAAGTTCATTTGCTCTCTAAATTAGGTAGTAGGATCCAATCTAATAGCAAAGCCTTTCTTGTGGTCTCCAAGAGTTATGTGAATTCTTAATCCCAAAAAATCATATATGGCTTGATCATTTTCAAACTCATCTAATGGTACTGTTGACTCTTGTTGGTCTCATTCCATCAATTCTAGATGGTAAAGGGTTAAGTTTGAAGGTTGATAAATGGGGTTAAAGGTGAAAATGGTATGGGTATCAAATAGGTTTATGGAAGCTGGGTCATCATAGTTGTTATAATCAGACCATGTGTCACTATCGGCATCATCATCACTAGTTATTAGTGTTATAATGTGAATTAGGTATGTGGGGTCAACCACTGCTAGGCAGTTGAAAGTTAATACCATGAGTTACCTTGTACTTAGTTATTTAAACTAGTTCGATAGTTCCTTGTTGATTTAACCCAAGGCATTAGCCTTCATAATCTAAGTGATCTATAATCTAATTTGGAATAGGGTACTTCACACTTTGGTAATAATTAGATAACTAATAGGTGTAGAGCCATGAATCATCTTCTACTAAGGAATCATGTTCTAGGTTAGAGGCTAGTTTGAAGACCATAGGCTTATTCATCTAAGATTTTCCTTTAGTGTCCCATGATATACTAGTAGTTTTGGTTGTAGGTATCTCGTAAGCTTTAGAATTAATGGGAAATTTCACTATATAGAATGTATTATGGGTGTTATATTATTTAATAAATTTGTCAATGACATAAAAATGATTGAAAATATATGGTGGAGGCATTTCTAAGGTAGAGGTTAAGATAAATGGGTTAATGTAATTAGCTTTTGGATTTGATTCATTAGCTTTTCCTTTTTGGGCTCTATCACTTTCTAACTTGGGCATAGGATTCATGCCAAACTAGTAGTTATAGCTCCTATACCTGACCCTAAGGCTTCTATAATATTGATATGACTGAGATTAGTAGGTACAATCACTTCCATTCTTGAATGTGGAAAATTTATATGTTGATGAAATGTATAAATTATGGCCCTAATTTCATGGATCCAAGGTCAGCCTAATAATAAATTGTAAGAGAGATCCAGGTCTAAAACATGGCACAAATTATCATGGGTTAATGTCTTAATGACTATTGGTAGGCTAATGGTACCTTGAGATTCCCATTCTTGATTATCATATGCCTTGATAGCGATGGCTCTGGTTATAAGTTGGTTATTATATATCTGAGATGTTTGACTAACTTTAGAAATATAATGTTGAGACCCAAACCATTGTCTATAAAGACATGTTTAACTCTATGATTCATTATAACAACTTCAATATATAACAAGTTGTTATGTATAGGGCCTAGAGAAGATATATCACTTTGGTCAAAGGTGATACATTGGGTAGGAACTAAGTGTCATACCATAGTTTGGAATTTTTTTGGATTGATATCATATGGCATAATAGATTGGTTGAAATACTCATTCAAGATGTCTTTATTTATGTTTGTAAAAAATCCATGTGATAGGCATGAAAGGTTTAATAGGCTCATTAGTAGTAATAGGTTCTTGTCCTATGATAATGACTCTAGCATATTGTGTTGTGATTACACAATCTTGATTTGGAACATGGATTTTATAGTTAGTTGAGTAGATAGGGAGGTTTGGAATGATGATTCATGGGTGGTATGGTGCTTGATTATCAACATAGCCTATATAAGAATCACCAGCATTACGAAGTTGATATGTATTATTTGGTAAATAAATATTATTGTGTGAAGGTCTAAGCCTATTGGTAGTTTGTCTAGGGTTAATAGTGATGATGGAAACATGATCTCCTAAAACATGTCCTAAAACATTGTTATAGGTATATGTAATGACATGATTACCTCCTTGGTTGGTTTGATCATTTTCCCTTTGGTTTTGACCATTCTAATGTTGTTTTTGTGGCTAGCATTATTATTATTGATTATGCATTAGAGTTATCTATCATTGTTGTTGTTATTAGTTGTTATGTTGTGTAAATGGATTTTGGTATATACCCAAGTTATGATTGTTTATAGGAACACATGTATCTCTTTATATCTCCCCATTTTCTAGCATGTTCTCAATCAGATTTCTAAGTTGGATACATCATCTGATGGAATGTCCCCTAACATGATGATACTCAAAAAATTCATTTTCTTTATACCAATTGGGAAATGGATTATCTTCCAAAAATGGATTTGGTATAGGCTAATTGATCATATTATATTAAACCAATCTTTAAAACACAAACCTAATGTGGTCACCAAGGTCACTGAATTAGGGGGCAATGGGTGGTTTTCTCCTCAAAGGAAGGTTTGTAATTGGTTTTGATTTTGTGGTGGTTGGTTGTGTGGAGATGTTAGTGAAATGTAGGAAGGAAGAGGTTGTTGAGTGGGTGGAGGTATATAGATATTTAGTGTTTGCACCATCTAAAAATGGCATGACTTTATAACTCCATTACTAACAACATTCTTATTATGGTTATAGGGTTTAGGTATTTCATTATTATTGGCTTGAGGTGGCATTGAAGTTGATATTTGAGTTTGGTTCTAATTATGGTTTTAATCTTGAATTTGGTTTTGGTTATGATTGGAAGAGAATAACTTGATTATGCCTTTGTTAACAAGGTATTTATTAGTATGTATTCCCTTTTCTATGAATTATTTGAATTTGTGAGCAAACTATAACTTGAGATGGTTAAATATTACAACTAACTATTTGTCTGATAGATTGTGAGTAAGTTGATTTTCTAGGGATCTCTAACATTGCAAGTATGCAATGAATCTCTCACTAGTATTTTATTTATCTTGGCCTAGATGCACAGTAGTAATCTCATGCTCGAGATTATATGAAAAGTGTTACACAGACTTCTCTGAGAGATCATCAAATTTAGGTACATATTTCTTTGGTAATTTCAACATCCATTCCAAGGCTTGTCTAGATAGACTCCTTGGAAATAGTAAAAACATATATATATATATATATATATATATATATATATATATATATATATATATATATATATATATATATTACTATAAACCACTGGTTGGAAAATAATAAAGAAGTTGATTAGATGTACCTTAGGGTTGCCTTTGACTTTCTATTTGTCAAATTTAGGTGGCTCATAACTTGGTAGAAATGGTATATGTAAATATTCCATGTTGAATGGATAAGAACATATCTCCTCTAGTTTTAATTTATTCATTTGTTTTCCAACCTATATTTATTGAATCGCATCCTTCATCTATTTCAAATCTTTGGGGATAGGAAATTAGCATGAGTGGCATGTTGTTGGATTTACAAATGAAGATTACTTTGACCAGGGTAGGTATCCAGTGGGATGCTAGTTGAAAAGTTGGATGACTAGGCATACATATGTATGTATTAGGGTTATATTATGGGTATAGAATATGCTTATATTGAAGAAAATTTTGGTTTGAGTTGGTTACATAACCTTGGCTGGAAAATTATGGTTATGGGCAAGGTGTTTGGTTCTAGAGAATGTGTTGGTATTGTTGGTCTTGGGAGGGAACTTATTGTGTACTTGTTGAACTCTATTGAATATAGGGACCATGATACTTACTATATACTTGTTGTTGAAGGCGTTAGTATTTGGATCCTTGTTTCACATGAGATACCCATTGGATGAAAGTAAATTTTTTTCAAGTACTTGGTACTTGTTGTGTGGAATAACCTCATTGTTGGATAAACACCTACTATTAGATTGGTACTTGTTGAAATGACACTTATTAATGATTTGGCACACTTGTTGAGATAGTTTTGGTACACTTTTTGTAGATATTCCATTTATTATTCCATAATACCTTTTCCTTTTTCAATCACATTTTGGTCTTGTTTTGGTGTTTAGACCAAATCTTGGTTATAACTAGTAGATGCTTGTTCGAATGGTTAAATTTGAAGCACATTACTAGGGGACCTAATAAAAATTCTCAGACTTTCTTTTGGTAAGTTTGATGTAAATTTGGCACCTAATTTATCAACTCTAACTAGCACTTCATCTTTGTGTTCCAAAAAATGATGCTCAAATAAGTATAAATCATAGTTAGTTTGCATGAGCATTGTAACATAATAGGGCTCTTGTTGTTGGTTTTGTTCAAGCTTAGGAATAATTTGAGCAAGGTATTAATACATTTACTCTCAATATTGGCCTAGATAAGGAGGCAAAATTACCAAATAATATGCTAAAGGGTTATGCCTTTGTTCAATGTATGTAAGGATCTGTCTCATAAACCACATCATCATATAAATATTAAATAAAAGATTCACTAGTCACAAAGTTCCAATAGACAAGATTATGCATGGTCCCAATACATGTGTAGTGAGGTAATTTTATATCCATGGATAGGTTATATGAAATAAATGGTCCAAAGGTAACGAACCACCAAGATATATAAAAGGGCCTTTGACTCTGTAAAAGAGACACAAAGGAAAAAAAAAACTAAACTAGGCAAGGGTAGGATAGGCAGAAGGTATAATTGATCTAATAGAATGATACAAATCTTCCCAAATATTATTATATCAGCACCAAAAGTAACTCAAAGGTTTAAAATCATTTATGGCTAGAATACTAATTTGCCCATAGGTGGTTATAATTAGTCACAAGAGTGTCTAAATAAAGTAGAACAATTATGAACTAGTGTCAAGAGATAAAAATGATTTGCCCAGAGGTATTTATAATTTTAGTTAAAAAAGACTATACTTGGAAACACAAAACTCAAAAAATAATTTAAAATTAAATAAAATTAAGCCAATTAGCTCACTTTAAGACTCAAAGTTTGACTCATGAAAACTATTAGAATAAAGGGACTAGGACACTCAAAATATTAGCACAAAAAATTCAAACAAAAATATATGGCAATAATGTGGCTAAACAAGATGCTCTAAATAAATCACAAAGCAAACAACAAGCGCTAGGTCTAGCCAAGAGGTCTTTAGATCAAGTATGAAACCAACCTAGGTAACATAACCAAACGTAAAAGGTGGATAACCTAATCCTAAATTAGATGAGGCTTTGGTGTAAACTTTATTAGTTTAGGATTTATTATTCAAAAGGTTGAGATTTATATTTAATTTAAAAAATGACTAAAATGTTTTAAGGTAAAAGGCTAGATATAAATAGGTAACATAAGTATGCATTTGAAATAAGAGATGTATAACAAAGGTTCAAAACTTTGTTTCAAAAGTGATAAGAGATGGAAACAAATTTGGTAGTGTAACGATGATTTTTTAGACAAATGACATGGAAAAAGGTTTTGGAATAGAATATCCAAGGCAAAATTTTAAAATGAAATGGGTAGCGTAATGATGCCCCATGTAAACAAGAGAAACACAAATTGTTTTTGAACAAACTTCCAAAGTACAATGTTTCTATTCAAATTTTGCTTTCAGATTTAAAGGAGAGAAAATGAGAAACTTAAGAAGGAATGGTCAAGGCTTGTATGTACCTAGATATAGTCTACGCACCGTAATCCAGATGTGTGAGTACTCCTCTTTGGCTGTGGAGGAATGACACCTGCAAAGAAAAGAAACTTGGACAAAAGAAGGAATTAAATGGATAGATGGTGGGTTGCCAAGCGAAAGCTTGATCCCAGAAGTATGGAGACTTCCTTAAGGGATATAAACCCACTAATCGATAAAAAGAAGTGTCTGATAAACAACAGAATGATAAAGAATTGAAATGATAAAAGATGAAATGAAAAAGGGAAGCAAAGGCTTACTTGAAAGAAGCTGTCGAACTGGTCACAGTCATCGGCATCGGTTGGTCAAGGTGCCGATGTTGGTTAATCTGCCGATGGCAGTTGGGGTAGTGACCGGCGTCGGTAGAGGCAACGGTCTTGGGACAAGGTCTGGGTAGGTTTGTGGTCTGTGGATAGAGTTTGGTCAGGGTCTGGGTTTATTTGAGTGGTCTTGAGACAAAGTTTTGGGCTTGGTTGAATGGTCTGGGGTCTGAGTCTGAGAGTCTAGTTGAATGGACAGAGTGTATGGTCTGACAGAGGATAGAGGCAATAGGGAGATGGAGAAGTAAAGATTCAGGTCTGGCTTGGTTAACAGTTTGGTTTGGGGAGAGGGAGTGTTGAATCTAATTCATAATACTTAGAAGCAAATGACTAGAAAACATAAAGAAAACACAGATAATATACTTACCTATGCCTTGTTGAAGGTGTGATATTGATGATTCCCGTACCAGCTGTTGATGTAGCCTGTGTGGAGAACCTATTGCTAATGGAGAACCCTGAAGCTATTGTTGTACCTGAGGGAGAGAGTGAGAGGCTTGACTGAGAGATTTGGCAAATTGATGGATAGTTGAAGACTGAAGATTGAAGGATTCATGATTTGCTTCTGAGATTAGCCGATTTCTGATTGGGATCGTCAAAGAGTTAGAAAAGTTGGTTAAGTATAACCGACGTCGGTGACTCTACCGGCGTCGATCGACAAGTGACCGACGTCGATGGGGTTAGAACGAGCAAAAAGAGCCACTAAGCCCATTTTTCATCCGCCAAGTGCACTATCCATTGGAGAATGTCGAAGGTTGGGCTAAATATGCACGAGAGTTTGTTAGGTAATTAGAGAGAAGTAAGAATAGGTCTTGGGTGAGTCATAGGATGGGAATTAGTCTAAGGCGAGGTGTCCTAGGTGAGGTGTCATGGCTGATGTGTCCAAAGAGGGGGGGTTAATTTAAAATAAGTTTATTATTTTAAATTAGTAATTACATGTTTTAAGAATGGGTTAGGAATGGACCAAGGGGGAAGGTGACCAAGGGTTAGACACTATTTAGGTGTCTACATTTGCCCTTTTTTGTCTTGTTGGTTGCTCTAAATGAACTGCAAGACAAAAATAGGAGTCGGTTGCTCCAGGTATGGGATAAGGTTGATTTCGTCTTGTTGGTTGTTCAAGTGAACTGCAAGATGAAAATAGGCGAGGGTTGGTTGCCCCGATTATGGATGAGGTATCCCCCCTCAAAGCAGTAGTCGAGGGAAGGGAACTAAGAATCAAGTGCTGATTTGACAAAAAGTGGATGAAAAGGTGAATGCTGCAAAAGTCATGATTGCACGCATACCACTGCATGAGATGGTCTGGTCAAATTGTTGTAAGTCGAGGGTCAAGGAGTGCCAAAATTGAAATAACCAGGCCCCAACATTTAGTCATCTGCTAATTGGGTTATTCAATCTAAGCTGAAGCTCCAATGGTTGTCGTGTTCTAGGTATCCCAGGCTAAGTGCTCCCGAAAACACGAAAATGACACAAGTAATGCGGATCAACTGGCTTGCGATCCTATACTTGTGAAGGTCAAAAGTGTGCGCATAATTTTGCTAACCAATCATGAGGTAGCATATATGCAAAAACAACCAAGGCAAAATCATTTTGGAAGTGGTCACGGTTAGAGGAGATGGTCATGATCTCCAAGGTCTGGTGGTCGATGGATGGAGGCAAAAGTGATCCAAGTGTGCCCCATGGGGACAAAATGACGTGGTCAGGAGGACTAACTAATTGGGGGCATGATTTTGGAGCAATAGAGAAAAAAAGAGGTTAGAAGGACGTCGACGTCGGTTATAAAAACCAACGTCGGTAGATAAAAGTAGTCGATGTTGGTAGATATCAACCGACGTCAGCAATCTAGGGCATGAATATGCTGACATCAGCGGCCTGCCAAATCTAACAAAACCAGATTAGTGGCCCATCAAAAGTCATTTGCTACTTGTTGACTGAGAGAAAAAAGAGCTCTGGAGTTGATTGAGTGAAAGTGACCCAGAGCTGACCGAGGAGCGGTGCAAAGTGGTAGAGGAACATTGGTGGAGAGAAGGAGTGAGTTGGAGATTGATTAGAGGCTGCAGAGGTGTTTATGGGCCCAGTGACATGTGAGAGTAGAGAGACATAATGGAGATGGCAGAAGGGAGTAGAGGACCCGTAGGAGGTCCACCACCAGTGGCACCCATTATGCCACCACACTGGCGACGTCGAGACGAGGTAAGAGGGTCCTGTACCCTATTTGGATGCTTTTTGTTTTGAAGTTAGTTTTTTGAATTTTTGTTGTTTGAGGTAGAAATTGAGGGGGAGAGTAGGTAGGAAGGTGGGTGGTTTGTCTAGGATAGCTTAGGAGTCATTTTAGATGGTTTAGGAGGGTGTAAGGGGGTTCAGAGGGGAATCCCTAATTTTTAGGGCTCGCCCCATTCAGCCCTAGGGCCGAACCAGTCACCGACATCGGTGGGTTCACCAGCGTCAGCTGACCAGCGACCAGCATCGGTCACTAACCTACCGACGTCGATCACTAAGTGACTGACGTCAGTCAGGTGAGTGCCATCACTGGCACGCTAACCGATGTTGATGGCTGCCTAGTCAAAAAGAGTTCTAAAAAATGGTCAAATCGAAAGGTTGAAGCTATGCCAAGGGCTTCTTGAGTTTTGGGTTAGGCATAAATGGTCAGAGTGGTTGGTAAAATAGGAAGAGTAGGAATAGTTTTAACATGAGATTGACTGTGGATGGATGCAGGTGAGGCTGACTTTGATGCTGTGGGATCGCCTCCTGACCTTGCTAACGCAGATGCACAGAGGCGTGATGGTCGAGGAGTGGGCGCAAATGAGCATAGTCAGGCTAGGCAAGCTGAGATGCTACTATAGAGTGGCGAGGGATGTGAGCCTCATGGTGGCATTGATCGAGCAGTGGGACCATGTCACTAACACCTTCCACCTACCCATGGGTGAGATGATGGTCACGGTCGAGGACGTGTACCAGATTTTGTGGCTGCCGGTACACGGAGCTGACATCTATGCATGCTTGAGAGAGGTGCATGATATACACATGGCCATGCTATTTGGGAACAACATCACAGAGATGAGCTACCATTCAGCCAGTTTTGCCTATGAGCCTTTGTACGTGGCAGATGAGGGCACACATCAGCTAGTGGTTATGATGATGATCGGCATCACAGTTTATGCGTTGCTAGATGTGGAGGGAGGCAGGTTCCCGATGGCCATGATCAGGGTTTTGATGGATATGCTAGAGTAACAGATAGTGTTCACCTGGGTGCCCGTCTTTTTGGCCTAGGTATATAGAGAGCTATGGGGCATCAGTCGGTAGTGACAGTATAGTCTGTGGTAGGCCACCTTCTGCACTGTTGGGCATATGAGCACATTGTGGTTACCCAACCTCTCGGCCTCCCAGTGGCGATCTAGGCCAGCTTCAGGGTCAGATTTAGGTGATGGTGTGAAGTGATGGCGCAGATGTAGGTGGATGGAGTGGTCAGGGATATTGATCACTATCGAGGGGTACTAGAGGCCCTGATTCTAGCAGATATCATTGGGAGACCATATTTGGTGTATCTAATGTTTAGAGACCAGGGCAAGCAGATGGTCGAGACACAGAGCATGCAATGGGTCAGAGGTAGGTGAGCCAGTGAGCTTGAGAGGATCCTAGTAGAGAGAGTGCGGCACTAGTATGGGCTACTACAAGATGTACCTCTTGCATTCCCACCATACAGACGAGATGATATAGAGGCACCGCTCCCACTACCAGAGGAAATAGAGGAGCCAAATTTTGAGGAGCTGACGGTAGGACTTGGGATGGCTGACCCAGGTTGTACAGAGGCCTACACAGTGTGGTGGGCAGGGTAGTACATAGGCATATAGGTGGGTCCCCAGCTGGATTTGTAGGCCATCACGAGGGAGTGGGATACAGCTTGCGAGGAGAGGGACACTGCACAGAAGGAGAGAGATGCGGCTCAGGCCCAGGTTGCAGTTTTGTAGGGACAGTTGGCAGGGGTTATAGGGCAGCTGACTGAGATGACAAGTTGGGTGGTAGCATTGACAGGGCAGGTCACTCTATTATAGAGACAGTTGGCTGCAGCCCAGGCATAGACAATGGCAGGTCAGAGCTTTGGAGGGTAGGGCCCATGGCAGCAGCCATCTCAGCAACTAGCATTTTCACAGGGGGTAGGACCGTCAGCATCTGTATAACTTGGTCAGCCACAGCCACAGGGGTCAAGATAGGGCACAGCAGTAGAGCAGATGGGTCCACCGTAGACTGTATCTCTAGTTAGATACAATGATGCGCTGGATGAGATCGCTTATTATGAGAGGGCCACCAGGGGGTTCCCTCAGATACAATGATACTCAGAGATGCAGGCAGAGTAGAGCCGACAGAGGTCTATGTCTCGAGCAATGGATTTTGGGTCTCGTAGACAGCATAGATTAGAGGGAGGAGAGGATACAGCCTCTTCCCGGCCACTGCCACCACCACCACAGCCACAGCCTTGAGGGTAGACCGTGAGATTTGATTTTTGATGTATAAACTGGCCTGCGAGCCGTTGATGTGAGATGTATTATATTTTATTGAGAGAGAGAGACAGAGGCACAGAGTTGTGCGATTGTAAAACTATTTTGATATATATATATATATGATGATGATTTTGGATCATTGATGTGTTATGGATGTTTAATGTTTAATGTATTGAGCATTTTTGATTATGATGATGATGCATGTTTTGATATTATGTTTATGATGATTAAATGTGATGATGATAATGTTATGATCAATGATTATAATGATGATGACTAATATAATGATGTGTTGTGATAATGATAATGCTGAGAATGGTCATGACTTTTAGATTAGATGATGATGCATAAGAATTATATGATAGTGATATGTATGTTATGATTTGCGGATTATATGATGTGAATGCTTACTTATGTGATGATGATAATGTTGTTGTAATTAATAATGATGATAATGAAAATGATTATGCTAAAGATTATGAAAATATGTGCTTGTTTGTGATGTGATTGGCAGGTGACGAAAGGAGATGGAAGAAAGTGACGAAGAGAATGGCCGAGCTAACCCCAGAAGACCCCATGTCAACTGAGTGCTGCCTACATAGCCCCTGTCGTTAGGGCCTCAGGCCAATGTAGTTCTCCCAAGAAGGGAGGAAAAAGATTGAAGTGGTTGATTTTGGTCATGATGAAGATATAACACTTCCCATATGTCTAAGGGTACATGCTTGAAATGATAAAGAGAAGATGATGCTACAGCCTTTTCCAAATGGTGTAAGCTGTAACATTGGTCGGGGTTTTCATCCCTAGAAACTATCCATATTTGTGATAGATGTTTGCTAAAAATGAATTGCAAGTTGATTTATGTTTCAGCAAGTAATGGTTTATGCTTGACATAAATTGTGTGGTTGATAGTTTCCATGTGTATTGATGTCGATGGAAACTAGAATAAGTAGGTTATGTGAGTGGTTTGAAAAGAGTTAGATTGAGTCGGTTTGACAAATGATGGGGTTGAATGTGACCAAAGTGTAGGCAGAAGGTAAAAGGCATAAGTGCCCTTTTATTGACAAGGACCAAAATGACAACATAGATAGGGGTTTGTTAGAACCAAGAGCCCCATTTATGCGTTGCATCATTGACCATAGTTATGTTAGAGTGGTAAGTGAATCACTTTTGACATTAAAGTGAGCTCGAAGTCCCTTGAGTAGGTGATATGATAGGAGGAAAAGGGTAACCTATTTTAGAGTATGGAGAACTTTGCCCCTTTTTATAGGAGACCCTGAGACAACTACAAGTCAAGTCCATGACCCGGTTTTTTTTTTTTAGAGCAGACTGATCAATGCAGGAAGTCCACATAAAGATGTCACTTGTTTGGTGGTCATTTGTGAAGCTGATCGATGCAGGAAGCTTCTAAGAAAGTGATTTTTGTAGCAAGATTTAGTCATAGCCATCCTTCAAGGGAGTGGTCTATACTTTGCTTTATAGATTTAAGGGCTTTTGAATAGCTGTCCTTCGAGGGAGCAGTCTATTAGCTACAACAATGATATTACAGCTATCCTTCGAGGGAGCAGTCTGCTTTTTGATTTGATTTTGTGACCTTGGATATTTTGACATCTTGATTTATTTTTGATAGGATATTGAGTCATGGACAAGACTTATATAAGGTCAAGGGCTCCCTTTTATTAGGACGAAGCATTTATACGTCATAAAAGGGTTGTAGAGGATTTTGTTAAGGGAAAAAGGGTGAAATGGATTGAGGATTAAAAGGACAAGGATTGCTCAAGGGATGAGCTCAAGTTAAATGTCAAGTGGATGAGTACTCGACTAATAGTAGAATGGTCGCAGATGCAAAGCATTAAGGGGCTCAAGTTCTAGTCAGCCTTCAAGAGAAGACAGACGATAAGTCCCTGACCCATACTTGTGCATGATGATATAAGGTCCAAGCCAATTAGGAGCAAATTTACCTCATTTACTCTGTTCCATATTGGTCACATGTTGGTTCTCTTTGAGGACGAGGTCTCTGAAATTGAAATCCCATTCTCTCAGAGTTTTATTATAGGCGCATTTGATGCAATTTTGATAGACATGGAGGTGATTGAGGGTAGCGAGATGATGCTCGTCGAGTAACTCAAGTTGAGCTAAGTGATCTTGATGAAAGTCATCATTAGAAATAATGTCATGGAGTGAAATGCAAAGAGACAGGATCTGTACTTTGAGAGGTAAGACAACCTCTAATCCGTACACTAGAGAAAAAGGGGTAGCACCCGTAGAGGTTCGGATGCTAGTGCGGTAGGCCCACAAAGCGAAGGGTATTTGAATGTGCCAATCCCTTCTAGTGTCATTGACCACCTTCATTAGAGTTTTAGTTAAGATTTTGTTAGAAGCCTCAGCTTGCCCATTTGCTTGTGGGTAGTAAGGTGAAGAAAAGCTGAGTTTGATGCCAAATGAGTCGCAGAGTTTTTGGATGGTCTTGTTTTTAAAGGACTTGCCATTGTCGGTGATGATTTTGTTAGGTACACCAAAATGACAGATGATGTGGGTGTTGATGAAGTTGACAATCTTGTTGGCTTTTGTGGAGACAAGAGGAATAGCTTCCACCCATTTAGTGAAATACTCAATGGCAGTGATGATGGATTAATGATGAAGAGATGAATGAGGATTAATCTCACCGATGAGATCTAAGCCCCATTGTGAAAAAGGCCAAAAATATTGAGTGACTTGTAAGGTGTGACTGGGGAGATGAAACAAGTTAGCATGCTGCTGACACTTGATGCAACGCCGAACATAATCACTATAGTCTTGATGAAGAGTGGGCCAATAATAACCCAGGTGAAGGATGCGCTTGGCAACCAAGTTACCACTGAAGTGTCCACCACAAATCCCATCATGGGCTTGTTTAACAACATAAGAAGCTTCAGTGGAGTTTAAACAGTGAAGAAGAAGGCCATCAAAACCTCTTTTATAGAGAAGGCCCCCTAGCATGGTATAGCGAGCAGTGTGCTTGATGAAAGCCCGCCGCGCATTGCTAGAGAGGTTGGGAGGAATGAGAGAATGAGCTAAGTAGTCCTCAAGTTGTTTATACCATACATCTTGTGAACTAGAGTCTATGGTGTGGACGAGATTGATGTCAGTGGAAATGTATGAAGGCAATGGCACATGATGTACCATGACATAAATTCTTGATGAGGATGATGAAGAAGAAGGAATATGCAAGGCAAGGGAAGCCATGGTGTCAACAAACTTATTCATCGATCGAGGAACAGTTTGTAATAAGTGATGGTCGAAAGATGCTAGAAGAGTGTCAACACGGTGCTTGTACCTTTGTAAAATTTCATTTTTACAAAGATACGAACCATTGATTTGATTAACGACAAGTTGTGAGTCACCGAAGATGTTGATGGACTTGATGTTTAAAGAAAGGATAGTTTGAAGTCCCAAAATTAAGGCTTCGTATTCGGCCATATTATTGGTACATTCAAAGTCAAGTTTGAAAGACAGGGGCATGGGTTCACCTTCATGTGGAATGAGGATGACCCCTGCACCCCCACCAAGTTGACATTTAGAGCCATCGAAGAACATCGTCATTTGGTAGAATGTGTCATCAGTCGAGAGAGTGGTGATAGATTCATCGAGAAACTCGCACTGAGAAGGTTGATTGTTGGGAAGAGGGGCATCCGCTAGTTGGTCAGTGATTGTTTGCCCTTTGATAGATTTTTGCTGGACAAATTCTAAGTCAAATTCAGCAAGAAGCATGAGCCAACGAGCCATACGCTGGTTTTGATATGGTTTAGAATGCATGTATTTAAGGGGATCAGTGTGGGTGACGACAAAGGTTTTGTGATTAAGAAGATAGTTATGAAGCTTGGTAGTGGCAAAGACTAATGCCAAACAGAGTTTCTCAGTATGAGTATACCGAGTTTCATAGTCAACAAGTGTTCGGCTTATGTAATAGACTGCTTGCTCACGGTGTTGCTCATCTCGATGCGTAATCATGGCACCTAACGAATGATTGGTTGCTAAGATGTAGAGGTAGAAGGGTTGGTCATCTTTTGGTGGAATAAGGACTGGTGGAGAAACCAAATAGCATTTGAGGGCTTTAAAATCCTCTTGGCAATCTTTATCCCATTTAAAGGAGACGTCCTTCTTGAGGAGGTGATGAAAGGGTTGGCAACGGTCAAAAAGCTATGAAATGAAGCAGCGGATGGATTGGAACTTTCCTTGTATACTGTGAAGTTACTTGAGATTAGTTGGAGGTGGCATTTTGAGGATAGCACGGATTTTAGCAGGATCTATCTCGATGCCACGAAAAGAGACAATGAATCCCAGGAGCTTTCCTGAGAGGACCCCAAAGACACATTTCTTGGGGTTAAGATGGACTTGGTACTGAAGAAGGCAAGAGAAGATGATTTTGAGGATAGTCAAATGGTCGTGACGAAGCTTAGACTTGCCAAGCAAGTCATCGACATAGTCCTCCATGATTTTATGGAGGAGCTCATGAAAGATGTAAGTCATGGCACGCTGATATGTGGTGCCTACATTTTTCAGACCAAAAGGCATGACTCGATAGCAAAAAGTTCCCCATGGTGTAATGAAGGTGGTTTTGTGTTGATCTTCTGGTGCAATCAGGATTTGGTTATATCTTGAAAATCTATCCATGAGTGATAACATCTCATGGCCAGCCGTAAGATCAACAAGTTGGTCAATGTTTGGAAGAGGAAAGTCATCCTTGGGATAAGCTAGTTTAAGGTCACGATAGTCTGTGTAGATCTGGATCCCTCCAGTCGCCTTGGTGATAGGAACGATGTTAGAGACCCACTGTGGATAATCGATGGGTTAGATGAAGGAGACTGAAAGAAGGTGCTGAAGCTCTTCTTTGACAAGAAGTGCAACACGAGGATGCATTTTGCGAAGCTTTTGCCTAACAGGCTTAGCCTCTGGGTTTGTGACAATGTTATGAGTGGTAATGTTAGGGTCGATGCCAGGCATGTCAACATAAGTCCAGGCAAAGGCTTTGTGATTGTTTGAGAGAAATGTGGTATAGTCGATCTACTCCTGAGTGTCTAAAGATTGACCAATCTTTAAGACTTGAGGAACATTAGAAGATGAAAGGTTAATGTCAATGGTTGATTCATTTAACATAACTTGTGTTTCAAAAGGAAGGGAGTGCTAAATGAAAGAATCATTGGCACCCATATAGGTAAGAATGGCATCGTCGTCTATGCAGTGGACTATGTTGATGGTTGCCAATTCATCGTCTATCATGTTAAGATAAACGAGAGGGAGAGACTTGGGAACCCTGTTGAGCTGATAGGTTAGGGGTTTCAAGCGGATGGTGTTTATGCAAAAAATAAACTAGGAGGGATGGAAACCACTGACTTTGTAGGTGAGGATGGAAGAATAGGCAAGTCTGGAAGAGTTTGGTCGATGGTTGGTTCGGGGCAAAGGTTTGTGGAAGCCTCAGTGGGTTCTTAAAAACCCAGTCCATACCATTTCTTGGCATTATCATCATTGGGTGGTTTGATAGGCTGATGGGAGCCTTGTTCGTAACACCTAAAGCCAAAACCCTTCCATGCACACCTATAAAGGTAGGTATGTGCAAAGGTAGGGTTGCTAAGAAAGGAGAAATCAGATGTGAATATTTGAGGTGAGGAGGAAGGATTTGATTCAGTAGGAGCTTGATCCAGCCCCCCATAGACGAGATTGGTTTGAAGGCTAAGAGGACCATAAGGAATGACCATTCTGATTCGACAGTCATAGCTTGGGTTTTGATGAAGCTGTCCATACTCTTGAGGAGTTTGGAACATGTCTAGAGTAAGTAGGCAATATTCCCCCAGTGAAATTCTTTGGAAGATATCGTCCATGGGGTCTTTGGTCGTTAAATGAGAAGATGATGTGGTGGCAATCGCTATTTGTGTACTAGTTGATGCTTCTGCAGATGGAGATGATGTTTGGGTTGATGCTTTGAGTGGGATAAGAACATCATTTGGGTGATAGGTAGTGTTACAAGTCTTAAATGGGGATGGGTCGGCAGGAATGACATGGACTTGTTTGTCGTGTTTAAATTTGACACAATGATGAAGTGTTGAAGGGATGCAAGCCATGGCACGGATTCAAGGCCACCCTAATAGCATGTTATATTGGAATTCTCCCTCAATGATGTAGAAGAGCTCTGAGATTGTGCGTGGACCAATGCGGATATGGAGGACAACAGTGCCAATAGTGTTAGCGGTGGTGTCATTAAAGGATCTAAGGATTGCATCAGTTTTCGATACGCAATTCTTGGGAAGAGCCAATTGGTCAAAGGCGTGGGTGGAAATGATATTAATGTTGGCACCCATGTCGATCATAACTCGTTTGATATGGGTTTGATCAATGTAGGCTGTGATGAAAAGGGTAGCGTCCTGATCTTTTAAGGTAGAGGTAGGAATTTCAGAATCACTAAAAGTGATTGAGGCGACAGGAGATAAAGAATGGACTAGGGTAGCTAGTGGTTGAGGGTCTTCAGGTTGGACTTCTGCTGCCTGTAGGGCTTTGATTAAAGCCTGGCGATGCTGGGGGGAGCTTTGGATAAGGTCATATAGGGTCATCTTCATAAGCGTTTGGTGAAGTTGTTTTATCATAGAGTCTTTGATTGCTTCTGAAGAAGGGGGTTGAGATGCACCTAAGATGGAAATCTTGGGTTTCGGTGGTTGAGGTGCCTGGGCAAAAGGATAGGTCCAAGGAATAGCAGCTTTTTCTTTTGCCTTGTCCTTTTGTGACCTAGTGGTTATATGGATAGCATTGATTTCAAAGATAGTAGGTGAAGAAGGAGTTATGGCCTATTGGTGAGATGTTGATATGGTTACAGAGGTTGAATGGGAAGGTGTTGAGGGTCGGTCAAGAGTGTCCTCAAGGAGAAGAGTGTCTTTCTCCATATAGCGGTGAACTACCACCTTGAGGGCACAACAAGTCTTGATATCGTGTCCTGGCATGCGATGGTATAAACAAATCTTCATGTCATTGAACCAAGATGGTTTTGACCTGAGGGGTTGGAATGGCTTGATAGAAGGAAGGGTAATGCTAGAAGTCTGCAAAAGTTGGCGTAATATCAAAGCATATGAACCTACTAAGGGGTCCATGCTTGTTGATGCATGACGCACTGGTGACCTTTGCTTGGGGGATGTTGAAGAAGGTTTTCGTACCACCTTTTGGTTTGATGGTGTGGTGACAGGTGAAGACGACACTTTCTTTGTGAGAGGTGCCAAATTTTTGAGAGGGGGTTGACTTGTGGTTGGCAAAGGAAGTAATGGAGGTAATTTGTTTTGGTTAAGGGTCAGAGTAGGAAACATGCCGATTAGGGTAGAAGGATGAGGACCTAAAATAGAGGGCAAAGTTGACAGTGGAGGAGGGGTTCGCTTCTGTGGTCTGGCAGTCTTCTTTGACTTGGTTGGAAGACTACTTTTGGTCGAGGTCTGGTCTAAGTCCACCTTCACTTGTGGGTGAGTGAGGGTAGAGACAGGATGAATGCCGAGTGACTTGATTGGTTTAGGTAGGGTAGATGCAAGTTTATAAGCGGGAGTTGGGTCTTTGTTGGGAGTCTTGGGAGATTCTACCTTAGGAGGATTGGCAGGATGAGACGAGAGGGCACGGGAATGTTGAAGAACTTTAAGACGTTCCCACAATCCTTGATGCTCCACTTTCCTTGAAGGGAGAAGTTCTAATTTCTCCACTAGTCGGGAAAATGGTTGAGAGGATGTTGGATGAGGTTGGGATCCTTGAGAAGATGTGTTAGGTGTGGCAATAGTTCTGGACCCAAGGTGTGTGGGAATTATAACTAGATTGTCATTGATTGAAGAAGATGGAGAGTCAGGTTCTTCTCTTGGTGGAGAAGGAACTGGAGAGTGTGGCTCCTCAAGCAGGTAAAGGGCAGGGATCATGGTGCCCTCCACTTGCGGTTGAGGAGTGGGTAAAGTCAAGTCCTCCATAGGTAGAAGAAAAGAGGATGGTGAGACCGGTGGTGCTGGTAAGGTTGAGGCATCCTCCAAGATAAGAGAGGTTGACAGAGAATTAACCAGAGAAAGAGGTTCATCCATACATGATGGACTGGTAGATGGACTAACCTCTTGAGGTTGGTTGGGGATGAAGGGTGAGACCGTATTGACCATTCGAATGTCATGTTCGTGTGTGTTGTCAATCAAGGTCTAGACATTATTTTGAGTCGGTGGATGATTGGGGAATGGTTGCTTGAATATGTTGATGCCCTGGTTTGGAGTTGCTTTGGGATTATCTAGAACAAGCTCACCCTTTTCAAGCATGTCTTGGATTATGTTTTTAAAGGTTTTACAGTTTCCTGTGTCATGACCTTTGACACAGTGGAAATTGTAGAAGTCATTTTCCCTATACCATGCAAGGATGGCGCATGAGGGATCAAATTGTGGTGGTGGTCGAATCTAGGGGAGGTTGAGAATCCCCTATTTAACAAGTTTTTCTAGTATAGATGCGTAATATTCTCCAAGAGGAGTATATTATCATTGTACGTATCTCTGCTAGAATTGACAGGTGGTGCTCTGAGATGTAGATGGCTCAGGTTGATTGGTTGAAGAGAATGAAGGTCTAACGACTACAGCATTAGCTGAAGCTTTAGACTTAGGATTGGATGATGAAGGTTTAGAAGAAGAGGAGTCATTAGTTTTAGAATTGGGATTCTTGCTCTGCAACTTGACTTTATTCTCCTTGATGGCACGTAATTCAAGTTTATGGGCCATCGTGAAGGCTTCGTCGAAGGTGCGGAAGGTCTAAACCCTTACGGTGGAAGAAATATGTTTGGCGCAAGCTCGGGAGAATAGTTCAATAAGTTTAGGTTAAGGTAAGGAAAAGGAGAGTTGATTGATGAGACCTCTCCAATGAGCAACGAAGTCAGCTATTGATTCATCCTCGAATTGGCGGATAGTGTAAAGGTCGAGACCTTCTTGGTGATGTTAATGGAGAAGTGATCAAGAAAGAGCTGAGCCAGCTATGTAAAGGTAAAGAGGGAATGGCTAGCAATAGAGCTATACCAGTCAAGCGCAGTGCTAGAAAGGGACATAGGAAATGTGTGCAAGAGCAATGCATCATCATGGGCAATAAGGTAACAGGCATGTCTGAATGCCCGTAAGTGCTGCTGTGGGTCTTCCTTGCTTTGAAAGTGAGAAAATTTGGGAAGCTCCCACTAGTTGGGGTATGGTCTAATTGGGATGGAAGGATGAATAGGCTCATTACAAATTTGCTCATATGAGAGAGCATTGCATGAGCCAAAAATGGAGGTCTCTAAGCTAGACATCTTATCCATCAGCATTTTGATGATATCTGCTGATGGATTAGCGGGTGGAGCGCCTCCTAGATTATAAGGCGCTTGAAATATATTGGGAAGGGTGTATGACGTGGTTGGTTGCGTAGACGCAACATATGGGTAGCTGGTTATTGGAGCAAAAGTTGGGGCCAATGGCACTTGTGTTATGGGGTTGGTAGGCACAAGTTGGATAGGGGCCATCAAGGATGGTTGAGGAGTGGCTACGCTTATTAACGGGTAAATGGTTACTCTTGTGTTGATAGGTGCAAGAGTAGAGGGGATAGAGACTAGTAGGTTTTGGAAAGGTGTGGGGTTTGGTTGAGTGATTTGAGGTTGAGGGAGTACTGGAACCCCCATGGAGGTAGGTTTAGATGGAGTGGCTACGTTTTGAAGGTAAGACATGGTTGGGTTATTAGTGGAGGTGTTGTCTAGTGGCTGAATTGTAGGTGCAGTTGATGTGATTCTTGTCTTGACTAAGGAAGTCGGCATCCCATAGATTGGGATGCTGAGGGAGTCTCATGTTTGGCTATGCGCGAGATAGTGTTGTAAGGCTTTGACGTTAAGGTCCAAGAATCATGTGAAATCTTGGTCCCCTTCTGGGACAATAGGAGTCTGAGGCAGGGTTAGGCGAGTAGGAGTTCTTTCAGTCTCCGAGTGGAACTCCATTATAGGACTGGTTATAGATGGTGAAGGTGGAAGTGGTTGTTGACTAGCATGGTCAAGAAGGGCCTTGGTTTGACTGCGTGTCAAAACCATTCAAGGTGAGAAAGGGTCAGGTTTTAGAAAACTGTGTTTTGTCAGTCTCAAAAAACCAGAATGGATGTTTAGACAGCCAAAAAGTTGGATTTTAAGCTTGCTATTTTTGGAAAAAAGAAAATGGACAGAGACCGACGTCGGTATAAAAATCAATGTCAGTGAAGAAGATTGCCAATGTCGGTCAGATGACCGATGCCGATACAGAAAAGTTGTCGACGTCGGTTACAAAACCGATGTCGGTTACTGTGTTTTCCAGAAAATCAAAAAAAAAGTTTTTGGAAATGGAGAAGACGTCCTTACCAACTCAAAAAAAGACAGATAAAAATAAAAAATAAGATGATGACAGACAGATCCTAGCGTTAAATCCCTGGAAACAATTTTATTAAGATCGTGTGGCTTATGCCTTAATGTGATGTTTTGAGGAGGTTGGCTGTTAGAAGGGTCCTAGAATAGGTAATCTAAAGATGGTTTCAGGTATGTTTAGGCGCTCAAAAGTCTGTATTAGGTTCCGTACAGGCCTGGTGCTAAGGAGCAAGCTCCCCTCACTTCGCGATTCCAGTGGTTAGCTAGTCTTGCTTAGCCAAAATATACTTTCCCTATAGTTTAGACTCTGCCAGAGAACAGAGTTGGCTTTCCCCTTGGTGGTGAAATCCAAGTAGGATCGTTGGGATGGGTAAGGTATCCACTGGGTGATGAAATCCCAGTCGAGCCTTGTCTTAAGTGAGTTTTATGTTTAATTGAGTGCTCGTGGTCTGGTTGTGTAACATCAAGTGATCTACGATTTATTCAATATGCGGTTTACTAATTACTAAGTGTGGACTAAGAAAAGGCAAAAAAGCAAGAAATGGAATGCAGTATATTTTAAAGCCCCAAATCGAAATGTTAAGTTGGAATGAAAACAAGTTTGAGAAAGGGTTGAAGAAAATGATTTTTTGACTAGTCTAGAAATGCAAGAAAAGAAAGAAAAAGTTATTTTTATTCCTGCTTATGATGTCTTTAGAAAAGAAGAAAGAGGTGAAGAGGAAGAAACCTAATGCACCTAAATGAACAAAGAGGGAAAAGAACCCAAGGAAGGCCCTAAGGGTCCCATCGGGCGTGCCAGAATGTTTCTATTCAAATTTTGCTTTCAGATTCATAGGAGAGAAAATGAGAAACTTAAGAAGGAATGGTCAAGGCTTGTATGTACCTAGATATAGTCTGTGCACCGTAATCTAGACGTGTGAGTACTCCTCTTTGGCTGTGGAGGAATGACACCTGCAAAGAAAAGAAACTTGGACAAAAGAAGGTGTTAAATGGATAGATGGTGGGTGGCCAAGCGAAAGCTTGATCCCAAAAGTATGGAGACTTCCTTAAGGGATATAAACCCACTAATCGATAAAAAGAAGTGTCTGATAAACAACAGAATGATAAAGAATTAAAATGATAAAAGATGGAATGAAAAAGGGAAGCAAAGGCTTACTTGAAAGAAGCTATCGAACTGGTCACAGTCGCCGGCGTCGGTTGGTCAAGGTGCCAACGTCAGTTAATCTGCTGATGGCGGTTGGGGTAGTGACCAGCTTCGGTAGAGGCAAAGGTCTTGGTACAAGGTCTGGGTAGGTTTGTGGTCTGTGGATAGAGTCTGGTCAGGGTCTGGGTTTATTTGAGTGGTCTTGAGACAAAGTTTTGGGCTTGGTTGAATGGTTTGGGGTCTGAGTCTGAGAGTCTGGTTGAATGGACAGAGTGTATGGTCTGACAGAGGATAGAGGCAATAGGGAGATGGAGAAGTAAAGATTCAGGTCTGGCTTGGTTAACAGTCTGGTTTGGGGAGAGGGAGTGCTGAATCTAATTCATAATACTTAGAAGCAAATGACTAGAAAACACAAAGAAAACACAGACAATATACTTACCTGTGCCTTGTTGAAGGTGTGATACTGATGATTCCTATACCCGCTATTGATGTAGCCTATGTGGAGAACCTGTTGCTGATGGAGAACCCTGAAGCTATTGTTGTACCTGAGGGAGAGAGCGAGAGGCTTGACTGAGAGATTTGGCAGATTGACGGATGGTCGAAGACTGAAGATTGAAGGATTTGTGATTTGCTTTCGAGATTAGCCGATTTCTGATTGGGATCGTCAAAGAGTCAGAAAAGCTGGTTAAGTATAACCGACGTTGGCGACTCCGCTGGTGTCGGCCAACAAGTGACTGACGTCGGTGACTCCGCCAGCGTCGGCCGACAAGTGACCGATGTTGGCGGGGTTAAAATGGGCAAAAAGAGCCACTAAGCCAGTTTTTCATCTGCCAAGTGCACTATTCGTTGGAGAATGTCGAAGGTTGGGCTAAATACGCACAAGAGTTTGTTAGGCGGTTAGAGAGAAGTAAGAATAGGTCTTGGGTGAGTCATAGGATGGGAATTAGTCTAAGGCAAGGTGTCCTAGGCGAGGTGTCATGGGTGATGTGTCCAAAGAGGGGGGGTTAATTTAAAATAAGTTTATTATTTTAAATTAGTAATTACATGTTTTAAGAATGGGTTAGGAATGGACCAAGGGGGAAGGTGACCAAGGGTTAGACACTATTTAGGTGTCTACACACAAAGTGTGACACAAATAGATAGTAACACCTCTTAGGCCAAAGGGGTTTATAAGACAACGTGAATGTTTTTGGACTTCTTTTGATGTGTTATTGACAAATAAAATAGTTTTAACTCAAAGTAATGCAAGTAAAAAAGAAAAGACTCAAAAAAACCTAAGTGTACCATTTTAATCCTAAAAAATGACAATGTGGCTTTGTACTATCAAATTTTATCACTATACTTTCTCTTGAGAGGAAATAATTTTGTTAATACAAAAATTTAAATGCACATGAAAAGTAGGGTTTTTAGTCCCCCTCTTCTCTCAAGATTTTATATGGTGACATGGAACATCAAGCTACTCACCCTGCATTGACAATATATCCGTGACAAGTGGGTCTATCTAAAAATTATCAAGTTTCCTATGTTCTAAATGGTCCCATATACATGGTTAACACTAGGGCACAACAAGTCATTTGGATACATGTTAACCAACTTATTATGAAAAGTTCTTGTCCTTTTCATAACCACTACATCCATTAATTGCTCAATGTAGTGTAATGTCCGAGTTAAACCTACATTTGGAGGTAGTCTCTTACTAACAGATCTTGTTTAACTGCTCAAATAATCACCCCAATAAGTTAACCTAAATTTATATACCCTACCATGGATTGGGGTTGAAATAATGCCAGGATATGAATTCTTGGGACAACGTTTCCATAGAGTACTCATGGGGAGGTTATGAATTCCTACCCACAAGCCAATATGTAATAAAGTAAAGATATAAGGAATTTATGGTAATTTTAGGGTTACCCAAGTCATTTGGATCTTGGGGGTGCCTTAGATACATTCTTTTTATACTTTTACTAAGTGATAAAAAGTAAAGTATAAAACATTTTTGGTCACCTAAGTTCCCTAAAGGGTATGGGGAAGAGCATACATGCTAAGTCAATTTAAAACACACAACAAACAAGTAAAATAATAAATAAGTAAGCTCTTAGGATCATTTAATCTAAGTTTGAGTTTGTTTTTAGAGAACTAATAAAAATATGATGTGAAGTTTAGCCCCTTGGTGTTGTTTTAGTGAAATTTTAAAAATGAAAAAAAAAAGTAAATGATTTTAAACACCAAATTTATATGTGATTTGAATCTTAAAGTGTTAAGAAAATCTTTCCTTGGTCTTTGGGTCCTAAAAAAACTTTTAGGGGGTCTTTGTGCTTATAATCTAAAAGTGAATTAGCAAATAACTTTTTAAATTTAACTCTCAAATTTCTTATGTTTTGCACATAGTGTAATATTGTAGATATACAAAACAAAACTACCACTTTCTTACAAAACCATAACTAGTTAGTGAAAAACCACAACTACCTACAAATCAAACGGTTAGTGTAAAACTATAACTAAATAGTGAAATAATGTAACTAGAAACACAAAAAAGCAACTAGAAATGCAAAACCATAACTAGAAATGCAAAACCACAATTGGAATTGTAAAACTAAAATTGGAAATGCAATAATCTAACTAGGTATGCAAAACTACAAATGACGTTGAAATAATACAACTAATGAGTTTCAATAACATGAATGAATTTGAAATAATACAAATGAATTTATAATAATACAAATAGGGAGTTGCAATAACACAACTAACTTTTTAATAATGCAACTGACTTTGAAATAATGAAATTTAATTTACAATAATGCAACTAGGATTTTCTATAACACAGCTACACATAGCAAAAGCATAATTTCCTATGTAATGTTTGCAATAATAAAATTTTAACTTTTTTAGTTAGAAAGTTAATATTTTGACATGAAAAATGTTAGAAATATGTCCTAAAATTCCATGGGAAGAACTTTATGAAGTCTAAATCCTATTGGGCATGCCATTTATGTAGCTTAGGAGTTTAAAGAGGAAATACATATGTTGATTAGTCTCTTTTTAGTTCAAAATAAGAAAACATAAGAACAACAATTCACTAAGACTAAACCCTCTTGCCTAAAAAACAAGGGAGAACATAACATAATAAGCAAAAGTACAAAAACATGATGATGACAATACAAATTCTTACCTCCCTTATCATAGATGGTGCTTACTTGTTGGCATAAGAATGTTTGTCCTCAGCTTATGATGATTGTAATCACTTAAAAATTCTCATCCATGAAGGTATCATCTCTCCAATGTCACTTTTGGCTTGGTATTAAAGTTTGGAACAATTTTGGCATAATATCTTTACTCTTAAAGACTTCAAGAATGTACTCCTACTGAATAACCTTACACACAAAAGATTATGGATCAATGGTATGAGCACTTGTATTTATAGCTTAAATAGCTAACACTAACCATGGGTAGGTTAGGTTAAATTCTAACTTGGGCTGTGCCAAAATTAACCTTTGTTAGGTCAATATAACTCTAGGAGGGTTAAAGGCACTTATGAAATCTTGACACCTCTATTTCTAATATTTGTGAGGCATTGCAACTCATTTTAGATATTTATGAGATGTGAGTCATATTTTTGAATATTTATGAGATAAAAAATTACTTTATTAGCTCATTTGACTTCATTTTTAGCATAAGTTCCTTTTTAATTTATGAAATTCACTAATTTGATTTGGATTTTGTGTTTAGGAAAGTTAATTAGGATTTACAATATAATTAGTCTTGCTTAGTGATTTTTAGATTTTGGAAATTGATTTCAATGTCATGAATTATTAAATTAACATGCTAAAAGTACCAAATTACTAGGTCATAATTTAACTAGGGTTAGAACTAAACCAGGCTAGTGATGTATATGGGGTAATACACCATTTAAGCTTCATCACATTTTTGTGAAATTAAATCGATTACACATACTAATTTGGGTAAGTCATGTGATTTTAGGTTTAAAATATGTCATTTGATAAAAATTGAACTGAATACTGATTTAGGCATGGAGGTGGCCAAAATATAGGTGTCTATAATGAGTAGGTAATCAAGAGTCATTAAACACCAAGTTGATGGATTTCACAAATATGGAATAAAATACATAAAAGGAATAGTGGATATAATAGATTAAAAAATAGAGTAAAAAAGCATGGCATGATCATAACTTGTGTTCCAAGAAATTTTACCGATAGCAAATAGTATTACTTTATGAGAGCATATTTAAATCATTCCCAATAAAGTTGTGCATTAAATGGAAAGGAATCCATATCATTCATGAAGCATCACCATAGGGTACCATAGTGTTGAAATATTTATAGGGAATCATATTACTAGGACGTATAAATAACTATAGGCTTAAGCCATGCCATCTTTAATATTTATTGTTCAGCTAAAAAATTTAATGGGTGCTGAGTAAAACCATGAAGTTAGTATTTTATTTAATTTTTTTTGTTTCTATTATGTTTTATTATGTTATAATTTTTTTATAACATATTCATTGCAGTGAAACACATTGCAACCACTAGTAAATAGTTATCATCATAGGGTGCAATCACATTCTATAGACAACTCATAAAAGATAGCTAGCCACAACTACATCAAACATTTTAATTAAGTTAAATAAGGTGGCAAAAATATAGGTATGGTAAATATAAGGTCAACAGTCATATCAAACTATTAATTATGTGGCATTTCAAAAAGATTACATATTTTTTGAAGTAGATTTAGTATAAAAATAGACAAGTATGTTCATAAGGAAAATTGATTAGACAAAAGGACATGTACTCACATATAATAACTATCAAAGAATAAAATAAAAGATACTAAGCGATAAATTTTCCTATCAATATAACTTCTAAAAACTAATATTAATTGAAAAAGGAACATTCATGTGTAATCAGTCAATGCATTCAAATTAGGTAGTGACATGAAATTAGGTGCTAATAGCTATATAAGAGTATGGTATGGATAACCCTAAAACATTAAAAACTTTAGATAATAAGAATTTTCTATGATCTAATTTCAAAATACCTATTTGTAAATGGATTTCAAACTAGAGCACAACTAAGCAAATAAATGATTCATCCCAGAACACTGATCGAACCATGGAGAGGGGTCAATTATTGATTCTACTGTCAAATGCATAAAAAGAGGAAATGGGGATTGGGATAGGTCTTTGAAAAACTAAATATAATTATTCATATCCATTCAATTTTATATACATTGCATAAACTACTCTTTTTGCCCATGATACTCAAAGAGCAACACAAGCAAGAACACTCACACTTTGTCATCCACTGCAAGGCTTTGACACTAAAAGGTTGCTTAAGCTACTTACATTTTGGTAGTTATATGAGGTCAAGATGAATTTATTGAGCCACTACAATAAATGGGTTATCTATTCAGCTCAATATGTTATAATTTGGATTACTACACACATAATGACATGAGCTACTACCCTTCCCAATCATGGAAAATATCTTCTCCCTTATAAGTATATAACACCACCAATCCATTCAAATATCAAGGGAAAATATATTATAATGGTAGGGCAAGGAACACCCATTAACTCAATTTAAGGATGCTTCATCATGCATCGTGGTCTAGTGCATCACAAAAAGATTTTGGAAAACCACCAAGTAAGTGAAATAAGTGGTAGGAGGCATAATTTATATTTCCTATCACATGACAAAGCTATGAGAGGACTTTAATTAGCATTAGTTTTTGATTGCTGAGCTCACCACTAACATAGAAAATGTATTTTAAGGAAACACATAGACATTTTAATCCTATATTTTGGCTCTTTTATTATGTTTCATGTAGTGGAAATATCCATTAGGGATACTTAATGTAACTATATAATTTTGGCCTGGAAATGCCTTCATAAATATCACATGGAACAAAATATGGTAGTATTATGAGTAATTAGGTAAATTTTACACATGGTGGATCAAAGCCCTAGCCTTAATCTAAACACACCCTAGGATCCCAAAAGATGTAACAAGATATTTGAGACAACATGATTTAGTCACTTAATTGCATAATGGCATTTATATCAAGGTTCATGAGTTAGCTATTTTATGACCCTGATGCCATATTTAGTTTCAACGGTTGAAGTAAAGCATAAATTTATAGGAAAAATTCCTTAGCTATGAGGTTGGTTCTACCATTGCAAGTCATTCCTCTAAAGGTGTAATAGTCAAAAGTAGAAAAAGTACCGCCATAAACACCAATACATCCACATGCTCAACCATCAAACCATCATAATCACAAGTTCCACCACAATAAGAGAAAGGAAAGATTAAAGAATCTACATGTAGATTCCCACCACCATCACCCAAAAAAAGAGAACCCATCAAATAAAGTCTTGGCTTGAGAATCACATGGTTCCAAGGATAGTTATTATATGCAATATACCTAAGTTGGGGGTAAAAGATTATGAAGTGATATAATGAAAGTTGGAAGACATTATAAAATAGGTGTACAATAAAAAAGAAGAGGATTTCTTATTTTGTAAAGTAGTGTGTACTTACCAAATGTGAAATCAAGTGAGAAAAAACCTTTGGGTTGATATTACTCATCCAACTCCTATTTTTTTAGATATTGTAGGATAAAAAGTAACTCAGTGCAAGTTAGAGGCTGAGATATTCTCAACATAGTCATCCATAGGATCCTTAGTTTTATAGATGGTGGATTTACCTAAAGAAGGAATTCCTACACAAGTATTGCTCCAACGATCATGCACACAAACTTATTTTAAACCATCACAAATTGTGTGGGAAAAGATGGTGTATTTCAATGAACCTATAGAAGAAAGTGGTACATAACAGTCTTAATCAGCATAATAATAGCCTCAACCCCATGTTCCTAAAAATCAAAATTAGACTTTCACACCTCTAGCTAAATCTAGGAAAAATAAATTGGTATGCAAAGGCTAATTGGATGAATCATGATTAACTAAACATATTGAATCATAAAATGAGATCATAGACCTTGAAGGTGAGGAAGAAACCATGGATACATATGCACCTAAACTAGTATTTGAACAAAAAACTATGCAAGACACATTTGACCCTAAGGAGGCAAAGGAGGAAGAAAAAAAGAAGAAAAAATGATAAAAAACACAATCAATAGTGATGCAAGAGACACAATAAGAAGCTGTGTAACATGAATAACAAGAGAATAAAGACAAGGGTGATAAAATAAAAAAAAGTTTAAGGAAGTAGAGCCTATGCACAAGTAAGCTGAATAAGCTAACGCTATAAAGAAGAAGGATGAGGAAGCATAAGTTGTGTGAAAGCAAATTGAAGTAGTTGAAGATATAATAAAAAAGCTAAGGAAGCAAAATTTGTGTGCAAGTAGGCTGAAAAACTAGAGGCAAATAAAAAAAATAGGAGGAATCCCAATGGTGACAACAAGAGGTACAAGTTATGCAACAAAAATAGGAAGATAAATAAGCTCAAGTAAAGGCTACTAAAGAATAACTCACACGTGTAATAGAAGCACAAGCAAACTGAGTCAAATCTAAAGTTAAATTAGAATCCTAAGCTAAGGCTAAGGTATATTATAAAGCCAAAGCTTAATTTTTTGCTAAGGCTAAGCCTGAAGAGGAAGATCAAGTGCAATCTAAAGCTGATGTTAAGGCCAAGGCTAAAGTAGAAACATAGGCCAAGGAGCACAAAGATGAAAAATAATAGGTAGAAGTAGAAACCACAACTCATATAAATTCCATAGAAGAAATATCATAGATATCTAGACAATGGATATGGGATGTCCCTATTACATCAACATGATAAACTACTTTCTTGCTTTTATTGGCTCAATTCACACTTGCTACTATGACACCTATGACCATATCCATGTTACTTACTACCACTACGATGAAAGCATCATTGGATGGGATCCAACTACTGCTATTAAAATAGATTGAAGGAAGAGTCACCTTTTAAGAATTAATTATACATAAGGCCTCATATTTGCTGCAAGAAGTTTTGAGATTATGTGAAGAAAAGGATAGAGTAGAAGAGTAGTTATAAAATTCATAATAAATGATAAATATAATTTATCTCACCTTAGTTACATAAGTACTAGGTGATCAAGTCATGTTAGAGGACAAGTAATTCACTATTGTATATACAAAGCTTACAAAGAATTGGGGAGCTATATAAAAAGTATTCACATTATGCACACAAGGACAAGCCCTCAAGACTAAAACAAAAGTCATATGTGAATTCCTTGATGAATATGAGTAGGTACTAGATAATACTATGAGGTAGGCCAAACAGATATCCTAGGATATGTTGAATTGGAGACAACATCTTAATCAATCCTTGGCCACTGTAAAACCTAAATTTTCCATTATAAATAAAGTAATATTTGTATTGGAGGACCAAATGGTAACTATAGAAAAGATGAGAAGTACACTTAGACAACTATTAGATTTGAGTGATGCTTCCATACAAAAGCTACAAGTGTATCATAATGAAATAGTGTGCAAATTTTTTAGAACCATCCAACTCCAAAGGACAATAAACATATTAGATGAGCTCATCCTAGATATTTAATTGAAGTTATCTAATTCCAAGTCATTGATCACAATTGCAAATGATGATGATTTATAAAATATGATGATGATCTAGGTATCATTATTCATTCTACTTTCCATGGTAAATAAAGTTCTCATAGATTAAAAAATGTTCAAGTAGGAAATATCTCAAGTTGATTTAACTATTATCCATATAATAAATGAGACCAAATTAATTCCTTTGTAATAACTGAGATAAATCATATAGAATAGGAAGTTGGATACAAAGGCACAACCTCAATAACTACCTCTAATATTAGGTACATCAGAAGCTAGTGAGTTAGGAGGTGGCCAAACACAACAACCTTTACAACCATTCAATTAAACACCTCCTCAACTATAGCATTAAGTAATACACACTTCCTTTTTGTGACTTCAAGAATATTGTATTTTTTTGTAAGATATTCCATACATTAGGAGAAAAGATAGAATGATTGAAAAAATATAAAAGGAAGTCACCTAGTTATGTTATCTTATTAAAAACCTAAAAGGGTGGTATGCTAGTATGCTAGTTGAAAATTTGAAAGGGTGGGTAAGTAGTGTGTAAAGGGTGAAAACTGGTAAGCTTCCCCTAGAGAGATAACTATAACTTTTTTTATGGCTTATCTTTTCAGCTCAGTTCATATAAACTTGTGACTTTGTCTCAGGAAGAGACAAATATTTAAGTTGGGAAAGTATTACATGAAGAATGGAGCATGGTAAAACCACAAAGTATAATATAAGGACATTTGTGTGAAGTATATGGCTTGGAATTCTATATTACTTTTTGTATGTATTCAATCTTGTAAGCCTAATTAGGTAATAGAATAATGAGAAGAGTCTATCCTTTTATACCTCAAAAGGCTAATATGTGAAGATATAGTAGATTGTAAGAGACTATATATTACTCTTTACTATAATAGAATATGGTTTCGATATGTTGATAGATATTAATAGAATCAATCTATTATGGTTTTCCTAATATTATTTTATATATGGTTAATTCATAGTGAATACTCTATTTTAATTTAATCTATTATCAAATGATGTGGTAGTTATGTTTCATATTATGTTTGCATCTATTTCCTTCTTGATCTTATGTGCATATTTGTATATCTTATATGGTATGTAATATTGTAGTCTCTTTTGCACCTTTGGTTACTCTCTACTATGTAAGATATCCATATAATTAGTATGTTCTATATTATTTCTAGGAACCTATGCTAACAACATTATATTGATTTATTATACAGATATCATATATGCTCTGGGTAATACACATTTTGTAGATATTTTTATTTCAAGGATACTTTTTGCATAATTTCAACAACTCCCCTCAAAATAGGGGCATTCAAAGAGGTTTATCATAGATATTCTATCTGTATGCACTCAAAATACTAATTTCAGCACATAGGATCAGAATATAGAAATTAGACTCATGAAAACATAGTGGGAAATAGTGACATAGAGATTAGTTACAATTTCATATAAATTAGAAAATTTAGACATTAACACCTAAATTGTGTGTCTCCCAAAATCTCATGGTGGACTTAATATAAGATCCATCAAGAAAATGAATAAATCCCTCCTCTCAAAAGTTAGTTGGAATCTGATTCACAACAACAGTGAGTGGGGGGAAATAATGTATGCCAAATACATGCATAGGATTGATGATTCCAACTTTATTCAACAGGCGGAATTACCCAGGGATCTATGATATGGAATAAAATGCTAAAAATTAGAAGTCTTCTCAAACATGGAATTAGGTGGAAGCTTGGAAATGGCCGACAGATTAAATTCTAGGAGGATAATTGGTTAAGGGACAAGCCTATCATCTCCAAAGGAAACTATGGAGAAATTATAGACCTGACTACTCAGTTCTTTGGTGATAGGGTTAGTGATTATATGGAAAATAACAATGGGATAAGGAGCTAGAAAAACCTTTTGGATTGTTATGTGCATAGGCCTAAGCTTATCCCAAGAATTCAAGAGATCCAGTAATGTGTTCAAGAGATTAAAATCCCACTCTTCCCTCAGGAGGATGAACAATACTAGTGGTTGGATAAGAATGGATCATTCTCTATCAAATCTGCCTATCATCTGCTTACACCTGAAGCTCAGAATAAGGAGGTATGGAAAAAGGTTTGGAATCATAAACTCATTCCAAAGATTAACTTGTTTTGGTGGGTTGATGCCCATAAAAAAATCCTTACTCGAGACAAGCTTCAAAAGATGGGGTTTTCTTTGTGGTTTTAGAGAGGAATCAGTTTCACACCTATTCATACACTATGATTTTACCTAGGATTTATGGGGCACAATACTTAACAACTTTGGCATTGAATGGGTTTGCAATTCTGACCTTAAAGAAGTAATTCTTAGTTGGAACTCAACCTTCACACATCCTTGGATTAAGGAATTATGGAAGCAAGCTCTACCATGCTTGAGCTAGACTTTATGGAAAGAGCAAAATCACAGAATTTTTAGGGACACTGCTAGAAATATTGCTTAGGTGTTTAACTCCTTTGCTAGGACCATCTTGTAAAGTGTTACATTAGCTCATATTAGTGTTGCAGAGAAACCTATATCTCAATTTGAAAGTCAAATTGATATCAAATGGAAGGTTTTAAACCTTATCCCTAGGCATGATAATTCCAAAATTCTTCAGAGACTTCATACTAAATGGATATCACCTAAACCCAATTAGATGAAACTCAATTTTGATGGGGCATCCAAGTTGAGTGGTAAAGCAAGTGGAGGAGGAATAATAAGAAATGAAAAAGGAGGGATGTCTATTGTCTATGCTGGTGGCATTGGTTTCCAGAGAAATAACTATGCTGAAGCTATGGCCTTTGGGGATTAAAGTTAGCTATATCCCTAGGAATTAGAAATTTGAATATTCAAGGAGATTCTAAGATGGTCATAGATGCTGTTAATAAAGCATATAATGTTGGTATCCATCTAAAAGACATCATTACAGACATCTAGTTTCTTTTACAAAATATTTCTGAAGTTGAGATTACCCACACCTATAGAGAAGGCAACAGGGTCATTAATGCTTGTACCAACCTTGGTCAGCAATTCTCAGGATGGAGGGTATGGTGACAAGGGGCTCATATACCCCCAAGCATTAGAGAGATCACTCAGAAGGAGATGATAGAGCATGAATGATGCACATTGATGATGAAGATAGCTTTTGAAGGTGGTCCACATGGAGAAGGCCATTATGGATCATGGAAAATGATAACCTTAGTACTTCCTTGATTTTCATGATTAATTCCTTGTATTATGAGGTGGAGGTGCGAGAGTCACATCATTAAAACTAAGGGGGAATTATTTTCAAGCATGAGAGTAGACGTCACCATGGTGGGTCATTTTGTAAAATGAGCCTTCACATCTACATTCAATGCAAATGGAACTGAGGGCTTGTTACTTGTTCAAAGCTCAAAGAGGTAATTGGGAATTTCATCGATTGGGTCTGTAATTACAGAATGGGGCGAGATTGTATTCATACTAAACCAATCTCCTACTATGAATTTAAGGACAACCCATTAGTCTGGCATTATTGTAAAGAAGGAGGCATCAACATGTACTTGTAAAGGTTGAATGGTTATGATGAAAATTTGTCTGAGTAGTTCACAAGATCTTGGTTGAATAGGCAGGTCACTGTGGGGGGTATTAGCTTTGAAATCTCTAAAAAGGTGATTTGAATGGCCATGGGAATGACCATGTAGTGTTTAAATCTCCAAAGGAAAACCAAAATCATGGATTTGGCTAGTCACAAACTATTTTTGGGTGAAGGAGAAGAACTCATCCCGTATCAAGGAGGGTTCAAGTGCACCAAATTGCTAGAGCCATGGGATGGTGTCTGTTTCATTCTTATGAAATACTTCACTCTCAAGGGGTGATATACCAAGTTTTATAACTATCACCTTCCTTTGTTAAATCAATTTAGATGCAATGCTATTATCAAATTTCCTTTCTACCTACTGTCCTCATTAGAACACTCTAGCCTGAGGGTGAGAGCCAAAATGGCCAAGAAGTTAGACTTAAAAACTATTCCCCTACACCAGGGGCTTATTTTTTGTCTCTACAATTTCTACCATTCCCTTGAGCCTAACATGAATATTAGAGGTGTCAATGAAGACATTCCCTCAAACCCAATTTTTGGTGATGCAATTGATGAATCTTGGGTTTCCCCTACTCCTACCAAGACCAATGACACCCCTCTCTCCACCCCTGTTATGACCCCTGCTAATACTTTGAGCTCCCTTGCAAGTAAAAAGGGAAGGAAGAGGAAGGTTGATGGAGAAAAAGGAAATTTTAAATAGACTAAGGAAGGGACCCACAAAAATCTAGATGGGGCCATGTGGGGCCAGCGTGGTAAACCCCACAGGCCCTCCAAAATTAGTAAGGATGGTTTCCCTTTGGGAGTGCGCAAGTTAGGGTGGATCGCTAGAAAACTAGCCCCAAAGATAAGGTTGATTGAGTATTCTGAAAGTGATTCTGATGATGAAACCTAGGATGAAGAGTATGAAGAGCTAAAAATTCAATAAATTTTGGGGGACACTGGTGGGAAACAGGCTACACAGGTTTTTGAGGTCACTAAAGAGAAAGGTGTTGATTCTAGGGGAACTGTTGATAATAAGGAGAAGATGCATGTAGAAGAAGCTAGTGAGGGTTCAGATAATGAAAATGATTGGAAAATAGAAATTGGGGCCTTGAAGGACTGCATTCAAAAGTTGGAAAAGGTCTTTGCCAAAGGCCTTCAAAATAACATTCTACTGAATATGACTATGTTGGAAGTGGTGGGTAATCCAGGGAATGCTAATAATGTGGACAATGAGAACCTTAAAGATCTTGTTAATTCTATAGTTATGTAGTTTCATCCTTTCTGACTCTAGTCTTTCTAGCGTTTTGTTTTGCTTCTGACTTTATTTCTTAGTTGTGCCGTTGGTTTGGTGCTGGCATCTTTTGTTTGCCAGCCTTCATGTCTTTTTTGACTGTATAGGGTTTGGCCCCTGGTTTGCTACCTTAATTAATCAAAAACACCTAAATTGGGATACTAGCACCACATGGTTCTACTATCTAAGATATGATACTATTGTCTAGTAGCCTTAGCTTCTAAAAATTCTAAATTACCCAAACAAGTAAAATAAATAAAATCTACGTTTGCATAGGTTTAGTTATAGATTACTAGTTTTGGCTCAGTTTAGTTCATATTCATACCATTTTACTCAAATTAGGGGCATCATACATGACATGATCATTCTTATTTTAGTTTAGATACTCATTATATATATGTATATATAACCCAATCCATAATCCATATGATCAGATATCAAATTTTGGGGCATGTGCATGACACATTATTTTCATATGCTCACTTACACATCAGTTGATCAGATGGAATGACAAACTCTACATCATTATCTACATTATACACATTAGACATCATGTTATAGGTTACACACTAAATTCATTCCTTTATCTATAAAGGTTAGCATTCCCAAGTGGCTAGAGCTACCTAATATATCTGAGTATCCACAGTTCTAACATCTCTAGTTATACATCTCCAATTACATCATGTAGTTTCAATTTTATATTCATATACTATACATGGGTAGGCAATGATGGAATTATAGTCTACTTAACTTATTGAGCCACCTACATGAGAGGGTTGGACACACCATCAGTCCAATCCAAGCTATTCATAGTTTATGATCCATTAAATATGGGTGGGAAATGATGGATTTTAAACTATAATGAGTTCTTGAGCCACCCATACATGGGGATAGAGTAAGTTATTAACTCAATATAAGCTATTCAGTAATTAATCACTATACACACATATATTGTCACCAAGTTTATGCATTAGTTCATGTACCTAGTGAGGTGTAATCATTGCTTTCTTCTCTCTTATCTCTTTATTTAGTTTTATCTCTTTACTCAATTTTTTATTTATTTTTGATATCTCTTAAATAAGGTTTAATCTATACACACTTCAATTACAAGACACACAATGGAACGTGATTAACATACTCATATCCATATTCATGAGCTTCACATCTTAGGTAAGTCTAGGTATGCTTCTTTTTCCTTTATATTAGTCATTTCACTTTGATTCATCTATAAAATAAAGGGGGGAGGGGGGAATGTAATCACCTAAAAATGAAACTTGAGTGATAAGAGTGCTACTTGAGACCACCCATCCCTAGCTTAGACCTAGACCTATTTTAGGGCCTATTTTTACACTTATCTAGCCTTCATGCAGACCACAAGCATCCATAGACATCCCTAAATTAATCTTAGACCCTCATTTCGACATCCTATCCCTTCATGCCTTAGGTTATTCAACCTATACACTAGCACCATAATAGGGACAATAACACCACATAGTGCTAGTGTCCAAATTTTGGCGCTATTTTCCTTTCCCTAATTTTTCCACCAATAGATATCTTTTCAAATATAAGACCACCTAAGGTTGGCCTAGACCTATTTTAACACCTGTACAAGCACTATAATAGTATATATACATGAATTTTATCCCTCTAACCACTAGATGGCAATTGGATGAAAATCACACATACAATTTCATAATAATTTGTGCACAATTAAGGTTATCAATCCCTACTCTGCCCTACTTATGCATACAACTATCTACAACATTCTTAATTTCAGATTACTCAAATTTATATTTTAAAGCACATTTAAAGCACTCAAATCTAAAATCATACTAGTTTCACTTGTACTTGCACCAAAACTTAGGTAGGGAAAACTTAATTGGGCTTTATCCATCTTCGAACTATTGATATGTAGGCAACTCTCATCACATCAGGGTGTTTAGGATGTCCATCCTACCCCACTAACAACTCACTTTATTGATTTTATTAATTAGATCCCCTATCAACATGGAGTATTAGGGTTTACTCATAAAATTAGTCAAAAAGGTCATATACAGATATCCAAAACTTATGCATGTAGGAACAAGTTTGACAAACCTAGACATAGGTACACCTAAAAGCTTGAAATAGTTTTACATAGAGGAAACTACTACCAAAATAGAGACATTAGCACCACATGGCACTATTTCGAAATTAGGGTGATACTATCTAGGAGGGGTTTTGAAACTTGGATCCTATTTGTTGCACTCAGATGAGCCTCTACCTCAATTTTCAGCCTCTAGAACTTATATTTCAATCATTTTCCAACTAATTTCTTATTTACATTAGTTATTTCTAATTTTAGAAGGGTCAAATTAAGTCAATATTGTTACAAACCTGTCATTGTATTTATTACATATTTATACCCTTATTTACTATATTCAACTCTATAACAACATATTACTTACATTCACTATGTCCTAAAAGGTTAAAACACCTATCTAATTAGGATAAACGTGTCCCATGTCAAATATTAGCTACTTTCCAAAATTGAACTTAGAATTTTGGGCCTTCTTGCATGTTTCATAAGGTCAAATAAAGGAAATTATGAAAAAAATTTCCTTTAAATACATATCAAAGGTCATTCATTACCCCCACTTGGTATTCACTTGGTTCAAGATTGCATACTATTTCACATTGAGAAAATCTTTCCTATTCTTTCCAAATTCAAGATCACTCACAATGACCAACCATAAGCCAATTCAAGATCATTCCAAATTATTTTAATAGCTATCATTATCAATTATCAAAGACATTTTATATCTACAAACACATTTTCAAGGAGAAAAAATTCACAATCACTTTGGGTGTGATAAATACATGGGTTTGATTCCCTCCTTGGAGCATTGTATGCATAGACAATGTTCAATCATCAATGGGGTGATTGAGGTCAACTCAAGGCAATATAATCTCCTTTTTTATAGGTTTTTAAGATATAAAAGTGACCTTAGGGTTTAAGATACAAAATAAGAAAAATAATGATTTATTCATGGCATAATACAAGTTGCAATATCTCAGATTAATTAGCACATAGAGCCGTAGAAGGCACAATGATCAATTAGTTTCTATTGTGAACTAGGAGAAATCTAAGGTTAATAGACTCAAGTGGCCTACATTCCCATCCACTTATAGTGGTTGAATATATGAATATTATATACTTATGCCTATGATATGTCATAGTCAAAAGTATTTTTTCTCTATTATCTTTTGTTAGTCATTAATTAAAATCAATTCGGACAAGTCCACATTTAACAAACTCAAACAATATACATTATTGTCCACTTAAAATATACCTATCTATAATTAGTTTCTAATTATACTCCTAATTCTAATCCTTTACAACCATCTCCTCTATTGGTTTTCACTTTATAATATTTGAAGCAATCAACATAAATATGTGTGAGCTAAGTGCTTTTATTTCTTGTCTTTTCCAAAAATAACAATTTTTCAAAATCAGAATTATTATTTGCTTTTTATCTTTAGAATTCTTATATACTCTAATTTTACAATTATTATTTATATAATTTTTTTAATAATAATAAATTGTGTAAAACAAATTGTGAACATAAACCATTTTTTTCAAGCCTTTGCTTTTCTAATTCAGATTTTTCAATTTCATTTTATTTTTTATTTATTTTCCTAGAAACATGGACATGACATTGTTAACCCCCTCCAATAATCTAACAATAAAGGTTGACAAGGTCTTGCTTATACATAAAAGTTAACATATAAAAATGAAATAAAAACCATATAAGCTATTATTTATAGACACTTCCTCAAATCAAAGCTATAACTAGCATGATAAGTTCATAATACATCTACACTTTAGTTGGTACACCTTGAGTTGATTTATGACATAACTTCCATTGAGATTATGACACTAGATGAGTTTTCAAATAATTAATCTCTCTTAAAATACCTCAAGGAGTATGATGATATCTCTTCCTTTTATCATAAGAATAGATTTCCATGGACAACCATTTTCTATGCATACTTTGTATAGATTTAAGATATTGATGTCCATCTCATTATTCTAAGGTAAATAAATGTATATTTGGATTTTTCAATTTCATTTTATTTTTTCTTTGTTTTCCTAGAAACATGCACATGACATTGTTAACTCCATCCAATAATCCAACAATAAGGGATGAAAAGTTCTTTGTTATAAATAAAATTTAACCTATAAAAAGAAAGGAAAGACCACACAAGCTACTATTTATAGACACTTCCTCAAAGTAAATCTATAACTAACATGAGAAGTTCATAATACATCTACAGTTCAGTTGTATACCCTAGGCTGATTTTTTCATAGCTTCTATTGAGATTGTGAGATTTGATGATTTTTCAAATAATTGATCTCTCTTAAAATACATTGAGGATTATTCTTACCTCTCTTATATAATAATAATATGTTTCCTCACACAACCATTTCCTATGCATACTTTGGATAAAGTGAAGATAGTGATGTCCATATTTGAATGGATGGTTTAGATACTATACATACACCACTATATATTGAAGAGATATCAAATATAATTAAAGAAGATTCAGTATAATTTCATTATGTAATAGATAAGGATCTAGAACTATAATACTAGCAACCATGTTACAAAAAGATGAAGGAAAATCACTTTGACAAGTTATACATGACTGCAAAGAAAAATTTATATAAGTTTAATCAGATGTGTTGTGAATTGATCCTAAAATTGCATTACATAATATTTTAGTTTATCCATATGTTAAATGAGTAAAACAAACTATTTGTAAAATGCATCAAAAATAAAATAAGAAGTATAGAGATTACTAAATGTAGGATTTATTTGATCTATTGATTATCCTAAGTGGGTTTCTAATATATTACCAGTTAAAAATCCTAATTGATAGATTTAATGTTATACATAATATTGGGAATCAAATAAATATTTTCAAAATTAAAACTATCCACTACCAAACATTGATACAATTTTCAACTTTACAACTGATTATGAGATGTTATCATTTATAAATGGGTTCTCAGGATACAACCAAATTAAAATTAATTTGGAAGATCAAGAAAAAAATTCATTTAAAACAACATGGGGAACATATTTTTATGTGGTCATGACTTTTAGATGGAATTTGTTTTGGCTACTTATCAATGAGACATGACCTATATCTTTCATAACTACATACAAAAATGAGTGGAAATCTATGTGGATGACCTACTCATAAAATCAAGATAGAGATAGGTTCACACTTTAGATTTGCATATATTTTTTAATGGTTATGGAAATACAATGTACATTTAAAAATAAATAAATACTAATTTTTGGTATCTACTAGGTTACATCATATCTCAACTAGGCACTAAAATAGGTTCTAAGAAGTTTAAAGTTATTTTAGACATGCCTCCACCAAAATTATTATCAAAACTATAATCATTACAAGAATAAATCCAAGAAATCATAATTTTTGTGTCCTAATTAGTAGATAAGATGAAACTCATCACATGATTACTTAATAAGGATAAAAAATCAAATCAAATGTAAAATGCCAATAGAGTTCTAATGCAATCAAATAATATCAATTTGATCCACCTATTCTCATGCTTCCAATCCCAAATATACCTTTACTATTATATATCTTAATCACATATAATTACTCATGGTATTTATTGGAATAATACAATGATTATTATAGATAGTGTGAAATGTATTACATCAGTCATACACTTATTGAATATGAAAAAAAATTACAATAATATGGAAAAATTATGCTTAGCTCTTATTTTTGATGCATAGAAATTGTGACAGTAGATGCTCAACAATGAGAAAAATTATCACAAAGGTTGATATTCTCAAATTATTTATGTCAAATACATAATTATTAGGACAAATTTATAAATGTGTAATTCTACTCATGGAATTTGATCTAAAATATGTATCTCAAAAATTGGTAAAAGCAATTTATTTCAGACTAACTAGTTGCAGCTCCATTGATAGACACACTATTAATCAATGTTAATTTTCAAGAGGACTTTACTTTATATCACATGGATGATGATATTTAGACTAGGTAATTTCATAGATCCAAATGTTTTTTAGGTTCTAAAACTAGTATAGTCTTCATTACACATTAGGGTCAACTTATGTCATTTTCATATCATTTAGGCTTTTCATGTATAGATAATATATCAAAATATGAAACATTTATATTTAGGTTATTGAAACATGAAAATTATAGATAAAAACACTATGGATATATGGGGATTCTTATGTGGTGGTTAATAAAGTTTCAAAAATTTATAAAATAAAGGAAGAAAATTTAATCTCATACAAATAAATGGTACAATGATTACATAAACACCTCGATTCATTTTCAATACAAAGCATATCTCAAAAATACAATTGACATTATAATTCCATGGTTAGGATAACTGCCTTCATTCCATTTAAACACATAAATATGGTCACAAGTACTTTAAATTTTTAACTATTGACACATGCTAAACCACATGACTTGGGCACAAATTCATTACTCTTCTTCATCATTTCTCTAAGTCATTTGTCTATATGTAGGCTCAACCCTTTTTTTTCCTTCACTACTACACAAAACTCTCAATTTAAAATACTCAAGATCCTTAAAATCAACCTTATATTATATCTAACTTATAATATGTATATATGATATTTTAGGGCAAGTACGACATAGGTATATAGGATTACTACCACACTTTTATCTATTTAGGCCAATTGTGTCCCATGCCAAATGATAGCTAGTTTCTGAAATTGCAATTAGTAATTTGGGCCTTCCTGCATGTTTGATTAGGTCAACTAAAGGAATTTATAAAATTTTATTCCTTAAAATACATATCAAAGGTCATTCATTATGCCCACTTGTCATTCACTTGGCTCAAGCTTACATCTTATTCCACATTGAGAAAATCTTCCCTATTCTTTCCAAATTCAAGGTCACTCATAAAGACCAGCCATAAGCCAAGTTGAAAGCATTCTAAAGGATGTTAAGGTATATCATTGTCAAGTATCAAATACATTTTATAGCTAAAAACACATAATCAAGGAGTAAAATTACACAATCACCCTGGGTAGGATAAATACATGGTTTAAATTCCTTCCTTGGTGCATTGGATGGATAGACAATGTTCAGACATTAATTGGGTGATTGAGGTTAGCTTAAGGTAATATACTCCCCTCTTTTTATAGGTTTTTAATATATCAAAGTGCCTTTGGGGTTTAAAATACAAAAGAATAAAAATAATGATTTATTCATGTCATAATACAAGTTGTGATTTATAATATTATTAACACATAGAGGCACAAAAGTCACAATGATCAATTATTTGCTATTTTAAACTAGGACAAATCTGTGGTCAATAAACTTGAGTGGCCTACATTCATATCCACTTATAGTATTTGAATATATGAATATTATATACTTCTACCTATTATATGTCATATTCAAAACTATTTTCTCTCTCTCACCTTTTGTTAATCATTAAATCAAAATCAACTAGGACAAGTCCATAGTCAATAGACTCAAACAACCTATATTATTGTCCACTTAAAATAGACCTATCTATAAGTATTTTCTAATGTTTCCCCTAATTCTAACCTTGTACACCCACCTCCTTTACTATTTAACACTTTATTATATCTAAAACAATCAACAAATATATGTGTGAGTTAAGTAATTTTATCTCTAGTCTTTTCCAAAAATAGTAGTTTTCTATATTTAGTAAATTTTCAAAATTAGATTTATTAATTACTATAGATCTTTAGCATTCTTATATACTCTAGTTTTACACGTATTATTTATATTTTTTTTAATAATAATAAATCATTTAAAACATGTTGTGAACCCAAACTATTGTTTTCAATCCTTCACTTTTCTAATTTGGATTTCTTAATTTCATTTTTTTCTTTATTTTCTTAGAAATAGTGTTTCATTAATTTTAAAACTCATAAGATCTATCATTATAGACAAAGTGGTTATTATTTTTACTTGAGTTTTGGTATTAGGGGTAATTCCCAAATACTTAAGCCATTAAGCAACACTATATAGTGATTTTAGTTTCCACATACCTCAAAACATATCAAAAATGCTTAAGTTTTGTTTTCAACCATAAAAAAACTTTTATCATTTTTTTTAGTGCACTTGTAAGATGTTATACTTGAGAATCTATTCTCAACATACCTAAAAATGAGATAGTTTAGTTACAAGAATGGTGGAATATTCTATATCAGGTTCCATTATGATTGTGTTTACTATTTATAACTAAGACTAGTGTATCTGAGAGCTTACAAAGCAAACACACATTAACTAGTTGCACCTCTATTCCTTGTTAAAAATTTAAAAGTTTGAAATTAAAATATTTGTTATAATCATTTTCAATTTTTTTCACCTTTGCATGCCACTCAATAAGGTTATGTTATCTAATCCTCTAATTCATATTGCTACATTAAGTGTAACTCATATAGATCATATTTTAATTCCCTTAAACTCTTCTAAAATGGATAATATAAAAACTTTTTTATCAATATGATAATGTAACTCTAAGAAATTATGTCTACATTTAAGATGATGTTAGTGATGAAAATAATACTCAAGATAATAAAACTATGAAAATTAATCAAAATAATCCTAAAATCTCAAATAAAATTAATCCTAATGAACTCAGTGGGGTAGATCATGAACAAGTTAAAGAGTTGTCTATTTTCCATCGAGGTATTTAATAATGTCCCCAAAAAGTACATATAGCTTTCCAATTACTTCAATCATATATGACTACATATCAATTAAAAATTTCATCATATCAAGCAAAAAATTAAGAGGTACCTTTCATATTTGTAAATCATCTAGTTTCAAGCATCTCAGTTACTAATTTTTATTTTAGCCCTATATCAACATCCACAGTTTCATATGTGCCAATATTATTATGTATTGGGGAATCACATGGTTTAAACTAGATTTAAAAGCCTATATATACAAGGGAATCATATACACCTCCATTTATTTATACATAATATCCATTACCAATAGCACCTAATGCATACTCTCTTGAGTAAACTATTATATCCTTACATGTTAAAGTATTGCTATTAAGAGTAAGGTGTATTTAAAGTTACTCACTCAATGGATTATAATACTCTACTTAATAATCATTTATCACCAAAATATCTTCTTACTCATTACCAACAACCTTTTTAGATCTTAACTTACCACTCTATGAAGGTAAATGTGATCTTGAACAACATCTTTGTTCATTCCATGTAGAATGATTAGACTATGCTTCCAAAGATAAATTATTAACCAAGATCTTTATAATAAGCCTCAAATATTATGATTTAATATGTCTATATGACCTCCCTATTCAATAAATTATATCATTCAACCCTTTGACAAATAATCTTTTAGCATAGTTTTATATCAATATTTGTGAAATGATATCTTATGAAAAAATTTCTAAACTCAAGCAAGGGTCAAACTAGCATATCAATGAATACTTTCTTTGATATAAATTTTTTATATAAAAAAATGGAAAAATTTATGGAAGAAAATGAACTAAAAGATGTATTTATGAAAATCGTGATAGTGCCAGTCCATGAATTCATCAAGTTTGATCAATTCACATCCTTCGATGAGATATGCCATAAAGTAAAAGAAATATAAGTCAAGTTCATAGCATTGAATAATCTTAAATATGCACCAATTGTTCCATATATTTCAAATATAAAGTTTTAAATAAATCCAAACTACAAGGTCAATAATAAAAAAAGCAATAATGAATAAAAATTAAGAGTTAATGCAATATCACATATATCAAACAAGCTTCAATTGAAAACTCCAATAAGAAATAAATCCATAAGGCTAACATAACCTCCTCATATCTTGTTATATAATATAATTGATTGAAATCTTATATCTCCACTTCCTCCATTTGATTTTGATTTACTAAGCCTAAACCTAATGATTTAAATAGTAATGCATATTATGACTATCACAGAGGTATTTGACATTATATAAAAAAGTTCTATAGGGTAATGCATACTATATAAGACCTTATCGATGATAATACTATTGAGTTAAACAAACATATAAAGGAAGTTATACCACAATATAATGATAATGAAAAACTATAAAATATTTAGTAATCATTTTCCAAATCATGGTTCAAGAGAAAATATAGAGATTTTAGGAATACATCATGTGTATAATGCACATCATCTTCCTAAGAGATATGGGCACTCAATACATATAACTATTGAGACATTTAAAGTAACATTAACATGTCCAGTGATCACATTCATAATGATAATGAAATTGATGATGATGATTAATATTTACATGTTATTTTTATATAATCTATACATATTGTCATGATTGACAATGGATTAATAAAAAATGAATGTAAGATAACATTCCACAGTCTTGCATACATATAGTAGGATTTACAAGATACATAAAGAGTAATAAAATACATACACATACCACTCTTTGGGATATAATTTTACATCTCTAAGTTAGTTTATAAAAATTACTACTCCATTTCTAGTACATAAATTCTTCAAGTACATACATTGTAATCAAGTGGTCAAAGGTTAAGTCATTCGATGTGAGTACCCTCTACAGTCATAAATAAATCCTCCTCCTCTTCCAATGACACCATAGTTAGTTATGGGACCTATTGAATATAAAAACACAATAAAATTAATGACACATATTAGAAGATAAATATAAATATAATTAGTACACCCATTTGAGAGCATAGTGTAGAATCAGTTGTAGAAACTATAGATAATCTCTCTATATAGTCAGTTTAAATTAAAGTGGTATACCTTCATAATAAAAAAAATTCATATCAAAGAGAAACACAAAATTCAAATAAATATAAATATTTTACAATGCATCACAAGGAAATTCTTAAGATATTTAAAAGCGTTCAAAAGTAAATATAGGAAATGAGACTCTATTTTACTATATAATAGAATTCACTAAGTATTAAAACTTTTCAAGTTACACATGTGTAAAAATATTCTATGAGTAGTGACTAATATAATTACATCACACCACCTTATGCCTTTTTATATTTAGATACATCTATCAATAACACTTTTCACCCATGAAATGTCATATTCAACATTTATGATCCAAGCATGTACTATGATCCTCCCATTGTTGGGATCATAGGCTAATTACATTAAAAATTATAAAAATTACAAAAAATAAAAGTATCTCAAAAAATTCAAAAATAAAAAATAAATATGTCAAAAATAAAAAAATAAACAATAAAAATATTTTCAAAAAATAAAAAAATTGGACTTGAGCATTACAAGAGATGCTAGTTACTTTATTTACATATATCATTTATCACATATTTGGTGAATATGATATTATTTTATATACACATGCATTTCACAACTTATATGAGTATGATGCATGAACATACATTATACATGGTATCTTAAATGCTAGATTTTCTTCTACTTAGTCACCATGCCTATGATGGGGGCATATAGTTCTATAGGTTACATTATAACATGTTATATATTTATATGATATCTCTACCATGTCAAGATAAATATCCTATAAGTGTCTTGATAATCACTCATATTTTTTACATTGTGCTACAAGTATATGGCTACTTTGATATAATATGAAATTGATGCATATGGATATAATAGACTAGTTTTCACTTTTTCTTTGATCATTCAATTATGTTACTTTATTATAAATATGATAGACATAATTTTATTATTATGTGCATACCTTAGCCTTTGTGTGAAAATTACTTGAAACATATCCATGATATTTGTGTTTGGTATCTATGACATTTGAACACATACATTATTTGTGGTCATTGGTCCTATATTTTGTGTGACATTTGAAGATGTCCCTTGTTTATTGAAACATATTCATGTCCATTGTATGTGACCCTATGCATTATTTTATGATAGTGTGTGACATTTCATGAAATTATGTGTTGTTATTTATGATTTTTATTAGTGGTACCATCATACATATCATTCACTTTTACTACATAGTGTACTTAAGATATGGTTACTTTACTGCATACTTCATTGCTAAATCTATCTAGACATTATAATTTTATGTCTCACATTTAATATGTTACATACATGTTCAATAAAATTTACATTTCTATGATGACATACTCTCCAACATGATCATATAATACTACATGATCATATATTTACCACATGATAAAGTTAACTCTTATTTTCAGATGAGTGACTTATAGGTTATATCCCTCACCTCAAAATAGGGGATTCAGAATGGACTTGTCTTATAGATCCAAGCCTCCATGAATAGAAAAAAAAGTTTTATAATAGATTACATGTTTAAAAAATACATAATAAAGGTTTTCAAAGATTAAAAATAATGCAAACTCAGATTCTAAATATAGAGTATAAGTTTTCAACTATTAAAAGTAATTCATAACTCAAAAATGTGATGGACATTGGTATATTGATACATACTATAAGGGCATATGACATGAATATGCATCAATTTTTTAAAGACTCAAAGTAAAAATTTATACATACTTGAATACATATGCATGGACATATGTAAACTAGTTTCAAAATCATATTTATATGTTATAAATATAGTTACAATAGAGAATATATGTGCATAACATTCTATATCATTTACATAGATTCATGGGGCCTGATACTCATTCAAGCATGTTTATTTAAACTTAAAAAATTTAATTTTGAAGTGAAAATTCTAATTCCAAAAGTCATGATGTTTGTTCATGCACATTTTCAAAGCTCTAAGGTGTAATTTCAAGGTAAAATATTAATTTTAATTAAAATCTATGAGTGATAAGGTCAATATAGAGGAATTTATATTATTCATTTTATTTGATCATTCAAAATAGAATCTAGATCCATTTTGAGTGGTATGATTCAAATTTGTTGTAGGTAATGTATGTTGAGGTTCAACAACACTCAATGGTCAAAGCATTATTTATGGTAAACCCATTATGTGGTTCCACCTTATATTATGGGTGATGTATGTTTGATTCCAATGACACTTAATGACCTTGGCATCACTTTTAGTGAACACATCATGGTTCCATATTTTATATTAGTACATCGAGTATAATTAATTATTCATGATAGTTGTAATAATACATTTTTCAACTAAATATCTTGATTAGTTATTAAAAATTAAGATTTGATCACTCTTAATTTTCCATTGGTTTAAAAAATCCAAGTGATTAAATAAGGGGGCATAGTTCTCCATCATTAGTTAGGTTTATAGGAAAAATTGGTTTCACATAAATACATTTGTACTCATTCCTTGTTCTCTTTTCAATTTTACATTATAAAATTTCAACTTTTTCAAAATTCAAAGTGGACAAATGAATATTCATGTACTATTATAGGCTTTGATAAATTTGAGTTCCTTGTAGAATTGGAATATCCTCTCAAAGATAAAGTATGTTATACACACTTAAGTTCAATTATTTATTCTTTATTATAGCAATTTCATTACTAGAATAAAGGGAGGGTATAAATTTAGACATGTAAATATTGTCACAAATACTTGACAATGTTAATTATTGACACATCCTAAAATACATGACTCTTATTCATCATTAATCTGAGCCACTTGTTTATATGCAATCTCAACCATTTTTTTCATCCCTACCACACATAAATTTTAAGGTCAAATACTCAATATAATTAAATTAAACCTCAAAATATCTCTATCTTAGCAAAGGTGTCCATTATCTTTTATAACAAATCCTCCCTAACTAGACAGGATCACTACCATGCTCCTCTCCTCTTAGTTCAGCTACATCTTATGCCAAATATCAGTTAGTTTTTGAATTTGAAATATGTCTATTGATTCTTATTGAAAATTTCATAAGGTCATCTAAAGGAAATTATTATAAGGTTCACCTATATATACATATGAAAGATCATTCATTACCCTCATTTGGTATTCACTTGGTTCATTCTTACACACTATTACACATTGAGAAAATCTACCATATTATTTTGAAATAGATCACTCACAAGGATCAATGATGGGCCAAGTCAAGAGCATTACAAATCAAGTTGAGAGATATAATTGTCAAATATGTAAGCCATTTTCTAGTTGCATACACGTAGTAAGGGATAATAATTGCATAATCACTCTATGTGGGTGACCTATGCGGGCTTGATTTCCCTCTTTGGAATATTATATGCATAGGTTATGGTCAATCATAAATAGGGTGATTGATATTAGCTTATTACATTACAATCCCATAATTTTTTAGGCTTTCAAGCTATTAATATGTACTTAAAATTTAAAAGATAAAAGAAAACAAATAATTATTTATATATGCCAAAATCTAAGTTTTGATATCTTAAATTACTTAACACACATGGATGTATAAGGTTTAATGATATTTTTTTTCTAAAATCAACTAGTATAATTTTATATTCAATGGAATTAATTTGCCTACATTCTTTTCCTCTTAAAATGGTTGCATCTAGGAATATTCTTTAATTCTACCTCTGATCTATCATAATCAATATCTTACTTCCTCTATCACCCTATACTAGTCATTAATTACATTAAAATTGGGCAAGTCCATAGTCAACAAACTCAAGTGACCTAAGATTTTATCTAGTTACAACACACCTCTACAAAATAATTTTTTGATTATGTCCTTGATTCTCAGCATGCACAACCACCTCTTTTATTGATTTTCACTATCTAATATTTTAAACAGTCAATAGTGATACATGTGTGAGCTAAGTTATTTTATTCCTAGTTTTATATTTATCACCCAAATTAGCACCCTAGATAAGGTTTCTCAATCCTTCTCAATTGTGATAACATGGAGTTACCTCTAGGTGTGGGTAACCTGATTAAAGAGGTGAATCTCTAGATTATGGGCTAGCTCCCATGTGCAACACCTAAATCTAATCACTGATCTATTTTATTGAGAGTGAAATGGGTAGAAGATAACTAAAAAAAAGTGAAATTATGGAGGTGATTCACCAAATTTAACTCCACTACTTATTTGTACTTACACTATGAAAATAACTACAAAAATAATTTCAACACTCAAATCCAACTCCTTTAATAATAGTTATTCAATATGAAAGTAATATTCAATTTAATATTTAAGGTGAAAACTTAATAGGCTTGACAATAGACACTAATAACCTTTATCACACTTAGACCCATACAAATTTGTTAGATACAAATCATATGACCTGCTAGAAGGCAAATTTATCACACAAAGGTATGAAGGAGATGGATGAATGCAAGGAAGAAAACTATCACTTATCAGTAAATAAAAAACCATATCAAAACACTAAATGTAATATTTGAGGAGATCAAAATCAGTTTTAATTCTTATTTTAGAGGTAAAATAAGTATCAAAATTATCAAGGCTTTGCCATACCAATTTTGTGTGGATCCTTATAATGCTAGAAAAGGAAAAATATATAGAATAAGGAATAAAAGAGAAACATATAGATGTAGGAATATCTGATGATGATTTTTATTTGGTCTATTAGTTAGTTATATTCAATAAATGAAGAAAGAGACTTCCTAGTGATCTCTCTTGAGTGTGTGTCCATCTTGTAGGAACTATTTTAGCACAATTTGATGAAGAGGCTCTTCACCTTCCTCAAATCTCATCATATTTTAAACTATATTTGGGGACTATAAATTTTATTAACACCTTTATTTTCTCCCTAAATACTCTCTTTGACACCTTACCATGCTTTCTTCTTCATCACAAAGAACCTTCTTCATTTCCATGCAAGCCTATTGGACATATAGGCCTAGTTACTTGATGTGTGCCATTTGTATGGCCATGAATACTTCAAAGGGAATTGATACAAGAATTATGAACATGTGTATAAGTGTATAAAAAAAAAATTTCTATGATATAGACTTCAAATAACTCAAACTTTATTGTTTTTAACCTTCTAAGTGACCATGTCACTTTCCCACTAACACATTCAAAATTACCTTCTTGATACAAACCTATAAGAGATATTTCATGGGTAAATAAGAGTATTTTTAGGCTTGAAATTTTTTATAACATATTAATACACATTCCTTGATGGTTTCCATTTGTTCATCTATCTATATACCTTGATTTCACCTTTGAAATCTACAAAACCATGGTATTTATTATATCCACATATATGGTCAAATTAATAAAATTTCATGTTTCAATCCCTCTCAAAGTTTATAATGTTTTTCAGTTATTTTCAAGACCAATTTAATTAATTTATATGCATTTATCTCACATTATTCTCTATTAGGCTCTTATCAGGGTTTTAAGAGGGTTTAAGGTGTCTTGGAGTCTTAATGATTATTTATAGCCTTGAGGATCCTAATGACCAAAAAAATGCTAAAAATTTTTATTATAAAACCTTAAAAACCTTCTGTAAATGGATTAGGATCCCATGAATCTAGTCATAGATGTTCACAACTAAAAAAAGCGCTTCTCAGGTAGTTAGGTCTAAATTTTTAAGCTCGAGAGAGGACTTATGGCAAAAGGAGCATGATTACTTATTTTGTGTTTAGAATACCTCAATTAGGTATATGAAACATAACATGAGATTTTTAGGTGGTATATTGAAAATATTAGGCCTTCAAACTGATGGAAGCCACCTTGATATCTGTATGATGGTTTGCACACTATCTTAGTCTTTAAGCCCTAACAAGCTTTTCTCATTTTTTCCCCTCTTTCGTAATGAATCCAATATACATATAACTATCCTAGGAAATGTAACTCATAAAATATCATCTCTAAATTGGACAATCATTTATGAGGATGAAATATTTCTCATGTCTTCATATATAGGCTTGTGTATGCCTACTTAGGCATACTAGGCCTAATTAGTATTTTGGGATTTTATGTCCTTCAATGATCTAACCATTCAATGAGAGAAAAATAATCCTTTATTAAAAAAATTAATTGGACTATTTTACTCTTTTTTAATTCATAATCAATGAAAGGCTTGTAGGTTTTCATGGAGGCCTAATACATGTTCTCATTTCATTGTAGCCCTCAAAACATATAAATCTCCTTATTTAGAATGTTCTATAGATTCTCATGGAGAACCAATTATATATTTGAGTACTCAATTAGATATTCCTTCTCTATAAAAAATATCATGACCAAAAACTCAATTCAAGTATGCTTAATCCACCTATTCTTATCTTTGTTAGCCCTCAATTAGGTCTTTAGGCCTGGGAAATCAAGATTAGGTTCTACACATCCATCACACATGTGAAACTACAAGATAATGGTTTATTTAACTTTAAAACCTATCAATAATTTTCTATGTCAAATTTGAGTGTTTAAACCTTTTATATATGGGTAAACCAATAAATGGCTAAAATGCTAGCCTAGTTGTATGCTCAATCCCAAGAGGTAAATAAGATGGTTTATTTGGTGTAAAGAGATCTGAAAGGAGTATGGAATTACTTGAGTTATTTTAGCATTAAGTGAGAAACTTCATATACTTTATTTCATACTTATAACATCTCTACCAAACTTCTAACAATAGATGCACCTTCTTGTAAGCTTTCATAAGGGCCATTTCATGTCTTTTCACTAGGTTTTATCTTCAAAACCATGGGTCATAACTATTGAAAAATATCTATCCACATTATTTTAACTTGTAATAGCCAATTATTAATATAATATCCTCTAAATGCATCACTCTATTCTCTAAATAATCATGTTTTGGGTCATGGGTGTGGACCTATAGGTTTGCATACGTATAGGTCTACATCCATCTTATTTTAGGTCTTTTGAGAAATCCACTCCATGGAGAAGTACATCACAACATAATTCAATTATTTCATCCATGATCACTACACCACCATACACATTTCCCATTAATAGTACTAGGCTTGTGCAGTCTTCATGCTTGGTATCTAGATGTAGGTGTGCATTTTGGCTCTTGGATTGTAGGTGTGGAGATCTCCTCTTTTTAGCACTCTAGGAATTTTTATGACTATTGAAATCTATTAGGGTTTGTTAATTTTTTTGGGCTCCTCTACATAATTTTTGACTTCAAAAACCATAAATAACATACCCCTATAGCCCACTACCTATAAATAGTGAAGACACATTCACACAAGATGGCCATGGGTGAAATTTTAACTTGGTGTGGGTTGAAAGACTTGTTAAAGACTCTATATAAGATGGAGGATTTATAGAGGCATTGTAAAAAATCATACCAAGCACATTTTCACATCAAACCTCTTAGAGAACTCAAAAATATATAATGTAAACCTACAACTTCACCATTCTTAGGATGTTACTCATTTATGACTTGTAAAAACATGAGTATGAAAGATGGATTCAAAAGATGGATAAGGGTCTATAGGGACCTATTCAATATCACTCATTTAGTGACAAGTTCATAGATTCACCTGAAAATTCCAAAACCAAACCTACAGGGTTTGATAGTGCATTTTAACACCTAACTTCTTAGTGATTATTCATAAATATGGGGAGATGAATTAGATAAATAATTCCATAAACTTGAAGGTTATTAGGGTTCCATACTATTACCAAAATCTAAGATTCTAACTTTCTCTTTCATGTTTCTACCAAGTGAAAATCAATGTGCCTTATGAATTTGCCAAGGAGAGTGACAGTGAGACTAAGAAGGTTTTTATTGTGTTTGGGTCTAAAACTCCAGTAAATGCATAGTTTTAGACTTTTATAGTATGGAAAAAGACACACGATGCATATAAGTTATCCTTGCTATGCAAACCTACATGGACCCATTGAAAACCTCTCTTTTTTGCTTGGGAATTATCATATTCTTCTTAGAAATTGATTAAACTAAACCAAAAAGTGTTCATTGAGCTTATTCACACCTTTACAAACATGGGGTAATGTTATATAACCTCCCTGTATTGAAAACCTACCATTTTATTACAATACTCTTCTTTGGACATTATAAATGATCAAGAAATCTTTTTCAAAATGAGTTATAATGTTATAAGGATGTTATAATAGTGTTTAAATTCATTTAGGACACTTGTAAAGACCATGGGTTATATAAAATGACATTGAAATGAATTACATGACATGAAAAATACCCCTAATACTTTGACACTCTTTGAACCCATCTAACTAGGACATATATGACTAGAAAAGTATGATGTTAGAAGGAACATTTACCTTAAACTTGTCAAACATACCTTAAACTATACTAAACATTAATAAAAATGAGATTCTAAAATGGTTAATCAAGGTAGAGGTTTTATCAGAATTTTTTTTTATAAACCCCTCTAATGGTAGCAAAAATTTGGCTAACAATTATCTAAGAGTAATAATTATTTTATATTTGAAAAATTATCAAAATTAGAATTTTTAATTATTATTATCTTTAACATTAAAATTTAATCTAGTTTTACATGTATGACTTACAAAATATTTAATTTCTTTAGTAAAAAATATGGTAAAATATTCTCATCAACCTCAATGATGATCACACAATTTTTACCATCTGATAGTTACAACATCCATCCATCTATATAACACAAGTAGAAGCTCTCAAGGTCATAGTAGTTACTTACAATGAAATTAATTTATAATTATATAGTAATATTTAAATTTTTATATAGATCTGACTTATCCCAAGAAATGTTACACATATTTACAAATGCAAACTAAAAAGGGAACATGTTATGTTTTAATTCAAGGATATTTACTTAAAAGATATTTTCATGGATAATTAATTATGTGATTTTGTTGTTAATAAACTATTTTTCTTTTACTCAAATTACATGACAATGAATGTTAGGCTCATTTTAGCAAAAAAAAAATGCTTTGTAAGTAATTGTTAAAATGATTTTATTGGCCTAAAATGGAAAAATAAGTTATTCCCACAATGTTAGAAGCATAATAATGTAAATATTACTTCATCACAATAATTGCAACCTATATTTTCACCACACTCATTCTCACTTTTAAGCTTCAACTTAATCAAAAATATAAATCTAAAATCATCAGAGGAACATAAATTCATTATTATAGATACATAATAATTCACAAAATGGGTAAAATCCATGCAATTATCATCAACTACAAGTGATGATATTTGTTAATTCTTAATGATGAATATTATTTCATGATTTGGACTACCATCAACGATTCTCATAGATAATGGATCATTATTCAATAATAAAATAGTTAAGATATTTTGTTTCAAATATAAGATCCATCATGAATTTTATATAACATATTATCCACAAGGAAAAAAACAAATAAACGTAACAAATAAAACACTTACAAAGATAATAAACAAAAAAGTAACAAGGAATGGTGTATATTGGCACAACTAACATTTTTATGCACTTTGGGCTTATCACATAGGTGTTTGTACATAAAATAAGGATAAACATTACTGTTTTGTTTATGTAGTGGAAGAAGTATTATTTTTGGAGCTAGAGATACCGTCTTTGTGTGTGTTTTGAAAGACATCATCTAATATAATGAATATCGAGAGAAGAAATTACTTCAACTAGAAATAATGGATAACAAATGCATACAAGCTATTGAAAATCTTAAATTTAACCAAGCTCATATTAAGAGTGCATATGGAAATAAATTTTGCAATCATGAATTTCAAATTGGAAACTTGGATTAAAATAGAATTAGAATAACACCAATGTTGATTAAGATACCAAAGGAAAATTTAAGCCTAATTGGTTAGTCCCATTCATGGTTAAAAAGAATGTGGGTACATGATCCTATCAATTAGATACACTACAAAGAAATAATGTGAGGAAATATATGAACATAATATGTTATTCTAAATATTCTAAAAATACAAAAAAATACAAAAATTAGAAAATACAAAATATTTAAATAATCTAAAATAAGGACTTGAACATGACACGAATTATAGTTTACACGTTTTACATATGCTATTTATATTATGATAATAGATGGAATATTCTATACATACACACATGTACATCATTATATATGAGTTCTATGTAGGACACATATGTTACACATGGACATACATATGTTGGTTTTCTATCTACCTAGTAGTCATGGTGATAGTGGGGACATCTTATTCCATGGGTATCATTATTATAGGTTATATATTTATATTAACTTTTTACCAAGTTGAGTTACCTATATTTCTCACACATGCCTAGATAGTTATCCAGTTCTTACATAGTGATACATGATATACCATTATATTTTAATGTGACATTAATAAATGTGAATGGTTTAGACTAGTTCCTTGTTCTACACTTTGTTGATGTTGATATTATTTTACATGATAAGCTAATTTGATCTTGAATATTGTGTGTATCCCTTTGTCTTTCTTGATTTGACATCATTGATTTTTCTTATTTGTGACATTTTTATGTCCTCATGTATGTGGCTCTTGGCCTTGTTTGTTATAACATTTTATGTCCCTTGTATGTGGCCCTTAGCCTAATGTGTGACACTTACACTTACGCTTGTTGAAATTGGTAAAATTAAATGGTGCCATGATTTATATTATGAATTTTTACTATGTAGTATTATTAATTTACACCTCTACTTCATACTTTATTAATACATCTATCTAGACATTACATTTATAGGCCCTTCATTGTATATGTTACATACATGCCTTGATAGATATATAAATTGCTATGATGAAATATTATTCATATGATCAAATGATATTAAATGATTCTATATTTATACATGACATGATATAATTAACTCTTATTTTTAGATGAGTGACTTCAAATATATATCATTTATCTCAAAATGGGGGCATTATGTTACGCTTGTCATATAGACATTAGACTCCATGTGTAGAAAATCATATCGAAGTATATATTTTATATTTTTAGAGTGGTTTAGATACATGACAAATATAAACACATTGATATATATTACATGGTCATATTCTTTGTATATGCTTTCACTCTAGAGACACTTAAGAGTAGATTCATACATTCTTGGGTGCATAATCATATGAATATGCATAATAGTTGATGAAACAAGATTTGCAATTCTTCATATACACATGATTTTGATATAAAATTTCTAAATTCAAAATTTAATTGTATATCATTATATATAAGTTGGTTTAAATTCAAGGAACATGATGTTATTTCATGCACATAAATAAAAACATAGTTTACAATTAAATGGAAAATAGTTTTCATTCTTCTTCAAAATTATCCAATATATGGTCATGATGGAGGCATGGAAATTTTCCATTCTCTTCCAATCATGAATTTTATTTTACATGGAATGAAACTATGCAATCAAACTTGTGTTAATGGGAATGAATAATTTTCATTTCCTTTTTATCCTACATTTTTTTTACACGGACATAAATTGATTTAACTCAAGTGAAAAAAAATAATTAAATATATAATCCATCTACAATGGTTTATTTTTATTATTTGAGTGAACCTATCATGATGGTTCTCTCATTTAGCTACGTAGTTATTTCTTTGACTAAACATAATCTAACAATTTTATCTTTTTCCTACATAATTATTTGGGTTGATATAATGCATAATTTTCCCCACATTCATGATGGTTTGGGCATGTTGTCTTCCCAAATAAATATGATGCATAATTATATAATTTTTTGGATTGATCACCATAACTCTCCGTGTGCTTTAAAAAATAAGGACAAGTTCTTTAATGCTTCAACTAGGAAGCATTATCACCAATAAATCGTAAGGAAAAACTAGTTTCCACCAACACCCAAGTGTGCTCTAACCCCTTTTTTTTTTAAATAAAGAAAATGTTTTTAGATTAAAACATTAAATCTAAGTTTTTTAATTGAATTTGAATTAATGTTGAAATTAATCATGATTCATATAAATGGAATATATTAAAGTAAAATGTTGTAAATACAGTCCTAAATAGTAAAAATGAAGACAAATGACTAAAATAAATTAAAAAAACAAAAAATAATGAGGCTAAACTATGAAAAATAGAGATATATTTTTTTTTTGAGTTGTCAATTGATTACACAAGTAAATAAAAAGCATGAAAAAAAATAATGTAAAAAAACTAGGAACCTTCTAAAAATTGAGCCTAAGTGCCTTCAAGCATAGGAACACTTGGTAAATCAAAAGTGACTATTATTGGTGTCATGTTGGTTGATATTTTATTTTTAAATAAAATTATAAATTCCAAAAAAATTAGGTGTAATAATGATAAGTAGGTATTATTTCATTGATTTTATCATCAATAATTGTCTAGAGACATGTTTATGGTTTTTTAAAGCTATAAACCCTAAATTTATGCCATAAAGAGAAAAATGGATATGTGAAGGAGGAAAAATGGATTAGTGGTTGGAGTTATTCCATAACTCAACACCCCACTTTATTTATCACTACCTACATACCAATACTTTGAAGAGGGATCAAACCTCTATGTCATTCTCCCACCTAAGTGATCTATGTGATTGTGTTACTTTAACTATGTGAATGCATCTAGAACTAGATTGAATACTTGATAATACTTGGATAGGTCCATGTAAGGTTTAATTTATACTTGTCTCATGACTACTTTAAGTTCTTGAAATTAATTTGGTAATAATACATAACTTTTTATTTAAAGCGCACTTGTATAAATCCACTCTTGTGATATGATTGATAATCTTTCCAAGATCCTCTTAATGAATGAATTAAATTTACTTATATAGTGGTTTAATCAATAAAAAACCCTATTAGGGAGTATAATTATATTAATTCCAACCCTAAGGATGCTTTCCTCTTTACAATGTTGATTGCTTGTACAGGAGGATAGGATTCACAAATAAGACAAGAATGCTAGCCATTCCTATCCAATTAGGCATTCTTATCCCTTCAATAAAGGTACTAATTTTGGGTCTGAGTTAGAGAATATAAATGCATAAAGGTTTTTTCATTAGTAAGATCATTTTTTGATGTGACAATAAAGGGTTTTGTAGTGAAATAATGTCTTCTTTTGTACTTAAGATATGCCATGTTGATAAAATAAGTGTCAATTAAATGCACATGTAAATTAATGGTAAAAGGGGATAAAATAATAATGATAAAGTATCCATGACCAAATTTAGGTTAATACATTTTTCCATCTCCCCCCCTCACAATCTAGAAATGATATTACTAGATTAAAAGAAACCCATACCTTAGTGTGTAAGATAACATTTGTCTTAGAGATGCATAATTGAATCATGCAAGGCACCGTATAGTTTGAAAAACCCTAAAAAACACATGAAGTAGTTATTTTGTTCCATTAAAAACTGAAATCTGAAACTTGTATTTGAACATTTGAAATTTTGCTTGAATTTTGATATTTATAATTTGAAATGACATTTGTTAAATTTAAAATTGCTTATATTTCAACAATTTTAAAAATTGAAAAGAGAGTATGAAATGATTACACTTGTATGTATTAAATTAATATTAATCCTTGTGAATTTGATTTATGATGATGTTTCCTTAAAGAATTGGAGAATTGGTGCTTCTCATGAAACACTTGAAGAATATGGTTCTTTAGCCAAACCATTAGAGAAAATTGGGTGTTATCAAACCCCAAATTTCATTTGCTCTTTTGAAGTGAATATGTTACTCACTAAATAATGTTGAAACTAAAATTTTGTTACCATATTTTTAACCCCAATAATTAAACAAGATGGAATCCTAACAAATTTGTACACATAATGCTAGAGTACTCAATGACCCCAAGTCATGCACTATGTAACTAAACTGAATCCACCACTGTATATGGCTTGTAAATTTAATTGTAAAATAATGGTAATGTTCTAGTATATCATAATCACAATATAATGGAGTACACCCATTTTCCTATAGTGTTTACAACTAAAAAAAGTGGTATAAAACTATATCATGCCCCATTATAATTTTGGAATTTGAAACTCTATGTGAATGCTTCTTGAAAATGGAAATAAGAGTAAATATATAATGGCATATGCCCTCATAATATGTGCCAATAACTATTTTTTCAACTTTAAAATTTGAAACAATTATTTTTAAACTCTAAGAATGGCTTATCTCATGCATGCGAGTCCTATTAAAATGCCCCCTTTTGAGGTGAGGGAATTTACCCATGAAAAGTCACTCATTTCAAAATAAAATTTAACTTGAAACATGTATAGTAAGATGATATCATTGAAAATAGTAACATATGGAAAAGTGTTAGCAGAGTAATATGTGAATTTTGCATAAGACTTAAGAGGAAAGGCCTATAGATTGTATTATTGAATCTCATTAAACTAGTATGTTATAAATGCTAGTATGTTAGGAGTGCATGATATGAATCATTATGGCACTTATCAAACTCATTAAGATCAAAAATCACACACACAAAAAAAACATAAATGATAAAAAATTGGCATATATGGGACACAAGACAAAATTAAAGACATGTTCAAATGTCCCATAGAACATGCATAGACATGAAGAATGTCACAAACAAAGGACATGTTTATTTCACACATATAGGTTAAGGGATAAACCAAAGATATGTTAAAATGTCACAAACTACACATGGGGCTAGGGCTGAAGTAAGGACATGTTAAAATGTCACACATCACACATAGGGACAAGATTCAAAATAAAGACATGTTCAAATGCTACACACAACACATAGGGATAAATCAAGGACATGTTTAAATGTTTCACACCACACAAGATCTCATAGAGATACATCAATAAGAGAGTGTCACACAAGGGCCAAGGTCCAACATAATATAAAATCAAAGGTGTAATCTACTATGTACAAGTAAGTAACACCAATGGAACATATAATTAGTAAAATGAGTATAAACTATGCATATGTAATGTGATTATAATTAGTAAATAGAATTTTCATGTATATTACATAAGATATAAATGTTATCAAGATGTGTATAATATTAAAATATCAACAATATAAGGGTTATAAAATTATAATGCATGCATATTGTCATATGTGAGTAAGATTCCCTAAACTTGGCAAGGCCAATGGGTAGAGGAGAATCTAACATCTCAATATGTGAAAATGCTTGTATGTCTTGCACAAAAGTTCATAGATACAATTGAAATGCATGTGTGATATATAAAATGAACATTTTATCTAATAATCATGAGATAAATAACATATTTCAAATATGTAAACTAGATTGTTAATCATGCTCATATCTTGATTTTAGATTTTTGACATATTTGAATGTTTTTGTATTTTGACATTTAGAAAAAATAATAAGGTTGAAACTAAAATGAATGTAGGTGTTAAAAATAGAATAAAGGAGACCAATATGGATAATTAACAAGTTTAAATGAAATATGTGTAGTGGTAAGGAGTTGAGTGTCTTAATAAATAGAATTTCCCCCCTATGTAATATGAATTGGGAATGTTATAGATTAGTAGGAGACTAAAAAATGTATCTAGGTAGTTGATTGTATATTCTCATTTAATTAAATGTAAACTTGTCAAAATATGTCATGTGTATGAATAATAGAGATTTAAATCAAGAGATTCTACATGAAAAACTAGAAGTTGTATACTAAAACTGAATAAATAATCTAGAAGATGATAGAATTAGAGGTTTGTGTTCTAAAAATGTAGTTTTTGAGTAGAAAAATGAAAGGAAAATATTTACCAATAAGACAATAGTGTTCAATGTTCCTATCCTATGATGCTTGATTTTATCTTATGGGAAAAATGACAAAATTATTTAAAAATTATGCATGGAGATAGATAAATGTCACTATTTAGCAATAATGGGCATTATGTTGAGACTACCTAGACCTAAAGCTGAGAAATAGGAGGGCCAAGAGGCTAAAAGTTCAATGAAAATCCAAGTTCATAAAATAATGGATCAAGTGATCTTAAATGCAAGTAAATATAAAAATATGGTAAACAAATCATAAATTTTATACATTTAGGTTGTTGTTTTGAATAATTTAGTATTTGAGCAATGCACAAGCTATCCAATGATTTTATCAAGATCAAAATCAACTCAACTGATAATGAGTGGTAAGAATCTTACTTTAATTGATAAAAAAAGTATTTATTATGCCAATATCAAATTTAGAACATGTATCCTTTTTAGTGATAAATATAACTAAGTGACTACTGATATGGTATTTAGTAGTAACCATGGATCTAGGAGATGTAAGAGTAAATGAAGTTTAATGAGATGATGTAGAAACTTATGTCAAATTTGTAACCTCTTGAGATAGATGCTTAGGATATGTTGCAAGTATGTATGATTGTTCCAAATGAGATACCTTTTTTGATAAACTTGTTTTTGCTTTGTTTACACTTGTAACTTTTTCACCTCTTTATTAGAAATATTTTTATTAGAAGACAAAATCATTATTTTATTTTGATTATATGTCTAATTAAACTATGGTGGTGGATGGAGAGGAAGAGGTACCATATAATGTATAGGATGCTCATACTTTTTCCTCAAAATAGTAATAAATTGATTGTAATAAAAATATCAATCATCTATGAACCATAGAAGGGATTACATGAATTTTTATTCAACCATGGGCATCCCAATTTCATATCAAAAATTCCATTTTGTAATGAAAAAACAAAGTATGTAGATAATATATCATGATGTACTTGAAGAGTTCATATAATATGACCCAGAGTGACTTGTTATTTACCATTGAACGACTTAACAATTTTAGTGGTTGTCTGTATATTGCTATTTATATAGCATGATAAATGAAGTAAATTAATCATACATTCATTTTAACTTGATCCATTATCAATTATAAAACTATGAATAGGGTGTTGATAAATATGAGCTCCTATACACAAAGCATGAAAATTAGAGTCATCATTAAATATTTCACTACCATCAAAAGTAATCATAGTACTTGATGCAACATTTGGATTAATTGTTACCAATAATACCATCAAAATGGTGTTGTTATGAAGTAGGAGGTGGATAATCATTGTACATATGATGTACATTTTAAGTGTCCATGTTAGTATCATGCTTAGTAAATAGATCACTAAAAATTTTGAGCTTAACATTATAATTTTGTTGAGACTTTGTTTCCTCAATAAGGGCATCCACCTCAATGACATTATTTTAAATAAGATCCTAAATGTGATGCTTTAGTCTATAACACTTATTTGTATAATAGCCATTTCATCGATGATAAATAAAAAATAAAAATGCATTGTTATAAAAGGATTTTATTTATGGATTATTCAAGTAAAATTCATATGGAGGAGGCAAAGTGATCAAGTGACATTCCATAAACTTTTGTGGAAATTTGTAAGATGGTTGTGATAATATAGAAAATTGCCTTCATGGTTAATTTGATAAAATAACTTGATTATAAGGTTGAGAAATAAAATAAAATTAACTATTTTCTTATGCTTTAATATATTGTACCTTATATTTATAAAATGGTTTACTTTGAAATTTGTTTGAGCAATTTTTATAGGTGTAGGTGTGTACCTAAGATTTTTCAAAGTAAGAAGTTATATTTATCTCTCTCTTATAGGATGATAAATATCTTTAAAATATTGAAAATTATGAAAGAGTATTGACTCACGTATGGGTGAAAATAGAACTTTTTTGAATATTTCTTGTATACCAATACATTAGTCATTTTATCCAACATAGACTTGTAACGAAGCACATACTCATTGATAGGTTCATTAGTTCCTTATTTGAGCTTAGCAATTTTTTCATATGAAAGTTTCTCAAAAATATTGATGGAAAATAGTTTGATAAATAAATACACTAAAGGATTGAATTATTTCATATATTGAGTAGGTAAATCATATAACCAATGTAAAACAAAGTATTATAAGATTCTTGGAAAGAGTTTAGTTAGTAATTTATCATTGAATTCATAATCTAAACATGTTGTGTGATAATATTTTAAATGATGTTAAAGATATACTTTACCCTCATACAAAGGAAGATTAGGATCTAAAACTATAGTGGGTAAAGGATAGGATGCAATATAATACAATAAAGTATTATGAAGTAAAGCATGAGAATCTAATGATTGGCTGGCTTTTGGGATGCCTTTCTCTGATTATAACACTTTAGTTTGCATAAATATAATTTCTTGCTCAAAGGATTTATAGTAGATAAGGTTTGTAGTATGCATAGTTATTAAAGTATTGTAATATATCACTTGGTTGGGCATTCGAATAAAATATGATGTAAACAATGGTTTTTCACACACTAAAGTATGTGGATGGAATAATAGGTTAAACCATTGGAGTGGCCACACTTGTGGTAGGTTTTATAATGGGTTACTCAATATAATCATTTTTTTAATTTAGAGGTGGTTTTATTTTCATATTTATATTATTCTTTCTGTACAACAAAGAGTATAAATTCAATGTCCTATGGATGGATATTAAGGTTTTGACTAAACTCTTTGGCATCTATATTATCAAAACCACTTTAATGAGTAGCTTTAGATTTATTGGTTTTATAAATTTATAGGGTCATAATAACTCCATAAATAGGGTGTGAAGCAATTTTAACATTCATATAAAGTAAAAAATATATAAAAAGGTGTAAACAAGGGGGGAAAGGACAAAAATAAAAACAAAAGGCCACCTTTTGAATCCATAGAAAGATGAAACCCTAAGGAAGACCTAGAAATTGACAAGGTTTGAATCATTACATGGGTTAAATAAATGTTTTATCTAAATTTTAATTAATGTTATAATTAATAATAATTCATGTATATGTAATATTCTAAATGAAAATGTTATATATGCATCCCTAAATAGTAAAATTGAAGACAAGTGAATAAAATAGATAGAACAAAATAGAAACAAACAAGGTTAAACTATGAAAAAGAGAGATATACTTAGATTTTTGAATGATTAAGCAACTGCATAGGAAAATAGAATGTAGGGAAAAAGTTCAAAAAAATTGAGAGCATTCTAAGAGATAAGCTTAAGTTCCCTAAAGGAAATGAACACCTAGTAGGATAGGAGTGATTATCATTGGTGTCATGTTGGTTGATCTTGTCTATTTTCAAAAAACTAGAACTTCTAGAATAATTAGGTATGACAATGAAAATTAGGTATTATTATGTTGATTTGATTATTAAAAACTATGTAGAGATATGTATATGCCTTCTTGAAGGTGTAAACCCTATCTTTGTTTCACAAGGAGATAAAACTACATGTGAAGGAGGAAAAAGGGGTTAGTGGTTGGATTTGCGATAGAACTCAGCACCCCCTATGTTGAGTGTTGCCTACATACCAATACTATGAAAAGGGATAAAACTTTCATATAGTTCTCCCTTTTAAGTGATTTTTACAATTTTTCTCTTTTGACTATGTGAATGCATCTATAATTGCCTTGAATACTTGATCGTGTTTATCTAGGGTCGTATAAAACTGAATTCAGAATTGGCTCATGACTACTTGAAGTGATTGAAGACTAATTTGGGAATAATATTGATCTAAAACTCAAAAGTTCTGGTTGCTAAATATTTCAAGAACATAGAAATAACATAGTAATAATGAATTCTTTGAGAAGAGATGTATTATTACTCAAGATCATAATACAACTATATGTTTATCTCTAGGAAGAGATGTCTGATTTTCCATTTTAGTTTAGATATTCATTTATAACTATTTTGAATGTAGGGGGAGGATGTGGAAGGTAACAAATATTGAGGGAGATTAAGTGGTTCGACTTCCACACTTTAAAACAATACATAATTCGAGGAATTACTATTTTTAGAAACTTACTATTTTTATACTACACTACTAAAATTGAAATTTAGGGCAGTTCCATTGGGTTTTTAGCTGTCAAACTTCATCGAGTAGATCTCTATGCCATCTCATGGAGTTATCCTCATTATTATATTTCCAATGATTTAAATGGAGAGTTAATTGGAGCTATAGTGCAAAAGTAATGGTTCCCAGAAGTTTCGTCATCAATTGGGGTGGAACTATCACCCAAATTGTCACCTAAATTGTTGCTCGGATCAAATATGGAATTTTTTTTTCAATGTGCACTTGTATAAGTCAATTTTTGTGATAGGATTGATAAGCTTGACAAGATCTTATTAATTAATGAATTGAATATAATTTTATAGTGGTTTAATTAGTAAAACGATATGTTGGGGAGTTTAAGTATCTTAAAACTAACTTTAAGGATATTTTTTGTATGGGAGGATAAGATCAATAGATAAGATAGGGATGCCATTCATTCCTTTCCTATTGGAAATTCTTGTCCCTTCAATAAAGGTATTGGATTTTATGTTTGAGTCAAAGAATACATATGAATAAGGCTGTTTTAAGTAGTAATATCATTTTTTTAAGTGACAATAGAAGGCCTTATAGTGAAATAAGGTCTTATTTTGTGCTTAGGATAATCCAAGTTTGTGAAATAAGTGCCAATTAAGTGCACATATAAATTCATGGTAAAAAGGGATAAAATAATCATGATCAAGTATTCGTGACTAAATTTGTGTTACTACACTAAAGACATTGATTACATATGATTGTAATTTTTTGGATTGAGTGGCTTGTATAATTGGAGATTCATACTAAATAAAAAGTGTGATATACACACTCAGGTATAGTTTATCCTTTTAATATAGAAATTTATTTACTATAATAAAAGGACAAATTTTTAGATACTAAAATCTAGTCTTTGATACTTGACAATAACAACCTTAGCACACATTTATGAAGCATGAATTGATCACTCAAACAAGGCCCTAATCTACCATTATATTATCCTTTCATGTTATATTAAGATTAAATTCTTACATTATGTTTTTACACAATTAGTTCACTCTGCCTATACACATGTTGGTTGCACCAAATATGGTCAATATTGCTAGTCTATACTAACTTGATATAGTTAGTACTCACAACTCCAAGCATAAACTATTTTATAAATTCAAACCTATCCTTGGGGTTGGCATATCAACCTAGCATATTAGTCGCATGAATAATTATTTAAATGGATCAATATATAAAAAAATCAAGGTATCATTTAAAAGGCGCTGGGAAAATATATTATATACATATACACACTATTTCACATTGAGAAAATCTACCATATTCTTTCCAAATTAAGAACATATCACTAGGATTAGTCACAAGACAATTTTAAAACACCATGAAGAAAATTAAAATGAATAAATTTTTTAATTATCAAATATACATCATTAGTTGCATACATATAGTAAAGGATCACTATTTCACAATCAAACTAGGTGAGAAAACTATGTGTGATTTGATTTACCTCATCAAGGTATCAAATATGTGGGAAATAGTTGATCATTAGATGGGTATAATGGGCCTCACCTTATCCCATTATAATTTCACCCTTTTTTTAGGTTTATATCCCTCATAAGCACACCTAGGTTTTTAAGGAAAAGGAGACTAATTTCTAGAGATGCATGAGTTATCAGAGTTTATGCTCCTAAACATAAAATAGTCAGAGATAGTCATAGATGACTATATAAAAATTATTCCATACTTATTTCTAGGTCATTATGAACTATATGGTTAGTATCAACCAATAATATTGACCTCATCCTATGAAACTAACCTAGTGTAAATTCTAAATCAAATTCATAATCAAACAAACCATAGGCATGTTATATTCCAATTTTTAATTCCAAAATACAATCAAAGTTATAAAGTCAACCATACAAGCTAAGTATCTTAATCTCTTGAGTAATTTAATTATTTATCATATTTCATTTTTCAAATTAGAAGAATCAATCTTAGTTTTTTACATTCATATATATACTTGAATGCCATATCTTAGTATCTACATTACATTTCAAAGTTATATCTTACTTAGATCAAAATCATTCATTAATATATATTATGGTTAAATAGGGAGAAATGTTGTACATAACTTTGAGCTCACCTAGGATAAATTATTAGAATACTTTAGTGACGAATGTCACATTGAATATGTCTATGAAGAACATTAAATTCAGTGGCAAGGAAATGGCTAGCTAGTCTAATCTTACATAGATGATGTCCACAACTTGTCTAAAAAATTGGGTTCATTTGAGTCAAAGTAACATAGAGTCATCAAGTACTAAAGTTTCATATGACCATTCAATCAGTCCAAACTAAATCTAGATTGAGAAGACTATTGATGTGTGGTAACAATTAAGGAAAATATTAAGATGAAGGGAAAATGGGAAAATAATTACATGCCAAATAAGACACCTATTTTATACAAGTTCAAGAAATCTAAGACAAGTAAATGGTGGGAGAAATACAAAACTAAGAGCCACTCAAATGTAGAGTGCTATGTGTATAAAGGATTTATTGCATGCACAAAATAAAAGGGTCTAAACTTCCCTAATGTAGAGGAATCAAACCTAGAATCTACTTGTCTACGCATAAAAACCACACTAGTATGGTAATATGTTGAAGTAAAACAAATATTATATTCACATATGTGGGTGATATGGAATCCATAATATTTTATTATCAATGATGGTATTATGAACAATCTCATCTTTGAAGAAGCCATTAAGAGATTTAATATTCTAAACATGCCTCCTTTGCTTTTATAAAGTTTGGGATGGATTACTTCCTACCACACATATGTTATCCATTCATTCACAGAGGAGCTAATTTTTTATGTAGATCTAATTGATGCATATCCTTTGGCATGCATATATGAAACTCCTACCATGGTGTGTACACAAACATTCCTTAGAGTATCACCATATTATTGGAAAATAATAGGTACATGACTAATGAAGTGATTTCATACTCTAATGATTCAATGTGAACTCCTAATATGACCACATCACACTTGTTTCTAAGAATTAGTGAAATTAGGATGATTGCTTATTAATAAAGGGGTAATGACCTACGTATAATCACATAGGATTTGGCTATCACCTTGAGTACCTTAGAAACTCTACATAACCCCTTGAATCATGTGCCTTACACATAATGTCATGGAACTTGACTAGTAGTTATTACACATAGAGAAAATCTACAGAGCTCTTGACATCATGTGCCTTCAATAAAGTGGAAAAATAATGTGGCATAAATCAAAATAAACCACCACATACTTCACCCGATACTTACAGAGTGCATAAATTTTAAAATCTTATTTGATGCAAGTTTAAGGGGAAATTCCTCTATTTTTGAAACAACCAATAAAATATTTTTATTGATTTAAATCATAATTAAAGTTTCTATTAGGTCACCTTTAAGTAACTTAAATTTTTCTAAAAGACAATTAAAATTGAAATTTCATCCCTAAATTTATATTTAAAGTTATGTAGGAATATTAAAACCATCTGTAATGCTTAATTTAAAGTAAACATACACAAAATACCTAAATTCACCAAAAAGTCACCAAATATATCAACAAACACCACCTCAACATCTAATTTTAATGTCACATGGGTGACATTAGCAAGTCACTTTGGGATGACATGGTTTTAGTTTGTTTAGAGTGACATTGGAAATATCATCATTGGAAACATTTCTAACATTTCCAAAATACTAAATATTCCTTTTTATAATTGATTTTAATTTTATAACTAGATCTAAGTTTATGTTTAACACCATGTCTGAATTTAAGTCTATCACTAATTCTAACTCTAAGTTTGACACTAGTTCTAAATTTAAATGTGACATTGATTTAAATTCAAGTTCATCATTAATTTTCACTTTAAGTTTTAAAATCGTTCCAAGTTTAAATTGATAAAAAAAGTGACCATGTGTTTGACTTGAAGGGGACTTTAAATTTAACACTAATTCTAACTTTAGTTATAACACTAGATCATCCTAATTTTTGACTTAAATATATATAATCTTTACAATCACATTAGAAATTTAATATTATTTCGTAAAATTCTAATTATTTAATTTTATTTATTGTAAAATTATGTTCTTATTATTGACCAAATTTGACTATTAAGTCAAATTGGGGCACCCCTAGGTAAAAACTTGGTTTTCAAGATGTTTTGGGGAGAATAATATCTTGTCATGAGGTGTTTCATAGGTCATTTAATGTTATTCAATGATATTTTTTGCCTTGGTCATAAATTTCATTAGCCAACATGTCATTTTAAGTCATTGTAGGGGTCAAAAGGTGCATTTAATGCTTTTTTTCAGTTCTTTGTGAAATGTGAAGGTTAAAAAATATGATGTCATTCCTAATGTGTCCTTAGAAGTCTTAAATAACTTACAAAATTGAAATATGGTAGGTCATGTAGAAGAAAAGGTAGTTTTGTAATGAAAGGAGAAGAGAATGGTACTAGCACAACCTTATTAGGAAATGTGCCACTTATAAAAGGTTTAAATGTGACTATTTAGCTTCTCTATACTTAGCTTGACATTTGAATTTATCTAGAAGTGTCATTTTAATGCCAAAATTGGTCTACTCCTTTTCAGCTTTCTTGGCAAACAAAAGTGACATGTAGATTTGTACTTGGTATGGGTAGCACAAGGGGTTTCAGGAAAAATTATCTTGGGATGTATTATACACTCAATCAGATTCCATTTTATGTTTGGTTTTAGAGGATTGGTGATTTGAGCTTTATGAACCATTCCTAAGAAGTTGACATTTCAAATCTGCTTGCTAATCTATACACCCTACAAGTTTTTCTCTTATTTATGAAAGTCAATATAATTCACTTGTTGAGATTGGTTTTAGAGGATGTTGAATTCATTCCCTCATGTCTTCCATGATTGGTTTCACTTTTGGATCTAATTTAATGAGCCAACTAGATCAGTTTGTAAGGAGTGAAGGAGTGAAGTTATAGTCGTTTGTACCTTATTCCAAAAAAATGGTCTTTTATAGAGGTTTTGTGTGAATGGAAAGGATTTCCAAAGTGCCTAAAATTAATATTTTCACCTTCTTATATGTTTTGGTTGCATCATGTCATCCTTTGAGTAGTTTTCAAGCTTACCTTCCTCCATTGTCAACTTCATGCTTGGTTTCACTTGCAATCACTTGTATGAGCTTGTTAAAATTATCCATGGAGTTGTAAACAAAGTATATTAGATATTTAAATAATAAATAATTATAATGAGTTAATTTATATTCTTGTGAAAGAGTTTTAATGTTGTCACATGCTCAATTTTCATGCTGAAACAGTCATGAGATGCTTATGCTAGCTTTATCCCAGATGTGTTTAAGTGGTTTCAAGTTGTAAAAGGTGTTTTTAAGTTGGTTTTAAAGAATTATTGATGTATATAATCTATTTTAAGTTTTACAAATTCATTTTGAGTTTTTTTAATCCATTTTACACCATGTTTTGCCACACTTCATACCCTCCTTGTCTACACATAGCCAAAACATCCACCTACAACCATTGCTAATGTCATCCTTGGGGGTGAAAATATTAACATGTGTTCCAAATTTTTATAACTTATAGAGGTGTAATATGGTGTTGGATACAATCATATAAGGTTCATATTCATAGGGAGTCCCATGTTGTTCACTTCTATCCCACTATGGTGCATCAAAACATCCACCTACAGCTGGTTAAGTAAGGTACCAAAAGCCTACATGATGAGATGGAGACAACTTGACACCTCTTAAAGACCTTGATATGATGAATATTATTTTAAAATCCATATAAAGTGTCTAAAAGTCAAGAAGGAGAGTGCAATCATGTTGAAGAGACAAAAGACTAGATTTAGGGAGGTTTTCTCTAAAATGGCAAAATAAAGACCAAATACCTTTTTGTAGAGCCCATATGACACACTTTTAAGAGGTTTCAAGGCCTAAAATGAGGTTAATGTATATACCATATCACAAAAAATACTTATACAAAAAATTAAGGTCAAAGAGTAGAGGGAGATAGGTTTTTGAAGGCCTTAAACTTGCTCCAAAACATACTAAAATGCTTTAGCAATGTCTACAGGCCTGTAAGAGCAAATGACCTTTTGTTCCTTTGGGAGAGAAACATTGAAAATTTTTATGGCTTAGGTGGTTTCAATAAATGAGATTAGGTTTAATGGCTTGAAGTGAGTAAGGATATATTTGAATGTTTCCTTGAAAACCCCATGATTGTCTATAGGTGTCCCTATACAGAGAATGCATACTACATCAAGGTTAGATCAATGACCCAAAATGTGATGCCTATTTGATGTTTTGAGAATTTAATAAGGTTAATATAGATTCAATTAGGTATTTTTTGAGAAGTAAGGAATCAAAATAGTCTCTTTAGCATCTTTACCGGACTCTGTTGAGGCAACAAACACCTATAGAGGTCAATGAGAGCAAAAGATCTCAATCAATAGGTAAAGAGCTAGTGTAAGTGTGGTTATAGGACACTTGGGTGATTTTATTTTTAGATATGTATGTTGTGTGAATTTAGGATGTTTCAATGGAGTCTTAAATATTCATGACCAAGCCTCAAATAAGCCCATGGAACCTACAACAAGCCTTAGAAAATAGGGTTGTCCCATTCATGGTAAAAAGAAACACAATCATGAACCCAATAAGCATACAAGGTGAAAAAAATATATAGGAAGACATAAAATAATTTTTGTTCTTATGATAGGGGTAAATAAAGTCTTTTTACACCATGATCAATTTTATTTAAAGCCATATGCATCTATAGGTATGGGTGTCTTAGTCTAGCAAGGTATGAGATAGTGGCCCCAAGATAGATATCAAAAATGGTGCTATGAAGGTTTCCAAAGAAGAATAATAGTTAAAATAAATATTTTTTAACATCAAATAGTTCCATAAATATCATAACCCAAGTCCTATCATGCTCAACATACACCTACAATAGTCAACCATGGTTTCTTAGTCCTATGGAAAAGGGGCTCAGTTTGGTGAGTTTAAAATATAAATAAAACCAAATGGAAGCTCAAACATGATGAGGTAAGGTATTAAAACTTAAAAAAATATTATATTGACTTAAAATACTAATCCAAGGGATAAATTATGTTACATAAACCCCAAGAACTTTGTGTGCACTTACAATAGGATGTAAACTAGTAAGGGTAAGGTAAAACATGGACTTGTTTAGAGAAAGAATAGAGTTATAGACATGGAAAATTGTTTTAATACAAATAAAAAAGTGAGTTTGTAATCCAAAAACTCCTATAATATGTCCATCCACTCTTCCTTACTTGGCCAAAGGGGCAATAATCCATACAAAGAGTCAGGTAAGCTCTTAACACAATAGATGAACATATGGAATCTAAGGAAAAGAGTGTTTTTGGATGATTTAAAAAATTTATGAGAATTAATTCGATATGGGACATATTTTATAGCAACCTAGAGGCGTTTTATTATCCTAGAGAGGTCACTCTTAGGAAGGTTTGATGAAAATGCAAGAAAATAGGGGGTTTAGGCCTTTTTTGGGCATTTGGAGTTGGTTGAACACCTAAATCATGGAATAAACAAAAAAAATATGGTAAAAATTAAAATTATTAATTATAAAATATCTTAAAATATTAAATTTTCCTAATGGATAAGTTATATACCTCACTATTTGTCTCATAGGTCAGCCAGTCTAGGAAAATCAAACTTTGGCAAAGTGAGCTAATGAGTGCAAAATGAGAAAAAGACTTGAAATGGAGATTTGGGAACATAATGGAAGAATAAGATAAGGATTATGGAAGTAAAATTAATTATTTTTAATCACTAAATCAAGCTTAGACCCCTTAGGGTGACCAAATTGCTCATGCACACAGTCTAACATGGTAAACTTCCACTAGGCCTAGTTGGCAAACGAGGAAAGAGGATGAATAAGGGTGATTGCAGGGTTATGTAACGATATTTTAAGATAAAATTGGATTTAAAATTCATAATAAACCAACATAAATATAAGATATCAATCCTAGTATCCAAATCTAATAGGGTGCCTATTAGACCTATTAGCCTTTGAGAAGGCCTAGTGCCAAATGGTAGTACAACTTCATTTCTACCCTTTGGTGGATATCCAGATGATTGAGTAATGATATTTATGTGGATATATATATTTTTTAACTAATATAATGTATATTAACCTATAATAAATCCTTTTTTATCCTAGAGAGAGTATAATCATGTAGGAAAAGAGGACATGCTTGATGATGTGTTTTCAAATGCTCACATCTTTTCTAAGGATTTTCATGGGAACAAAAGGGATTAGGAGAACTTATTAGGGTAATTTGTAATAAATTTTGTGTAATTTTTTGGTAGGTTCAAATTCCAATCTTTTTGAATAAAGCTCAAGACCCAAAACTGCCTAAAACCCTACGAAACCCTTAGTTAGGACCTGATGGAGAAAATGAGCTTGGAAAGCTATCATAATGACATATTTTGGAAATTAAATTTATTTTAAAATGTATAGAAATAAATTATTATATCTCTCATAAAGATTAATTATATGTAATTATACATACAACATGATAAATAGGGGTTTCTTGACTATTTTGTGTTTTACAGGCTGTAGGAGCCTAAAGATGAAATCGGGTTTGGATGGAATATTAGGAATTTTAATAAATACCTATGGAAATTTTATTCCAAAAAAAACCTCCTAAGTGTCCAAACTATAGCTCTCCTTTCATCCAATCAAAACTAGCACAGTGGACATAAAGATGAGAAGGGTGAAAACTCCAAGTGTTAGCCTTTTTAAAGCATGCATAGGTAGTCTAAGGCCATGTATAGTCTTTCCAAGTGTCACTAAATCCCTCAAATGTATTTTCATGGAAAACTAAAGGCATTTTTTAGGCCAAGTGTGAGGGGTGACTGAAAAAAGAGTTTTTAGACTATAGATAGTGATGGCTTCCTTTTAGGAGTTTAAAGATGAGTAGGAATGAAACAAATGCATGTATTTGAATCAATAAAGGCCTTAGATATTATCCAAATAATAACACATATCACTAGTTAGTGGTGGGATGTTCAAATAGGTTTAAATTATAAAAACAATTTTTTGAGCCAAGACTGGGAATTTCATACCACTTTTCATAAGTTTCATGACTTGTTTGGAAATTTAGACCTCTGGAAATTGTATTTTTCATCCCATATATATTTCTCATGCAATTTTAACCTCTTTTATCATATTTTAAATTGTCCAAGTGACCTTTGGACTTCACTTATCTTGCTCTTCTCTCAAAGGCTATAAATATTGACTCTTTTGGCTCTTTTGAGCAGCCTTCATTGGTTAATGGTGAAACCCTAGAAAAAATTGTATTTGAATGAACCTTTAAGAAATAAACAAGTGATTTTTTATACTTAAATGTTGTATAATTCGGTTTTGTTTTAATCTTGTTGGTCTTGTCTAGTATAATATGATCTTTTCTAGCATGTTATCCTTGATTGTTCACCAAGTGTGGAAAAGAGTGATTGTTATAGGTCTTTGTTAGTGTTATTTTCAAGTGTAGGAGTGTCTTATAAGTGATATATGGTTATATTATCTCAAATAATCATTCATTTCTCTCCTAAGTATCAAATACCTTTTTGAACCTAGCTTATGAAACACTGATGTGATAATGCAACTTGAATTGTGAGTTTTGTGTGAAAGAAGCCTTGTTTAGCTCTAAGTAATATAATTTCAGTCCATAATAGGGAATATAATATTGTTTCATCACCTTGTTTTTATATTTCTTAGTTGTTTTCTTACCCCTTTTCATTCAAAATTAATAGCCAATAAGGTACTTCATATAATGCATCAAGGGAACTATCCCTTCTCGAGATTCATCTTGACAAATTATTACCCACAATAAGATATATGTTTCTATTATGCCACTTGGATGAGTAGATCTAGGTATCTCCTCAAGGGGGTAAATCCTAATGACAATCATTTTTGGCATGCCTGGTGGGACTCTAAGTCCCAGAAGATTATCCAATATTAGTGATGGTTTTGGCATAGTTGCAACTACAAGAACATATGCATTCAGTACCTAGAGACTCCAATAAAGTTTTTACTCTTTGGTTGTTGATCAGTCCTTAATTTCCATGCCAAAGATGATCACTAGGTATGATTCTAAAGGTATACCCTTTGAGTTTGTGTAATTGCCTTTATATTCTATCAAAAGGTTTATGTTGGTGAATACCCATCCTTATTCAAGAGATTTGGTGTTTATTTCAACCCCTAATACTCATAGTTCACATTCCAAGATGGTTATAAACCAACCTTTTGTACCTTTCACTAGATCATCTCCTTTGAATCTTACCCAATATGACCAAATTCAAGGAGAAACCCTTAAGAGTGTTTCATTAATGCCATTAAGCATATTAGAAACATAGGAAACTTTTGTAATATCCCTGATATTACCTAAGATAATACAATTATTTGGTTATTGGCATTGTATTTCAAACGTAAAGCTTTGGATTAGTGTGGGACTCAACCTAAAAATTCTATTAGTTCATGGGATGAACTAGGAGATCTATTGACTAAGAGGTCTAGAGAGGAGAGTGATCATCTATCACTACCTAAGAAATTAACCACTATCAAGAGGGCACCATAAGAGTTTATTTAAGATTTTAATACTATATTTCAAAAAACATGGGATAGGATCCCATCCCTTATGAGACCTACTCCAAACTATGCCTTCTTGTACTATCTAAAAGCATTGAATAATGATGTAACCATTATGATCTAATCCATGGGTGGGAATACACTCCCTAATACCTATGAGATAGTCATCAATGCTATGAATTATCTTGTTCAAGTAGGGAAGATTGATCCTAGGCTACCAATACCACTGTTCCTTGATTTAAAACCTCCTAGTCAAATTATATTACCTACCTTGGCTCCTTTTCCTAGTCAAGAAAGGTCTACCATTGCCCCCATCCAAAGTGTCACTACTAATATGGTTTCCATCAAAAGGTAAAAAGCTCAAATTTATAGACCTTATTAGCCCTATAATCAATTTGGACAAGGAAATATACCTTCTTTTCAAGGTAATGTTCAAGGACAAGGTCAAATCACTCAAGATAGACCTTACCAAAGTTACAATCATAATGTTTCCTCTTCTTCTAAATCTCTTATTCCCACTCAAAATATTTTTTTTCAAGAACAACCATGTTATCCCTATGACCAAAACATGACAATGCAAGGAAATCAAGCATCTCAAGTTCCCACTTTTAAGATGCCAATGAAAAATAGAATGTGAATTATAATGGAGAGTTGACCAAAACAATTTCATTATACTCACATAAATCATTTGGAGGGAGAGTTTTGTGCCATCAATCATTTGGGGAATTCAAGCAATGTGAAAATTAGTGTGGCTTCTAACACTAGGTCTAAGAAGAGAGTTATTGAAGAGACACAAGGGGATAATCAAAAACATTTTTTTACTCCTAAAACATCTCCAATTGTGGGTGGGTTTATTTCATCTCCTAAGGTGTAGGAAAATTAGAAGTTTTAGAATGTAAAGCCTGCTCCTACACATCCACATTCACAAGCTACACCATAAGGTACTAGTGCTTCCAACAAACCTTCCAGGGTGATCAATCCTTCTATTAATGTTATGGACCAAATTAAAAAAATTATTTCATTATGGGATTCATTAAAAATATCAAGACAAAATGATATGCTTCAAAAGGAATTACAAGGACTTGGTAAGCAAGTTGGATAAGATAGGAATGAGAATGTTGTCTTGGTGAATGAAACCCAACCCATTGATGAAAAAGTGAAGAAGACTGATAAGACTACTTTTTAGATATAATTTATCATTTTCAATTTCTTAGTTAATAATTTCATCATATATAGTGAGACTATTACTTAAGTTATGCCCAAGTGTATAGCATATAAACTAGGCCTCAAGTATGAGCTAATGGCTAAAGGAGTTTTACAATTAGATGGATCACCAACAAAGACCTTGGGAGTAGTCAAGGATTTAAACTTTATTTTACATCTTTTTCCTAATTTTTACATTCCTCATGATGTATTTGTGGTACATTTACATCCATACTTTGCTCTTAGTTTGTCGAGAGAGTTTATAGCTAAGATAGGTGGATACTTGGTAGCCAATTGGTCTAATATGGTTTTTAAGATAAAGTATGGTACTAAGGTGAAGATTGAATCAGAGCCTATCCATCATAATAACTTAGATCCTTACATGCCTAAAGTGGTAAATGTTAATAATTCCATTATTGATGAGGAGAAACTTCATATAGATCATTTTACAACATCTTCTCTTGAAGGAGGTTTTGATTTGTACTTATATGAATGGGGAGATGAACATTATGAACATGGTCCCTAAAAATTCATAGCGGAAGTTAGTCTTGGGGTGTATTTTGTGCATGAGGAGGAATATTTCATGCCAAAATTAATGAATCCAAGTGAATACATGGATGTTTTATGGAAGCTTTTCTTTGATGGATCAAGAAGTAAGATTGGGGTAGGTGGTGGAGCAATGCTAGTTTCTCCTTCCAAGGAAAGGTACTATTCCACTTTTAGATTTAAATTATATTATAATTTTAATGTGGTAGAGTATAAGGCCCTCATTCATGGCCTTGAATGGGCTAGGAAAAGAGGTGTGAAATAATTGTAAGTGTATGATGATAGTGAGTTGATTTTAAATCAAGTAAGAGGCCAAAATGTGACTAAGAACTCTTTGCTTAAGTCTTATAATCATAGAGTGTGGGATATTATGGAATATTTCAAATATTTCAACATCACATCTATCCAAAGAGAATACAATATACATGTTGATAGGTTAGAAATAATTAGATATTAGTTTGATGTTCCAAAGGGGATAAAAGAAGATAAGAACTAGCCACATCTCAAGGGGATTGTAAGGCCCTCCATACTAGATAATATCACTAATTGGAAAGTGTTTTATAGTGATCAATAAATATCACTTTTTATACAAGAGGAGGCTTATTTTTCTTCTAAGAATCAATCCAAACTATAACATCAATATGGAGGGCAGATGTATAATTAAAGTCAAACAAGCTCCCTAAAAGCCTAGTCACACTTGAGAGTATTTTCAATGATGATGGCCATTTGAAGAAAGAAAATGTAAGCATGTCTAATAAGAAATAAAACTATGAGAAAGTACAAATCTTAAAGGATAATTTTCTTTCACTTGGGAAGGTATGTACTAGTGAAGAGAAACATGCTTTCATTGAGTTATGCAAAGAGTTTTATGATGTCTTTACATGGGAATATAATGATTTAAAGGGATTTGATCCAAACTCAGCTAAACATACCATAGATATATATGATAATGTTAAGCCTATAAATAAAATAAAAATGCCAATCAATCCTAAGATTGAGCCTCTTATGAATAAAGAGTTTACTAAGTTGATTGAGTCCAAAATCATCTTTCTTATTAAGCATTCATCTTGGTTGGCAAACTTAGTCCCTGTTACAAAGAAGAATGGAGAAATCAGGTTGTGTGTTGTTTTTATGGACTTGAATAGAGTTTCATTGAAGGAAAATTATCCTCTTCCTTCCATGTAACAAATTTTTTAGGTTGTGGTAGGTAGTGAAAGGGTTTCTCTCCTTGATGGATATTTTGGGTACAATCAAATTTTGGTGAAAGAAAGTGATCAATATAAGACAACATTTACTACTAAATGGGGTACATATGATTATAGGAAAAATCCTTTTGTATTTTCTAATTTTGTAGATAAATTTTAACATGCAATGGAAATAGATTTTCAAAGACTAATAAATGATATTGTGTTGGTGTATCTTGATGATGTCACAATTTTTTCTAAGGATACAAAGGATCACTTGAATCACCTTAGGTATATTTTTAAGAGATGTAGAGAGTTTGGAATCTATATTAACCATAATAAGTGTGTTTTTGATGTACATAAAGGTAAACTTTTAGGGCACATTATCTCAAAGAAGGGCCTATCCATAGATCTTAAAAGGGTGAGTGCAACCTTGGCATTAGTTTGCCCAAACACAAGAAAGTTTTTAAAAGCTTATTTTGGAAAATTAATTTCATAAGGAGGTTAATCCATGATTTTGATAATTTATTAAAGCCTATAAACTCTATGACAAGTAAGTATGAAGTGTTCACTTAGACTAGAATAAGGAGGGAAAGTTTTGAAGAGAGTGAACAAGCCATTGTCCAAGTTCCAACTCTTACAAGTCATAATTTTTTAAAGGATTTAAACTTGTATACCTTTAAAACTAAGGAGGTAATCTATACCATGATTAATCCATCAAATTAATAAAAATTGGAGTAGCCTATTTCCTTCTTTAGTCAAGGTTTGGAAGGATATGAGGTAAGATACACCTATGTTGAGAAGCAAGTACTTTAAGTTGTTATAAGTCTAAATAAGTTTAGGCATATGTTATCTAAAACCAAGATTCACATGTTGGTACATCATCCTAGTGTCAAGGGATTATTTTTTATTAGAGATTTGAATGAAAAAAGTGCTATTTGGATCAAAAAAGTGATGGACTATGATGTGGAGATCAAGGCAACCAAGCTAGTGAAAGGAAGAGGGCTATGTGAACATCTTGCTTCAGATTTGGAGGAACAAAAAGAGGTTGTTTTATAACTCCATGATGACCCTATGATAGTTACATATTCATAAATGAGGAGTTAGACACAATATATAATCCATTTTCTCCAAATTGGTAAGTGTCCAAAAGGCCTTAATAGAGCTAGAAGAAGGTACTTTAGATTGTAATCCATTATGTATGTACTTGTTAATGGAGTGTTTTTTAGGAAATACTTATTAGGTTTATTATTGAGGTGTTTTGAATGAGATTAGATTGAGAAATTTTTTCTTGAGTTTCATGATAGACCAACTGGTGATCACTTTTCTCCAAGAACCACAACTACTAGGATTATGAAGGATGGATACTTGTGGCCTAGTTTGTTTAAAGACACCCATGATTGGGTAAGAAAGTGTCAAAAATTTGCTCTCTTTAATGGTAAATAAAATCTTTCTACCTTGCCTCTTCATCCAATCTAGGTTGATCAACCCTTTATTTAATGGGGATTGAATTTCACAGGCCTAATCAACCCACCTTTTAGTGTTAGCCACAAATGGGTGTTGATTGATGCATATTAATTTACAAGATGGGTAGAGGATGTAGCTCTCAAGGAAGCAAATTAAAGTTTAGTTATATACTTCTATGAAGGCTTAGTGACAAGGTTTTAGGCTCCTTCAATAATAATTTTAGATAATGCATTGGCTTTCCTTGGGATGAAGATAAGTGAATGGGATTTGAAACATGTAATCTATCTTAGTACCTCCTCCAACTATTATCCACAAGGGAATGGGCTAGATGAGTTCACCAATAATAATATAATTAGGATCATAAAGATAACAATAAAGGAAAACCAAAAGACTTGGCATTTCAAGTTGAAGACAACTCTTTGGGATGATAGGATCACCCCAAAAAGAGCCATTAGAAACTCACCATACACACTTGTTTATGGAAGAGAAGCTAGAATATCCTATTTCACTTGAGCTACCAGCATTGGATCTCACTTATCAAATGGAATTGATGGAAAATGAAAGCATTTGTGTGAGTTGATGGAATTTGAGGAGATAAGAGATAAAGTTATGCAAACTATGCAAACTCACCAAGATAAAAAAAAGAGATAATCTGAAAGAAATCCATGCCAAGGAGTTTCAAAGAGAGATATATTGTTCTAAAGTGGGATAAAGATATGAATAAGCCTAGAAGACACATAAAGTTTGATGCTTTATGGAGTGGCCCTTATGTTATCACCCAATGCAAGAAACACAATACTTTCTAAATCTCAAAGTTAGATGGAGAGGATTTTCATATCCTAGTCAATGGGATATATCTCAAACATTGATACGAAGGTCCTTCTCTCTCTTTATATATAGTTTATGTTTCCCTTATTTCCCCTGAGTGCTTATGCACATGTGTGAGTCTTGTGTGTCTTACTTTGTCTTGTGTTTGCTTAGTATGGTATGTTTGTTTCATGTGTGTTTGAGGAAATCCATTTCTAATTGTATTAAAACATTCATCAACTCACTTATCCCATGATAGGATAAGGCTACTAGTCCTTAGTATAGTAGGCATACTACCCCTATGAGTCACCAATTTGTTGACCAAATTTGACTCTTAGGTCAAATTGGGGCACCCCTACATAAAAAATTGGTTTTATATATGTTTTTAGGAGAATAATATCTTGTCATGATGTGTTTCATAGGTCATTTAATGTTATTTAATGATATATTAGCCTTGGTCATAAATTTCATTAGCCAACATGTCATTTTAAGTCATTTTAGGGGTCAAAAAGGTGCATTTAATGCTTTTTACAAGATTTTTTGGAAATTTGAAGGTTAAAAAATATTATTTAACTCCCCATGTGTCCCTATAATTATTAATTAACTAAAAAAACTAAAATATGGTAGGCTATGCAAAAGAAAAAGTAGTTTTCTGGTGAAAGGAGAAGATAATTACACTTGTATGGCCTCTTTGGGAAGTTTTCCACTTAGAAAAGGTTTAAATATTACTATTAAACTTACCCATGCTCATATACACATTTTAAATGATTTGGAAGTGTCATTTTAATTCCAAAACCATTCTACTCCATTTCACCTTTCTTGTCAAACAAACGTGACCTATAGATTTGTACCTGGTACGATTAGCACAAGGGGTTTTATAAAAAATAATATTCGGGGTGTATTTTTAACTCAATATTATTATATTTTATGTTTTTTTGTAGAGGAATGGTGTTTTGAGATTTTTGAACCATTCCTAAGAAATTGACCTTTCAAATCTGCTTGTTAATCTATGCACCCTACAAGTTTTACTCTTGTTTGTGAGAGTACATATAATTCACTTTTTGAGATTGGTTCCATAGTATTTTTACTCCATTCCATCATGTCATACATAATTTTTTTCACTTTTTTATTTGATTTAATGAGCCAACTAGCTTAGTTTGCAAGGAGTGAAGTTATAGTCATTTCTACCTTATTCTAAAAAAATAGTATTTTACAGAGGTTTTGTGTTAATTTAAAGGATTTACCACATTCATAAAATTAATATTTTCACCTAATTCCATGTTTTTGTTCCATCATGTCATCCTTTGAGTAGTTTTCAAGATTGCCTTTCTCCATTATCAACTTCATGCTTGGTTTCACTTATAGTCACCTGTATGAGCTTGTTCAACTTATCCTTGGAGTTGTAATCAGAATATATTAGTTTTTAAAATAATAAATAATTGGAATGAGTTAATTTAAATTATTTTTAAAGAGTTGTAATGTTGTCACATACTCAATTTTCATGTTGAAATAGTCATGAGATGCCTATGCTTGCTTTATCCCAGATGTGTGCAAGTGGTTTCAAGTTACAAAAGGTGTTTTTAAGATGGTTTCAAAGTGTTATTAGTGTATATAATCTATTTTAAGGTTTAAAAATGCATTTTTATTTGTTTTAAAGCCATTTTACACCATGTTTTTCCACACTTCATACCCTCACTATCTACACATAGCCAAAACATCCACATATAGCCATTATTGACATCATCCTTGAGGGTGAAAATATTGACATGTGTTCCAAATTATTATAACTACTAGAGGTGTACTATGGTGTTGGAGAAAATCATATAAGTTTCATATGCATAGGGAGTCTCATGTTGTTCACTTCTAGACCACTGTGGTGAATCAAAACATCCACCTACAGGTGGCTGAGTACGATACCAAAAGCCTACATGAGGAGATGGAGACAACTTGACACATTTTGAAGACCTTAATATGATGAATAATATTTTAAAATCCCTTTAAAGTGTCTTAAATTCAATAAGGAGTGTGCAATCATGTTGAAGAGATAAAGGACTAGGTTTAGGGAGGTTTTCTCTAAAATGAGAAAATAGAGACCAAAGAGCTTTTTGTAGACCCCCTATGACACACTTTTAGGAGGTTTCAAGGCCTAACATGAGGTGAATATATATCCCATAGCACAAAAAATACCTCTACCAAAAATTAAAGTTAAAAATTAGAGAGAGATAGGTTTTTGAAGGCCTTAAACATGCTCCAAAACACACTTAAATGCTTCAGCAATGTCTATAGGTATGCAAGAGAAAATGACCTTTTGTGACTTTGAGAGAGCAACATTGAACATTATGATGGCTTAGGTGGTTTCAATATATGATATGAGGTCTAATGTCTTGAATTGAGAAAAGAGAGATTTTAATTTTCCCTTTCAAACCTCATGACTATCTATAGGTGTCCCCTATATAGAGAATGCATACCTATAATAGGGTTAGATCAATGACCCTAGCTATGATGCCTATTTGATGTTTTGAGACCCTAAGAAGGTGAATATAGATTCAAGTAGGTATTTTTTGAGGAATAAATAATCCAAATATGCTCTTTATCATCTTAACTAGACTTTTTTGAGGTAATAGACAACTATAAGGGTTGATCAGAGCAAAGTGTCTCAGTCAACAAGCAAAAAGCTAGTGTAAGTGTGGTTGTAGGACACTTGGATGATTTTAATGTTTGAAATGTATGTTTTGTGAATTTATGAGGTTTAAAGGGAGTCTTAGATAATCATAACCAAGCCTCAAATAAGCCCATGAAACCTATACCAAACCTTAGAAAAGAGGGTTGTCCCAATCATGGTAAAAGGAAACGCAATCATGAATCCAATGAGCATACAAGGTGAAAAAAATATATATGAAGAAATAAAATTATTTATTTTATTAGGATGAGGGTAAATAAATTATATTTAGAGTTCGTACAAAGAGCCAAGAACCTCTTATCACAATAGATGAACATATGGAATCCAATGAAAAGAGTGTTTTTGGATGAGTTAAAAAATTCATGAGAATTAATTTGATATGGGTAAATTTAATATAAATATATAGGATTTTTATTGTCTTAGAGAGGTCACTCTTAGGAAGGTTTCAGTAAAATGCAAGAAAATAGGGGGTTTTAGGCCTTTTTTGGGCATTTGGAGCTAGTTGAACACCTAAATCATGGAATAAATAAAAAACATTCAGTAAAAATGATAATTATGACTTGTAAAATCTCCAAAAATATTAAATTTTCCTAATGGATAAGGGATATACCTCACTATTTTATCTCAAAGGTCAGTCAGACTAGGGAAATCAGACTTTGGCAAAGTGAGCTAGTGAGTGCAAAATGAGAAAAAGACTTAACATTGAGAATTGGAAATATAATGGAAACATATTATAAGGAGAATGGAATTAAAATTTATGATATTAAATCATTATATCAATATCATACCACTCAGGGTGACCAAATTGCTCATGCACACAGTTCAACATGAAAAACTTCCACTAGGCCTAGTTGGCAAACGAGGAAAGAGGATGAATAAGGGTGATTTGAAGGTTATGTAATGATATTTTAAGATTAAATGGGATTTTAAATTCATAATAAACCAACCTACCAATAATATATCAATCCTATTAGCCAAATGTAATAGGGTGCCTATTAGACTTATTAGGCTTTGAGAAGGCCTAGTGTGAAATGGTAGTACAACTTCATTTCTACCCCTTGGGCAACTATAAATATGATTTAGTAATTTTAGGTAGGTGGATATAGAAATTTTTTAACTCATATAATGTAGATGAACCTATAATAAATCCTTATCTATCCCAGAGAGAGTACAAACATATAGGAAAAGAGGAGGACAGGCTTGATGAGGTGTTTTCAAATGCTCATATATTTTCTAAGGATTTGCATGGGAACCAAAGGGATTATTAGAACTTAGTATGGTAAATTAGCATAAATTTTGTGTATTTTTTTTGTAGGTTCAACTTCCAAGATTTATTAATAAAATTTAAGACCTAAAACTACCTAAAACTCTTCTTAACTCTTAGTCAAGACCTAATGGAGAAAATGAACTTTGAAATATATCCTAATGACATAGTTTAGAAATGAAATTTATTATAACATGAAGAGGACTCCCTCAGGCTGTCTTCCACTAAGATAAGTTGTATGTAATGGTGCATATAACATGATAAATAGGGTTTTATTTATTGTTTTATGTGTTTTGTAACCTATAGGAGGAGTCTAAATATGAAATAAAGTATATGTGGAATATTAGGAATTATAATAAATAAATATGGAACTTTTATTCCATTAAAAAATTCCTAAGTATGAATACTAGAGCTCTCCTTTTAGCCAGTCAAAACTAGGATAGTGGACATAAGGGTGAGAAGGGTGAAAACTCCAAGTGTGAGCATTTTTAAAGCATGCCTGAGTAGTATAATTCCATGGATAGTATTTAAAAGTGTCATTACCTTCATCCCATGGATTTTAATTTAAAAATTAATTCATTTTTGAGGCCATGTGTGAGGGGTGATTGAAAAAGGAGTTTTTAGACTATAGATAGTGATCGCTTCCTTCCAAGATTTTATAGATGTGTAAGAATGCAACCAATGCATGAATTTTCATGAATAAAGGTATTGAATCTTATCCCAATCATTTTATCCATCCATAATTAGTGGTTGGATGTTAATATAGGTTCAAATTGTGAAGATAATTTTTTGAGCCAGAACTAGAAGTTTCTTGCCACTTTTCATAAGTTTGATGACTTGTATGGACATTTGGACCTCCTGACATTGCATGGTTCATCCCATATCTCTTTATCATGAAATTTTAACCTCTTTTCTCAGATTTTCAAGTTTTCAAGTGACCTTTGGACTTCCCTTATCTTGATCTTCTCTCAAAGGCTATAAATATTGACTCCTTTAGCTCTTTTGAGTAGCCTCCATTGGTTAATGGTGAAACCCTAGCCAAATTTGTACTTGAATGACTATTTAAGAAATAAAAAATTTATTTTTCCTACTTACATGTTATATACTTGGGTTTTATTTCAATATTTTTGGTCTTGTTTAGTAGAAGATGATCTTTTCAAGCATGTTATCCTTGATTATTCACCAAGTGTGTAGAAAAGTGATTGTTGCAGGTCTTTGTTAATGTTATTTTAAAGTGTGGGAGTGTCTTATATGTGGTATAGGAATATATACTCCAAATTAATCATTAATTTCTCTCCTAAGTATAAAATACCTTCTTGAACATAGCTTATGAAACATTGATGTGATAATGCAACTTAAATTATGAGTTTTGTGTGAAAGAAGCCTTGTTTAGCTCTAAGTAGTATAATTTCAATCCATAAGAGGGAATATAATATTGGTGAATCACCTTTATTTTATATTCTTAGTTTTTTTATTACCCATTTTCATCCAAAATTAATAGGTAATAAAGTACTTCAAAGAATGCATTAAGGGAACTAGCCCTTCTAGAGATTCATCTTGACAAATTGTTACCCACAACAAGAAAAATGTTTCCATTGTGCCACTTGGATGAGGAGATCTAGGCATCTCCTCAAGGGGTGAAAATAAAAGTTACAACACTTATATTATATAATTATAAATATATAATTTTAATTTTAATGCCAATTATAATAGTATACATCAAAATGTTGAATTTTTATGGGTTGTTGACCTAGCTATATTTGGAGCATCTTAGACCCTAGTCTATCATTTCCTAGATTGAGATTTCAAATTTAATTAGAAGGATCATTAATATATTGAAGGTGTGACTGGTTATTGTTAGGTTGTGGAGCTAAAAGCTTCACTGATGCAAACAGGGAAGGAGGTTGCTGAGGTTGCTGAGTTGCAGAGCAACTAACATTAGTCTAATCAGCCGACATCGGTCATATACAGTGGGAAGAACAATTGACGTCAGTTATGGATCAACCAGTGTTGGTCCCCTCTAGGCAGACAGGGACCAATGTCAGTCACCTGTGCGGTTTTGAAACTGTCAGTTGCATGAACAGTTAGTTAACGAACTGGTTATTTGCATGTTGTGGATCTAATTATTGTTTACATGAGATCTATATAATAGACTCATGGGTTGTATTGTAATTTGTGTTAGAGATTAAGACAGAAAATATTAGCTCTTTCAGAGAGAAGAGAGCATGGTGTGTTCCTCCTAGTGCCACAGTGCCAAGTATGGGTGCTAGTTTGGAGAATCAGAAGGATTCTTCATGTATGTAGGATCTTGGTTAGCATGTGTGCAAGGCCACATTTGGAGATCTACATGGTAAGTAAGATCATTGATATGCAGGTGTATGTGTGTGCGAGGTCTAGGTTTGTAGGTGTGCAAAACTAGGTTGATCTGTAGGTGGCAGCAGAATCAAGGTGACAGCAACACAATAGGTAGCAAGATCAGGCAAGATCTACTGGGAGTACGGTGTGTACTTGGTTAATGAGATAAAAATGAAGGTAAGGAAGATCCTTCCATTGTAATATCATTTTAGTTGAAGGTTTTTGCAAGCTCATAGGAGATCTACATGTGTAAGTAAGGTCTGTTGAATTGTAGGTTGTTGTAGGTTCATGGGAGATCTACTTGAAGTACTTTAGAGTAATTGTGTACTGGCAGGGTTATTACTGACTGGTTGGAGGTGAACACCAATTCTATGTGTGAGTTGTGTGTTGGGACTATTTTTGGTAGGATCATTAATATATTGAAGGTGTGACTGGTTATATGATCTTATGATACTCTTTTTTAAGGCCTTATCTTGTAGTATAGAACTATGTAGTCCTTGTAGTTTGGGTAGCTTTAGTTTTTTGGATCTCATAATATGTAAGGAATATTTTTTTTTTCATTGGTTATATTTATTTATGGTCAGATTAATGAGTGGTAATATTATTATCCATACTAAGTATACATTGCCTCAGTGAAGGAAGATTATTGGTTTTCTATTTTAGTGCATCAATGAAAATCTGTGTTGATAATTTATAGATCATATTACTATTCAAGTTACACTAACCCAATTTTTATGATAGGGTAAGTTATGTTTTCACCTTTATAAAATTTACCCTTATCTCAATCTAGTCTTCTGAAGGGTGTACTTGGTTTAAAAATCTACCCTATTTTAGCTTGGTTTATAATAGAGTGGACCTATTCCATGGGTGTCTTGGGTTTTTAGGATTTTTAATCCTAGTTTCATTTTTATACCTTTTTAGGATATCCTTTGTTTAATAAGTACATATTAAACATATAGGAGGATGTAGGAAATGGAGGAAGGAGGATTTTCATCATATTATCATCAGTCATTAATGATAGGATTTTTTAATAAATTAGTGGCATGTTTTTATGTTTTTCCTGTATAGTGTTTTCATGATTTCATTATGTGCTTAATAAACCCATGTTGACTTTTAGGAAAAAGGAATATTCCAAAGAATATTTCTTCAATGGAAGGATAATATTACAAGGTAAAATCAATATTGGATGGTTGTTTAGATAGTTTGGGAGAATTATAATAGGAATCTTAGAGATTTGGAACTTGAGTGTTCGAGGAAAGGAGTCCTGTAACTTCATGATTTCAGTTCATAGTTACACTTTTATGAGGGTGAAGAGATAGTTTGATGGAGTTTCACCTGGTCTAAGTAGTGTTTTCAAGGATAAACATTTGCATGATACTTTCTCTTCTCCTTGTCCACACCAAGGGGAATGTTAGGAAATTAGTGTTTCATGGTAGTATTAATGTGGGTGTGTATTTAGTTAAATATAACATTAAATGAATGTGAATGTCATAATTTATTAAAGTGAGTTATTTGGTTGTTAAACCAACTCATGTAGATTCTTTTTTTGATTTATCAAGGATTTGAGAGATATTAGATGATAGTGATAGAGATTGATGGGATAATTGATTAATACTAGGGATGAGAGATTTAGGGGGATTAAAATTAAGCATACTTCCTAGTCTTTAGGAAATTAAAAACTATAAATTATATCTCTCTCATATTATATGATGATTCAAATTAATTGAATAAAAAGTGAAGAATATCACTTTGTTGAAAATGTGCAAGTTTGTCTAAATATTTATCAAAACACTAATTAAATTGTGTTCGGGTGGGTCTAGGACTTAGGATTAGGATTCCAAGACATTTACGAGCCTCTAGGAATGTTTTTGAACTATAAAAGGCAAAAACATGTTTGATCTTCTATTTTTAGTGATTTTATGTCATTTATGATCTCCAAGAATGTACATTGTATTGATATCATGTGATTTTTGAAAACAAAAATCACACACAAAGATAACTAACTATATAGCTAAATTGATTTCATGTGATTTTTTATGATTTTTGATTTCATGCAATTTGGTTTCATAGTTCATATAGTTAACTAAGTATTATCCCTCAAGTTGAACCATATGCCATGAGGGATGTAAATGTGAAGTAAGTGTCAGTTTTTATTGTGTGTGTGTGTGTGTGTGTGTGTGTGTGTGTGTGTGTGTGTGTGTGTGTGTGTGTGTGTGTGTGTGTGTGTGTATGTATATCTATATATATATATATATATATATATATGTATATATATATATATGTGTGTATATATACATATATATGTATATATATATGTATGTATATATATGTATATATATATGTATATATATGTATGTATATATATATGTATATATATATGTCTATATATATGTATATATATATATATATATATATATATATATATATATATATATAAAAGTGATGTGTGTCAATATATATGCTACCATATGGATGACATATTCTTTATAGTGATGTGATTTTTAAAAAAAATGAGCCTATGAACCTAATGTCAATTGTATAAGATGTGATTTTGTGTTCAACTACCTCCAATTTCAGCACATAATAAACTAAAGAATTTAATGTTTCAATAATGGAATCAATTATGTAAAATATAAACCCCTTAACTTAATTACATCTATATGATGTGATTTAGGGCTAAATTAGCTCTTAATTCATAACATATTGAGAAAATGAGTCAATTTCTAAAATTAATGACATAATTTGTATGAAATTAAGCCATGTGAATTTAATTTTGACTAAATAGGATAAAATTTGGGGCTCAAATCAGCCCAATGTCATTAAAGAATAAAAAATAGTTGATTGGTTCAAACATAGAATATAAATGCAGCTATAAAATGTGATTTAGAGCTCATTCGACTCCAATTTCATCATATAATGAAACAAATAACTGATTGGTTCAATGATACACACAATTTCACTATATAAGATGTGATTTGGGCCACAATAAACTCCAAAGTAATCACATAATGAATGAAATAGTCAATTATTTCAATCATGAAGGTAATTAGGGCTAATTAGAGCACTTTGAACTAAACAATGACTATATCATGTGATTTGAGGCTAATTTAGCTTTGATTTCATCATAAATTGAGATAATTAATCACTTGGTGTAATCAATGACATTAGTTTGGAAAATTTGAGCCATGTGAACCTAATTTCAACTATAAATGGTGTGATTTAGGGCTCAATTGACCCCAATGTCATCACATAATGAGCCAAATAGTCATTTTGTTTAATCACATATGAAATTTGGGATAATTTAAGCCCTTTGAACCTAATTGTGTCTATAGTATGATATTTAAAGATGAATTAAACCTATTTTATCACAAATTGAGCTAATTAGTCAGATAATACAATTAGTGACTCTATTTGGGACAAATCAAGCCCATTTCAAACCTAATATCAACTACATAGGATGTGATTTAGGGCTCAATCAACCTTAATTTCATCTTGAAATTAACCAAAGAATTAATTTTTTCAATCACAAATATGGGGCCAATTTGATCCCTTAAACCTAATTACAATAATATGGTGTGATTTGGGGCTAAATTAGCTCTAATTCCAACATGAATTGAGCCAGTTAGTCAATTAGTTTAATTAGTTAATTGGTATAATTAGTGATGAAATTTTTAGAAAATAAAGCCCCATCAACCTAATTTTGACTATGTAGGATGTCATTTGAGCATCAATCAACCCCAATGCCATCACATAATGAAACAAATAGTTGATTGGTTCAATCACAAAGGTAATTGGGACTAATTTGAGACCCTTAAATCTATTATGTTTATAATATGTGATTTAAGACTCAATTATCCCTAATTTTATCACATGTTGAGGTAATTAGTTAATTGGTATAATCAATAACATGATTTAGGCTAACTTGAACACATTTCAAACTTAATTTTGATTATATAGGATGTGATGTGGGGCTTAATCAACACCATTTTTTAATTGTATAAACCAAATAATCAATTGCTTCAATCATAAATTCAATTGGGGCTAATTTGAGCCCTTGAACCTAAATGTGATAATAAGGTGTGATTTAGGGATAAATTAGCTCCAATTGCATTTTGAATTGATCTATTTTGTTAATCAACATAATCATAGATTTTATTTGGCTTTAATTAAGGCCCATGAACCTAATTCATAGCTTAATCAATTGTATAAGATGTAATTTGTGGCTTAATTGACCTTAATTTTATCATAAATCAATCATAGAGGAAATTATGGCCAATCTTAGCCCCTTAAACCTTGATGCAACTATGTGATGTGATTTGGCATAAACTAAGCCATGTGAACTTAATTTAAACTATATATGATGTGATTTTGGAATCAATCAACACCAATTCCATCAAATATTCAACCAAATAGTTGATTGGTTCAATCATTGAGGTAATTTGGTTTAATTTTAGTCCCTTAAACCTTACTCTGACTATATGATTTAATTAGGGACTCAATTATCAGTAATTTGATCATATATTGAGTTAATTAGTTTATTATTGCAATCAATAACATGATTTGGGCTAAATTGAGCACCTTTGAAACATGATTTCAACTATATAGGATGTGATATGGGCTTCAATCAGTATTAATTTAATCATCACATGAACCAAATAATCAATTAGTTTAATCATGAATGTAATTAGGACCAATTTGTACCCATTAAACATAAATAAAATATTATGACATGATTTAGGGATAAATTAGCTCTGATTCCATCATGAATTAATATATTATTAAATTTATGTAATTAGAGACATGATTTATGCAAAAAATGATCCTTGTGAACCTTATTTACATCTCAATCAATTATATATGTTGAAATTTGTATCTTAATCAACCCTAATTTTATCACAAATGTAATCAATTATAAAGAAACAACATATATAAATAAACCCTTGAAAAATTTTATAAAAATGAATAAATAAATGTGTATGCATTATAACACATATACATTCCTTGTATTAAAAATATAACACTTTCCCAATGATATTATTTTATCATATTGATATTTATGCTCCCTTAGTTATCCTCTACATCATTATGCACTCTACATAGTGCTAAAGTTTGTTTAATAGCTATCACCACCATCAAAATATTTCATTTTTTTTCTAATCATGGGTGAAAAAGTTTAGTCTAAATCCATGATAAATTTAAAGTGTAAAATATCATATCAATTACAATTGTTTATAAAAAATGGAATGACTGCAAACATAACATTAAAGACAAGGTACATAAACTATCACCAATGAACCAAATGTCATGGATAATAATAAAATGAATAATGGTGATGAATATATACCTAAAATTCCAAATTATATTTCAAGTCACACTCAAATTATAAGTTTTTAATTATGGCGATGATTAAAATTACATGAAAATATAGAATGGTGAAATTAATAATGAATAAAATTCCATAGAAACACTAAATAGGGCAAGTAAAAATTAAGTAAACTATATGAGAATAAAAAATATATAACATAGTAGTGAAGATAACAATATGGAAATAATAAATCAACAAACTGTACCATTAGTAGAACCTCCTAGAATTTTGCATAGAAGACCCATTTACTTAATTGAAGTTGATGAAAACATTTTTAAACCAATGCCTAATAAAATGTGTGAATGCCATTCAAGAATAAAAGTTAATTTAATTTGGGATAACTACTTGGAAAATTTAAATGATACTCGAAGATGTCATTTGTTTGTTTCACTAAAGAATTTCATTAAGATGAGACCTATAATGAATGACATGGGACTAAAAACATATAATATTGATGGTAAAAATAAGGGAATTTATTATAATCTACAATGTGCATATGTAGCTATAGGTGTGAAAAAATGAACCAAAGATATTAATGTTGCTTGACATATAATTATAAATTATATAGTAAATAGTCAAAAAGGGAGAAAAATATTATATATGAAAAGAAGCAAAGCATTGAACATAGACATAAAAATAATAATGAAAGCAATTAAGATACATAAAAGAGTTGATTATGGTAATAAAAATGACTATTAGGCATTATTTGTTAGACTCCCATGAAAATACAAGGCTATATCCAATGCTCTCAAATATTTACTTGCATATTTTTGAAAAGATAACACAAGGGTTTCACCCAATATAAAAGATGAAGTAAAAATAATAACTGGTTATCTTAACTATGAACTGTATCTGAAACATTTCCTAGATATGACCCAAACATAACTATACTCTAATATTTTATATAAATATTAAAAAAAAATTATTAGTCAAAGATATTTTGAGATGGCCAAACCCTTTTATGTCAAAGTAAATCACACATGTACCACTTGTTGTTGTAGGCAACATGTTGAGGGATTTTATGCATTATGATGTTGTTCATCATGTATGTTATACTTTTCATACTAACAACATTTTTTTAGGAGTGTGGCAAGAAATTTCCACCTAAATAATCAAGGGAATTTATTCTTATCATTTTTGTGAAAGATCAAATGGGAATTTTTTTTTAACAAAGTATGTTTGTATGAAACTTGCAACATTTGTGGTGGATTGATTTTTTTTATTAAATGTAACTATGAGGAGAGTAAAAGTGAAATCGGATAAAAATTAGTTAGATTTAGATAATAAAAATCTGACATATTAATTAAAATATGAAAATGGATCTAAAATGTGTGAACTTGTTACAAAATAAATACATGTTTCATAATTTATGGTAAAATTTAGAGAGGAAAATGTTTATCAGTATGCAGGGCACACACATAGAGATCGATGGTTGGATGATAAATTCAAGCTAAGAAAGGGCACATTCCTAGTTGGTTATATTATTTTAATAGTCTACTTTTCTAATAATTATACATTTAAATGATAAATTGAGGTTTAATTATAGTAATAAAACTCAATATAGGTTACAATTATTATACATATAACATTCATTCATACACCTGATAGTACATAGCAAGATCAATAAATATAAAGGTAGTAGCATTTATATGGAAATGATGATCTATAACTTTATATAGAGTCGTGAAATGATTTTCTAAGATATTATATGAAAAGTTAATTGAGAGGAACATTCCTTTCAATCCACATTATATTTGGTTAAGTGATTGCACATCACAATTAAGAAATGCATGAACATTTTACTAGTTAATCAAGATGCTTGTACCATTAGTGTATAACATATTTGGCATTTCACTGAGGTTTTCCATTAAAAATTTGAGCATTATGGTGCCATAACATGTGGAAAATATCCATTTTAAGATAAGAGTTGAATTATGAATATGGCACTGATTTGAATGATGTAAAAACCACTATTTAATGGTGTAACTAGAAAATGGCCCATGGTTATAAATAAAACTCTAGTATTCATAGATATTTGTAGTTGATAGAGGAGAAAAAATTATAAATTAATGTGGATTATATGATCATAACATTATCAATTGAGCTTCAATCATTATATATCATAAATTTAGGTTCTTGGATGGTTCATACGAAGCACGTGGAATGCTTTATTTTGCATGCATGGGATTTGTTTAGAATGATTGTGGGTCACAAGAGTGAGTGGGTGAATTAAAGGAGATGTTTACATTTAATTATAATCAACACATATCACATTCCACCACCATTACAATTTACATATATGACATCATCACATTACTTTAACCATGTATGAGATCTAGTACAACTAGGTATAATGTTAATCATTATGTACAAAATTATCATTACCTATCAACATTATATATATATATATATATATATATATATATATATATATATATATATAATGATGTAGAGCATTTTTTTGTATTTATTTCATATGAGGACAATGAAGAGGGAATACATTACTATTTATGGACACACCATGTGTATACATATAATATTTTGAAAATTAGCAATTACTGATGCTTTCTCTCTTTCAATAACCCATTGAATATCAATCTCTTAGAATGCATTCCTTAAAGGGTGAAATATAAAAGGGGTGGGTAGACCATTAGTGCTTTGTAGGATTATTGTCCCATATACCACAACTTATTATCAATCCAACCTTTTACTATACACTTACCTAAGCTTTTCCTCCTATCTTACACACTCCTCCAAGCAATTCACCACCTTATTTATCCCCTTCCTAAGACTAAAAAACTTTTTAAAAATTTATAGTACATTTTTGGCCTAAGATGACCCTACAATTAATTTTTTTAAATCACATTATGTGTCTAGGTCAGCCTTGGCTAACCTAGATCGAGGCCTAACTTTTTTTCGTCAATTAATGATACAAAGTCAAATTAGGCCAACCCTATTGGCTAAAATTTCAAAAAGGTTTAATGTTAGATTCTACTATATATACACATTAATTTCACCATTTATTAGAGAGACAATAGAGTTAATTATTCATTTTCACTTTTTTATAATATTCTCTTCAACCATTCTACTTGAGGAGTTATTACTTAGGGTTTATACTTGGAGAAGAATATTTTATTATGGAAAAGTCTTAGATGTTTATGCCTTTCTTATTGATCCTTAAAAACCACAACAACCTCTTATGAATCACCTTTGTCCAAGGGAGAGATTGAGTCTCGATAGGATCGCCTTCAAGGTAAGTATCTCTAACTTTACTCCTCTATTTTAGTAGATAAAAATAGCATAAATAATGTATTTTGAATATATTTCTCTATTCATTCATTAAGGTTTTATATATACATAGATTAATTATTATTATCTTATGCATTGTTACATTTTTTTAATCTCCACTTTGTTCCAAAATATTTGGTGAGAACTAGACTATATTTCACTTTGCTTTGCATTTAATTTGTGAATATGAAAACATAAGCCTTAGCTAGGGTTACTGCATGGTTTTTCTTGACTATAGGATTTTAAACCCTCTATAGTGATTTTATTGTGGTAATATTTCCCTTGGTTAGGCCTATAAAATACATCTTGGTCATGATTCCAAATATCTAATGTGTCAACAATCAAAAGTGTTTATAGGATTTATCTTCTCTGATATAGGATTGATTAATAGGTTAGATGCATTTTCACTTGAATACATTTTGGTGAAACCAAAATGAATCAAAACCTTATTTATTTTCTTTCATGCGTTCATTTTATCATAATATAATATATTTATATTTTGTAGTACTTTATCGAACCTATCGATAGAGTTTTAACAGTATGTGCACAAGTTTAACACATAATCACCCCAAAATGACTCTATTATGTTTATGTATGTCTTATCCAAATAAATTTGATTCAATCAATCAAATAAAAATAGTATATTTATTCAATTACAAGTTTACAAACATAGTTGATCCATTCGACTATGTTCACAACTTTTTTTTAGCACACAAGTTCTATAAACTCCATTGAGCCAATCAACTCTATTCAGAGAATATTTGAATCAATATTTGAGAATTATAGCATAAATTTTTTCAAAATAAACATCTTTAAAAAAACCAAGGCTTATTATTATACTCTCTATCATTATAGTCTTTCATTTCTAATACTATTTTTCACAAGTTTGTAGTCTATAAAATTCTATCCCTACATCAAACTTGGTTGACTAGCATGACACAATTATGTAGCTTATCTTTTATCTAGAATATAGAGTCGACCCATTCAACTGTGTTATTTTGTATCTTGATTATATAGAATATTAGTGACCCTAATAACTTTTTTCTACATTATTTACATACAATGTCACCTAGACTAGCTATTTACTTTTCATATCTAACAAAATTAACCTATATTACAATTAGTTCACCTTTCATTTCAGTTGCTTGCCTAAATAGATTAATAAACATATATTAATTATGTTGTTTTTAAGTTTACCAATTTATTCATACTATTTTTCTCTTTTGCACACACTTCCAAATGACTTTACACAAAAAAAACATTAAACATTTTTCTTCCCAAGGTCTACCTACTTGGATTTCATCACCAAGGGGGAAGCCAACTTGGTTTTATTTATAAGTATAAACATGTGTTTTATGATATATATTTTAAAATCATCTAACACAATTATAACTATATGATTGTTAAGTGAGGGGCTAGTCCCTAATAAAGCTAGTACCATCACTAATACATATCCTTTTCAACCTAAACTTCTTGAAACTATCCATAGATTACTTTCTAGTTATTTTCTACAACCAACTCCCCATCACATTAATTTTAAACTTTATTATAAGTTAAAAACACTTAGGGATGAAAAATTATTTATAATTTACATTTAAGTTTTTACTTTCTCTTTGATCATTATATTTTGTATTGCAAAACTTGCATTAGCTAGCATTAGTGCAAGGTTTGTGTTATGTGTTTTAATTAGATCAATCACATTGATCCAATTTATTGTGTGTTTCATTTTATTTACTTAGATATTATATTGAAAAAAAATTATAACACTATCATCCCTATTGATATAGTATCTTATAGACTATCAATATTACTTTACCTTCTGTACATAGTTGACTTGTCCAACTATGTATCTTTTTCATATGTTTAATTTCTTCATCTACAATACATAGTAAACCCAATAACTATGTATCCTTTTATCCTATTCTAGTTTATCCTTTATATAACACACTCATCCCATTAAAATATGTATTTTTTGTCCTCTTCTTTGGAAATTTCTCATAGACTATGTTGACCTAGTTGACACTATATACTATTTTGTGTGTGACTAACTCTGTCTTTATTTTTATTCCTTGTTTCTTGATCTTAGATTAATTTTTTAAGCATCATGAAATCCCCTATCAGAATATTTTTGGAAAACCTCAATCCATTTAGAGGCTATATGGGATTATATTTTCTTCCTACCATCACTAAACAAGAAAATCCTAACTCTTTGAGCACCTTTTCTCCTCCCTCATCTTTCAATTACAACATGGTTCAAATCACTTCAATTGATGAGACTGGTGACTTAGATCCTTTTCATACTTATCAATATAATTCCCACCTTCAAACATCTTACCATATTATGGGGGAGATTCATACAAGCTTATCCAATAACCCCATAGGAAATACACCACCTAACAACCCTCCCATTAATACCAATTCATGGAATCCTCCTACCAATACCAACCCACAAATTGATACAACTAAAATTATTTCAAAAATATTGCAACAAATGAGTATTAGGAAAACATCTAACACCTCTCAAATGATGAAAATATAACATCATTTGATTAACATGGCTAATTAGCCTCCCATTCTTATTCCCCAAAATAATCAAAATTGTATCCCTCCACCTCTTAAAGATGCCATAGGAAATGTTATTCCCCAACTTATCATGCGTAATAAGATGATTCAACACATTAAAAATGAGCCTTTATCCTCTTTAATTATTTCCATTTACATTGGTAATATCTTTCCAACTATTAATTATGATGGGACTAAAGACCCTTCATCTTTTATTAAGGCATTCAATAATTTTTATAAATAGTGGATCCAAACTAATACCTTCAACACAACTAAACTTTTAGTTAAAACTATCACTAGTGATGTATTAGAATGTTATAAACAAATTAACCAACATTGTATATGGAAAATTTATGATTTAATTAATCATTTAGTTAAAAAATTCCAACATAATGATCTCAAAAATTATCTTACTCATTTCATCAATGCTAAGCAATCTCCTATCGAATCAACACATGATTTTATCAAACAATGGAAATATTTAGATCACAAGACTGATTATAACATGACTAATGATAATTTTTTTAAACTTTTCATTATGTCATTAACACCTTCACTCCAATACAAGGTTCAAACTTTCACTCCCTAAACATTAAATGATGCTCTTGACCAAGATAAGTGTAAAGACTTCCTAATGAAATAGTTTGAACCTAACATTAAAATTATCAAGGTATATTCCCAACATTAAACCAATTAAATAGCCAAAAATCCTACTCAACCCAAACTAGGAGTAACTAAAGTAGAAAATCCCTAACCTTTCCATATGTCGTTAACCATACAACAAATGAAATAAATTTTAGCGCCTTCTAAACCATTCATGTATCCCAATAATTCCCCTAAATGGTATGACCCTAATCATTTTTTTTGGTTTCACATTGATATATGTCATTCCCAAAAAACATGGGGGCTTACAAAATTTTCCATTTATTTTATGCTAGGTGATATATTCAATCATGATGCTATGATCAAAATCCATCATCAAGATTATGTTAATGCCTCTCGAAAGAAATGATCATTCAAAGCTTCTTCCTCTAACAATCCAAAATATTTCTCTACATCTGACCCTCACCAATAAAATAAGGATATTTATGCCATTAATTCTAATTATGATCAATACTATACCAATTACCAATGCGTAAATTCAACAAAGGTCAATTATCAACATAAACCAACACATAAAGATCTTGTTACCAAACCATAAAAACCATCATTAGAAGATAAAATGATCAAAGATAATACTACCACTAACTTACCTTTGAAAACCAATGAGGAAGCACTTCATTAATATGAACCTCTAACCATTTATCTTCCTCTTAAACATATTTACACTCTAAGCCTTGTGTTGGTTCTTCCTCTTCCAAAACTCATAGGAATTTTTTTAAGGAACTTAACTCTATCCCTTAAAAAAAAAATTCATGGAGTTAGTTTGCACTTCTCCCTATAATTTTAAATTTATAATGCAATAACTCCAACAAATCAAAGACCCATTTTTATTAGAAGATAAAAAAACCTTCTCATGAGCCTCAACCAATAGAAGTTCATACCATTAAATATATCTATCCTTCTTAAAACCCTTCCATAGAGTTTCTTGAAGAGGATAGATGAAAAATGAAATCCTCTTTCAATATAATAATCCACCTCTCTTTATCAAAATAACCATTAATACCACCTTGATTATCAAAGTATTATAAGATGAAGGGATGAGAATCAATGTGATGTCTCTTTGGATCATTCAACAACATAGATATAAAAAAGATCATCTCAAGTAAACTCATTTAACATGTCATGGATTTGACAAGACCAATCAAAATCCACCTAGTTGTATTTGGCTCACTTTTACTATTAGACCCAAAACTATGTGTACTAAGCTTATGGTCCTTGATTTACCATTATATTATAATAAACTCCTAGGACACCCATGGATTCTATGCATGAGGGATATTGTCTCTTCCAAAAGCTAATGTATCAAGTTTATTCATAATGGAAAATGGTATAAGCATGAGTCAGATCCTAACCCATAGAGTATTGATCTTTCCAATTTTGAATCTCAATATCATATTCCAATTATTCCAAAAATTAATAGTGTGCCTATACCCAAATTCATCAATATGAATCTAGACTTACAAGTTAACCCTACTGATTCTATCAATGATGGGGCAAATTACTTTAAAAATACATTCAATACTACCAAGATACCTCCTTACATTTTAGAGTGGATTCCTCCTTCTTTATTACCTCATGATCAAACCATCTCTCTTATCGATGAGATCATTGATTTCACTCCTACATGTAATGCACATGAAGCATCTTATACTAAAGATTATTTCACTTGTAATGACTAGAATGGCTAAGCTATTTTAAGACCCTTTAACTATGTCACCATGTAAATTTAGCTATATAGGTGTCTCACCTTCTCAAGTTCATTTAGAGACATGAGTATGTACTATCTCTCTCACCTATGATGATAAATACATTATGGCCTAAGCTCAATGAAGAGATTAGGATGTTCAACAATATCAAAAACTTAGTTAAAATGCATGTTTTTAACTATGATGTTCATACCATTTTCATGGCTACTAAGTTAAAACCTTAAAGTCATGTACCTATAGTTAATTTTACACTTCTTAATACTCCTTGGGTGGTTAAATAAATGTTACCTCTTGCACCTTCAAAACTTATGAAACCTTCTATACCTCATATCACACCACTTGTTCTACTAGATCCTCTCCCTATCAATGATTCCAAAAATAACCCAATTAAATCTAATCAACCTTCCTTTATAGTTACACTTACTCCCCAGATCACTCTTGATTCCAATGCCACATATGTATATCATAAACATTTTGAATATGATCACCATGGTCACAAAATCATTGATCTTGAAGTATATGTGGAATATTATGGAACTTTACCTATGTTACCTATTGATGAAGCTGTCCTTGAATTTATCCATGCCTGAGAACCACAATTTACTTGAAAACATCAAAAACTTTGGAATATTAAGTGAAAATCCCCTCATTTTAATGACTTCATTGCTAGCATCAATCCCAAAACTAATCCTATTTCCTCTCTTCCCAATGTGCCATATCATTTTCAAGATGGAAATGTTATGTTTATCAAGGAAACTACAAGAATAGAATATGACACACCTTCTTGTCCTCAACCTATAATAGTTTTTATAGAACTCATGCCAACCAAACATGATAAATTTAGTTTATTATTTTATAAATATCATAATACTTTTACTTGGTCATATGAGGACATGCCTAACATCAATCCTAGTATCACGGTGAATAAAATAATCACATACCCCAATTCTAAACTCATTAAAAAAAATCCCCTAAATTTTTTAACCTATGCAATAAATAAATTATCAAACTATTAGATACCAAGTTTATCAAACTTTTGGATTATTCTGAATGGGTGTCAAACATTGTTCCCATTTGAAAAAAGTTACCATGATTATTCGTATTTACATTGACTTCCACAACCTTAACCTCATTTATCCCAAGGATAATTTTCTATTACCTTCAATAGATGCCATCATATATTCCACTACTAGATATGAAATGTTGTCCCTCATGGATGGTTTTTTGGGATATAATCAAATTCATATCACCTTACAAATACCAACATAAGCCAACATTCACTATGAAATGGGGTAACCTATTGCTATGTTAAGATCCATTTCGACCTTAAAAATACTAGAGATACCTATTAGTGGGATATGACCCAAATTTTTCATGACCTTATCCATAATATTTTGGAAACCTATGTGGATGATCTCATTACAAAATCTAAAATTTATAAAACCCATCTCTCTGATCTAGCCATCATCCTTGATTGACTCATCAAGTATAAAGTTAGACTCAGTCCCTAAAAATGTGTTTTTCACATTACATCTAATATATTTTAAAGGTTATTAGTCTCTCTTTATGGTATTAATTTCGATCACAATTAAATCAATACTATAGTCAACATGCCTATTTCTCATTCCATTTTAGACATTCATACTTACCTTAGTAAGCTTGGGGTAAGCTAATGATTCATCCCCAAAATGGGTTATCACATTTATTATGTTAATTACCTTCTTAAGAAAGGTAATTCTTTAGAATAGATTGATCCTTGTCATAAGGCATTTGAAAAAAATTAAACAATCATTGCTCCATCTACCTACCCTTCATCAACCTTATAATGACCATCCTTTAATTTTGTACATTTATTCTACACATGTATTAGTTGGGGTAATGATTGCCCAACAAGATGATACTATAAGAGAGTATGTTATTTACTATATTAGTCAATGCCTAATTAATTAGGAAAAATATTATACCAAATTAGAATGTGATTGGCTCACTATATATTTTGTATCTGAAAAGCTTCCTCACTACATGCTCTATCAAACAACTTATGTCATAGTTCATTCTAACCCACTTTGTCACTTTTTATCCAAAGCCTTTCTACCTAGATATAGAATTGGAAAGTGGATGGTTATCTTAATGGAATTTTACCTTCACATCATCATGTGAAAATATGTCAAAGGGCAAGTAATCACCGACCAACTTACAACAAAAACCATACCCACTACCAATCATCTTTAATATAGTCTCCCTAAAGATAGCATTCTCTATATTGAAGGTCTCAATCAGGTTATCTTTGTTAAAGATTAATTTCTCAACTTTACTGCTAATTTAGAAGCAAGTAATCAAGAAGATACCCATGTCATTATTAATACTACTAAATCTAAAGTAGTTTTCAAAGAACTTCATAAAATGAACATCAATTTTCAATCAAGACACTTAGACCCTACATTTTGATGGCACCAAAAATCTCCAAGGAGATAGGGAATATTTTATTCTATCTAGTTCTCATTGTAAAATTATCCCTTCAACATTTTTACTAACCTTTGATGTCACTAATAACATGGAATAATATGAAACATTAATCTTAGGCATGAGAGTGGCACTTGACTTAGATATTAAATATTTTCATGCTTTGGGTGACTCCCAACTCATCCACCATCAGGTTAATGGTGATTATCAATATAAAATTGAAAATATAATCACTTATCATCAAATTTCCACTACCCCTACTAAATATTTCACTTCTTTTACCATCAAACCTATTCCAATAGATCAAAAATCTATTATTGATTCTCATTCTACTTTGACATCCTTATTTCATCTACATCAAGTTCTTAATTTTTATCGATTTTTTATTCAAATAATAAAGTCCCCATCTTCTATCCAATTGTAAGATTCATTTATCTATCATATTGAGGTAGTCACCATTCAATGGATCCCATGGTATAAAGACATTATCTAATTACTCAAAAAACAAACTTATCCTTTGTTCTTGGATTCTTGTGAAAAGACCAAAATTCTCAAGTAAACTTTTAAATATGTCTTTATATATAACACCCTTTATTATCATAATATTGAAGGTACCCTAATATACTATGTAATGAAATAAGATGTCCCTCCTCTCCTTGAATAAGCACATGGGGGAATTTACAGGGGTCACTATAGTAAACATGCTACAACATGAAAATGCCTATGCATAAGATACTTTTGGCTGAATATTGAAAAGGATATTATCAAGTTATCTAAAAAGTGTAGTCCTTCCCAAATCCATGATGATATAATCCATTCAAGACTAGTCTAACTCCAAACTGTGGAATCTCCTTTGTCATTTTACATGTGGGGATTAGATATCATTACAACTACTAAATATTTTACCAAATGGATAGAAGTCATACCTTTCATCAACATCATGAGAATTATTATTGCCAATTTTATCCTTAACCAATTTATTTATTGTTTTGGAATTCCCCATATAATCATAACTAATAATGGTGGTAATTTCAATAACAATGATGTGAAGCAATTATGTGCTAAATTCAAAATATCCCATAAATTATCCACACCCTATCATCTACAATCCAATGACAAATCTGAGGCCATAATAAAATTCTCAATGAAATCCTTCAAAAAACCATATGTGAGACTTGCATGGATTGGTATCTTCATTTATATTCCACACTTTGGGCTTATCATACTAACATATATACAACCATTGGGGCAATATCATTCTCTCTAGTATATGGTTCTGAGTTTATCCTCCCATTAGAAGTTAACCTTACCTCTTTACATATATATCTTCATGAAATCATACCCAATGAGGAACTATGTGAATCCCACCTTAATTCTCTATATCATATTTACAAACACCATTTAACCACTCGACAACATAATTTCCAATATAAGGATAGTATCACCAAGAAACATAATAAAAAGTTTAAAGTATGCAATTTTAATGTTGGTGATCTAGTCTTTAAATTAGACTATACCCATGATAAAGAAGATAAATATGATAAAAAATTATGGGGTTCTTATTTAGTGAAATATATTCTTGGTCTTAACACCTATCTTCTCCAAACTAATAAAGGCCCTGTTTTTAAGGAGTCCACTAATGTGTAATTCTTGAAGAAATATTTTGATTAGATCTTTCCCTTATTATCATATTTATATCCTACTAACATGTTTTATGGGATTTATATAGGGGTCTCACCCTTTAAAACATTCTTCTCTTTCTATAAACCTTCATTCCTTTTCTTGGTCCTTTGATTTCTATTTTTCATGAGTTGTATTGTAAAACCATGGATAGGGCCTAGTCTTCCTCATTAATTTATTTTGAATTTATTAACTTGTTATATTCCAATGATTTCACACCCTCTTACGTTTCTCTTTGATTTATAGTGTAAAACCATGGATAGGACCAAGCCTTCCTCATAAATACCCATTTTTATCATTTTATTTTCACATACTTTGTTCATTCTATTTAATTTCTCTTTTGTGAGTTATAGTGTAAGACCATGGATAGGACTAGGCCCTCTTCACAAATGTCATTTTTTTGCCTTTATTTTCACCCCCTTGGGTTTTGTGTTTTATGAGTTGTATTATAAGACCATGGATAGGACTAGACCCTCCTTATATAATCACCATTTTATTTCAAAATGCCTTTTATTCTACCAAGTATTTCTTTTCTAGAATGTTAAGAAATGGTTACAAGTTTGTGATCCCATATTCTAATCTTTGGTTTTTATTTCTTTCATGGATAAAAATTTCATTAAAAACTATGTTATCATGTTTCCATACACTTATAACATTCTTACGATAAAAGGAATCATACTTACCTATTATTATATCCCTTTCCACCTTTGTCACATTTTTTGAAATTTGAAGTAGTTCAAATTGTTTCATATTCATTACCCTTGATTTCCTTTCCTTTCATTCCACTTTGGATAAAAAAGGTAAAAATAAAGATAGAACTTTTATTTAACATGAATTAATAAGACTCTTAGACATCATGCTCTCTAAGTTCTTTTTCTTAGAAACCAAGTCCAAAGTTTTCAAATGATGGTCTTCTTTATCACCCATGTTTGGTTCTTTGAATCTATATGGAGGAGGAATAGAAAATACCATCACAATTTAAAATGTAAATCATTTAAAATAAAATGCAATGATCAAAAGGCAACATATAAATCCAAAATTCAAAATCACACCAAAAGATGTGATTTATCACACATCTTCTATCTATAATCGAATCTCAAACTCCATAATTGGCCTCATGATAGAGCCAAGGTCCATTGGGGTGTGGTAGGTCAATATATTGGGATAGGAGAATTCAAAAAACTCTATGTTAATACCTAAATTCTCATGAAAGTACCCAATATTCATAGTAGACTGAAAACTATGTAAGGGGTCTTGAGGAATGGGGAATACATTGTGGAAAGATAGGTCCATTTTACTTTCATACATATATCCTTTGTGGGATGATATTCATACTTCATTTGAAAACCCAACATTTTTATGGTTAAGATAAGTTATTCAGAGTCCTTAATGTCAAAAGTCCTCTTGTTTTGGCAAACTTAATTTAAGTATCTTGGATTCTATAAAGATTTTATCTACCTCACTTTTTCCTTCATTTTCCCCACCACCCACTTCATTTCCCCCCTTGATAGGCAAGTTTTATTACAAATATGTTTTCTTAATTTTATATTCCCTATTATTCACTTATTAATAACATACTAGCACTAGTTTATTTTAATTGTATCTATCTTTAGAATAAAATAGTAGACTTGAGTGATTATGGATTATCTTCCTTACACCATTACTTTAAATTTCTAGAAATTGATTTATTTTATAATTATTATACCTCCTTTATTCAAACAACTACATCTGTTTCTATTTTTCATTACTTTTTCCATTATTGACTGAGTTTGAATTGCTACTTCTCACTCACCAATGTTTTTTTACCCTTTTATGCACTTTTTCCATTGATGATTGAGTAAAAATTATTATTGCTCAATCATGAATGTTGTTTCACCATTATTTTCCCATATTTGTTTAAGTAAGGATTGTCACTACTTTCACATTGATATTTGTTTTCTATTTTTCCTTGTATTCTTAGTTTGAATTGGTTTATTTTCCTTTATTACTTAAGGTTTACTTGTTTGAGTTTTTCATTCATTTAGTAGCCTTGGATTTTTGGTTACCTAATTTACTCTAAATTTTAACTTGGTCATTTGATCCTAACTTAGAATTTGTCACCCTAGCTTACCAAATTTACAAGTATGTCATGCCTACACCATGTTGGTTATCTTGGCTTTCATGTGTGTGTGTGTGTGTGTGTGTTTTTTTTTTTTTTTTTTTTTTTTTTTTTTTTTTTTTTTTATGTCCTTAGTTTTGTATCCTTGGGTTTATCCAAATTAGTCTTTGCACCCTCCATTTTCAAAACTACAAAAAAACATATAACCATCCAATGATAAAGGTAATTCAAGTTACACACACACACACACACACACACACACACACACACACACACACACACACACACACACACACACACACACACACACACACACACACACACATTACTTTTATTTTTCATTTATTCCATTTCAATCATTTAATTTTAGTTATTTTATGTTTTAAAATACTATAATTTGTTTAGCTTTAATATTGTGTTTTACTATGTTCTTTTCTCAAAGTACCATCCCTTGTTGCACTTGAGTGACATGTGATAAGCTTCGAGTGGGACATACGTATGTACATAATAGTTTCAAACTTTATCAATAACTGATGCTTTCTCTCTTGTTGGAAACCATCAATTACCAATATCTCTAAGTGCATGACTTAAAAGGTGCATTGGGAAAGGGGTGGACAACCCATTGATGCTTCACAAGATTGTTATCCCCTACACCACCACTTGCTATTAATCCAACCTTATACTATACACTTCCCTAAGCTTTTCCTCCTCTCTTACACACTCCTCCAAGAAATTCACCACCTTACTTATCCCCTTCCTAAGCCTTAATTTTTTTTAATAGTTTACATTACAATATCATCCTGGGATGACTCTATATTTAATTTTTTAAAGCACATTATGGGTCTAGGTTAACCTTGGCTAACCTATACTAGGACCTAAATTATTTTTGTCAATTAATGATATAGATTTAAATTGGGATTACCATGTTGGCTAAACTTTTATAAAGGTTTAGAGTTGGATTTAACTATATATATACATTCATTTCACCATTTCCTAGAGAGACGACATAGTTGATTATTCATTTGCACCTATTTACAATTTGTTCTTCGACCATTCTACTTGAGTAGTTATTGTTTAGTGTTTATAATTGGAGAAGAATATTGTCTTATAGAAAATTATTGGATGCTTGGGCCTTTATTGATGATCCTTACATACCAAAATAACATCTTAAAAATCACCTTTGGCCAAGGGAGAGATTGAGTCTCAACGAGTTCATATTCAAGGTAAGTATCTCTAACTTTACTCTTCTATTTAGTAGATAAAAGTAGCATAAGTAATGGATTTTGAATATATTACACTCTTTATGAATTAGGGATATATATATATATATATAATCCTATACATGTTTAATTTTTTGTGTTTGTTACCCCCAATTTGTTCCACAAGCTTTGGTGAGAACTAAATTATATTTTAATTTACTTTGCATTTACTTTGTGAATAAAAAACATAGGACCTAACTAGGGTTATTGCATGGTGTTTTTTGACTAGAGTCTTTGAAACCCTCTCTAGTGATTTTATTGTGGTAATAGATCCATTGGTTATGTATAAGAGATCCATCTTGGTCATGACCCCAAATATCTAATGTATCAATAATCGAAAGAGTAAGTTAAACTTTTCTTCTCCAAGCTAGGATTGATTAATAAGCCAGTTGCATTTTCCTTTGTATACACTATGGATTGGTGTATAGAGGAAAAAATAAAATGTAATTCCTCAGTCATAGTTGGGTAAAACATTGACTATCTCACTTAGTCTATGATAGTTACTAGAACTTTTTTTGGATGATATTATATTAAAAATTCAAATGTATGGTTGTTTGAAGACTATGAAATAAAAAGGAAGATGTTTCACTATTCAAATTTGATTCTTATAACAAACGTGCAATTCGTTAAATATAAGATGAATCCATTGAAAAATAATTTATCAAAGGTTCATTAGACAAAGCATGAAGTTATTTTTGATAATACCAAGAGTAAATTAGATCCTAGTGGTCCATTACATTTTAATTCTAAGGTATAGTGAGTTCTCAAATATAATTTTTCTTATTTTATTGAGTTGATTTATTTTGCAGATACTAAATATAAATATAAATTTCATTAATTACTAACACATTTATTATAGGATAGTGATTATGAATAAGCTTCCACATTCATGTGGTTGAAACCATTAGTATATAATTCCATATTATTTAAGCTAAGAGAAGCTTATTAAAATCTCAAGAGAAGGTTGGTACCATTATTATAGAATTCCATATTCTCTTAATGCTACAACTAGTATTTTGTCTCCTAACCTAGTGGCCTCAAAGATCATGGGCATGAGAACACACATAATATACCAATACCAACATGTTGTAATCAATATATTTTAAAGGTGAAGTCCCAATAGAAAAAATGTCAGTTAGAGTACAATAACTTGTCTCTTTAGTACATAAAAATAACATTTCAACACTAATAAGTATACCTTCTACCATAAATTCATCTCTTACATTCAGTTGTCATGATCTAGTGAAGGTAGAGATAACATAAATAGTGATAAATTTTGTAATAGAATGAACCATAGGCCTAATTTATCATAATTTTTAATTTTAAAATATAATCATTATTAGACAACAAACCATAAAAGCTAACTATCTTGATTTCCTTAGTAATTTCTATATTTAACATATGCCATTTTTCAAATTAGAAGAATCAATATTAGTATTTTGAATTCAAATATATGATTTAATTCCATATCCTAGTATCTAAATTAAATTTAAAATTTCTATCTTAATTATATTAATCTCACCCATTAATATAAATTAGGGTAAAATTTGGATAAAAACCATACATAACTTTGAGCTCACCTAGGATAAATTCTTAGAATTGTTTAATGACAAATGATACATTATATATATATATATATATATATATATATATATATATATATATATATATATATATATATATATATATATATATATATATGAATACCAATAAATTTAAATGTAACTGAATTATTAGTTAATCTAACATTACATATATGAATTTCACCATATGTATGTAAAATTGGTCTCATTTGAGTCGAAGCAATATATAGTCATCAAGTACTGAAGTGACCTATGACCATTCATTTAGTCTAAACTAAAGATAGATTGAGAATCCTATCAATGTGTGGAAACCATTAATGAAAAGGTTAATATTAATGAAAATCAAGAAATAAATTACATGAAAAATAATACACCTAATTTAGACAAGTTCAAACACTCTAAGATATGTAAATAGTGGGACAAACACAAAACTAGTAGCCACTCCAATGATGAGTGCTATGTGTATTAAGGATTTATTGAAGGCACAAAAGCATAATATCTATACCTCCCTAAAGTAGAGGAAACAAACCTAAAATATACTTGTCTTAGCATAAAAACCACACTAGTAGGGTAAGATGCTAAATAAGAACACATATTTAATTCACATATATGGGTGATAGGGAACCCTCTAGATTTTACAATCAATGATGGTAACATGAAGAATCTCATATTTTAAGCAATAATTAAGGGATTTTTTCTTCTAACCATTCCTCATCTTTGTTCGTAAATTTTGGGATGGATCAAGTTTTTACACACATATGTTATCCATCCATTTATAGAGGAACTATTTTTTTATGTGTCTCCAATTGATGCATACTACACAATTATTTGGAATTCATACATGAAATTCTTACCATGATGTGTACAAAACCATTCCTTATAGTGTCACCATATTATTTGATAATGATAGGTATGATATTACTAAAGTGATTCCATGCTCTAATAATGCTATATGAACTCTTAAGAGGATTTCACCACACTTTTTGATAATAATTAATTAAATTAGGATTACTGCTTCTTAAGAAAAGTGTAATGACATATGTGCAATCATGTAGGCCTGAGCTATCACCTTGAGTGCCTTGGAAACTCTACATAACCCCTTACATTATGTGACTTACACCCAATTCCATGTAAGTTGCCTAATAAATATTACACTTAGATAAAATCTACATAGCTTCCCACATCATGTGCCTTTAATTCAGTGTAAATATAAAATGTGGCATAACTCAATATACACCACCACATACATCACCTGATAGGAATGGAAGACGTAAATTTTATATGATTATTTGATGTAGGTTTGAGGTAAAATTATCCTTTTTTGAAGTAACCATTAAAATATTTTTTAATTTAAATCATAATTAAATTTCCCCTTAAATCACCTTGAACTAACTTTAAATTTGCCAAAAAACAACAAACATGAAATTTCATCCCTAAATTTATATTTAAAGTCATATAGGCATATTGATGCCATCCATTATGTTGAATTAAAAGGAAACATACAAAAATGACCTAAATACACCATAAAGTCACCAAATATACCAACCAAACACTACCCCAACATCCATTTCTAATGTCACATGGGTGACATTACTAGGTCACTTTAGGGTGGCACAATTTTGGTTTATTTAGAGTGACATTGGAAATGTCATCACTGGAAACATTACTAACATTTCCATGATACTTAATATTCATATTTTTAAGTTATTTTAATAATATCACTAGATATAAATTTAAGTTTGACACTAGGTCTAAATTTAAGTCTATCACTAACTCTAATCGTAAGTTTGAATCTAGGTCTGAATTTAATTGCAACATTAGTTTCAACTTTGAGTTTGTCATTAATTTTTTACTTTAAGTTCTACACTAGGTCAAATTTTAAATTGATAAAAAAAGTGACCTTGGGTTTGACTTGAATGGTCCTTTAAAATTAACACTAATTTTGACTTTAGGTGCAACACTAGGTCAACTTAATTCATGAATTAAATATATATAATCTTTATAATTACGTTAAAAAATTAATAATTTTTAGTAAATAATAATTATTTAATATTATTTATTATAAATTTATTTTATTATATTATGTAATTATAAAAATATAATTTTAATTTTAATGTAAATTGTAACAATATAAATTAAAATGTTGAATCTTTGTGGGCTATCAACCTGACCATATTTCAAGCATATTGGACTCTAGGTTGCCAATTCATAGATGAAATCTTGTGAAGTTACATAGAAGGATCATTATTAACTTGAAGGTGTGATTGGTTGAGTCTATTCTAATAATATTATTTGAAGGTTGATCTTTTATTGCTGAATTATGTCATCTTTGCAATTTGATCAAATAAAAAGCAGTGAAAGAAATAATATTAAAGAAATTTATTTAATGTAAAAGAACATTTTATTTTTGTACATAACATAATCTTTAAATATCTTATAGGAGTTGGTTATATAAAACCAAACAATGGGTTAACCAATCCAAACAAATAAAATGAAACTAACCTAACAAATAAATGAAATAAATAAATAGAAAAACTACAAATTTGGATCATAAATGACCCAAAAAGCTCCCCCTAATTGAAATGGTATAGAATATGAAATAACTAGAGAAATGACTTTGAATTCATCAAAAAAAAATTTATGTAATTGTAACTTATGCATTTTACCTCTTTACATTGATCAAAACTGATGTCACTCCATAAATAATCCTGCCGTATGAGTTGTGGCATAAAATTTTGATGAACGTGATCAAATCCTAATCATCTCTTATGTTCATCCATATCATATTGTAGTAGAACTAGATGAAACCATGTACATCTACATTGATCCACATAAATCTCCACCCAGAAACCAATCCAAGTAACCAACTTGTATTGTGTATGACACCTCTCCTTGATGTCCAATAGATGATAATTACCTTGTCTTAACACTAAAGGTGCTAACAACCCCTGTCAACTCATATTATTACCAATTATTGATCTAATACTAACTAATGTTATATATTCTCCCCTATTAGGAGAGAGGTAAGAAGTTGTGCAATGAGAGAAATAAAATCAAATAATCTTGTCTACTTTATCTCATGAATATCAAGGATAGAAAGATAAAAATAAAATAAAGCAAGAACACAAGATAAAAAAAAACCACTAAAACAAATTTTGACCTTGAACCTAATAGTTTGCACAAGGTGGGTGAATCACTAATCATTCAAAATAGGTTGGTAGGTCCATCAATACCATATAAGATGCCTCATTATTAGAGGAAGTATCGTAATAACATAAATAGATAGAGTAACTAAAATATATACCACTAGAATGACTTGCATAGTTGGCCTCATATTTATTTTTATGTAGAGAGTGGGATCATTGGAAAGGATATAAATTTATAATATGTCCAATACCACCACATATAAAACATCTAGGATCTTTCTCATGTTGGTGGGATCCAAAATAATTTGAATCATTGGAATAACCACTATAATGAGAAGACAGTGCCTATGGTGATGTATGCATTTCAAAGATTCTAGAGATTGTTGGTGAGAATGATTTGGAGACTGTCTAGAATTGTGTGGAGAGTGTCTTGAAGAGTGTTTTATAGAATACTTATGAAACTACCTATGTACATGGAGATGATCTTTGTGATTTGACTTATACTTTGTATAATATCTTATTTAGTGGAAGTAATCTTTTTATTTACAAAGTATCACTCATTTTGAGTCAAAAAATCATAAATAGAATCAAATATTACACCATTGAGTTTATCATTAAGCTAAAATATTTAGACAAAGTTGGTATACATAGAAATGAGACCGTTCAAAGTTACATATATGATCATGTCATCATTTATCTTTCCACATGTAGTAAAATACTCTTGTTTTAGTGTTTTCATGTAGCTAAGATATTCAAATACATCTTATTCATTTCTAATCTTATTATTAATCAACTACATTAAGAGATCAATATTTTTATAGGAAAGTTTTTTGTCATAAAAATATTTTAATGATTTCCAATATTTCCATGCACTAGATTTAAAAGTTTCAATATAAATAATCACCTATGTAAATTAAGATGATTTTAGTTATGTGAGTGCATGTTTATCATGTTTTTGGTATGCAAATAATTTGACCACTTTAGTGGTTGGTGTGGTTTATTTTTCTATTATTTCCCACAAGTCATTGAAAATGAGTGTGTTTTCCATGTGTATGATCCATTAGTCATATTTTTTAGGTGTAAATCATCCTTTTTCAGAGATCAAACTTAAAATTTTAGACATGGTGCTATAAACACATGACCGAGTTGATAAAGGGGATGCTATTGGGGTTTGGCCTTTACCCACCAAATAGTTTCTAACTACAAATATTATGGGACTTGTCAACAAGAATGCAACATATTATGTCACCTTTTACACCCTTATATCTCCATTATAAATTTTATATAATTCCCTTACAAAATTAAATAAGATCAAAAAACAATTTTTAATCAAAACATAACTAAAGGGTTTTGAACCCTTGAACCTCTGTTTGCCAAGTAACTAAAAAATATATCTTATCCAACTTGAATTTAATCAATTTTAAATAAATAAAAGAAAAATATTAAAAATATCCTTGCTTTTCCAAGCTGAAATAAAAAAAATACTTTCATTGTAAAATATTTTTACTTGGTATGCAAGCTTGAAAAATTATGTTGTGCTTGGTGGAACCACAAGTGTAAATAAGACTATTTGAAAATAGTAAACCCTAATATGACTTTTAATTATTATACCATAATTTATCCTATTTCACAATGTTTTTATGGGATTGATATGCCCAATGCTTGATGCACATTTTTCGAAGATGTGTAGATCAGATGTGCCATTCAATTATTCTCTTTCTAAAGTGGGTGAAATCATAATTGCATCAAGTCATGGAAAGATAATAAAAATAGGTAACTTATCTAGAACCAATTTTTATCTATTTATATTTATAATTTTACATTTTTTAGTAATAAATAATGGTCTTACAAATACTAAGCTTTGACCAAAAAAAATACCTCTGTCATCTACATGTTTCTATACTAGTTCATTGACAATACTCAAAATCTTATGTAAACCTAATGCACCATAGTAGATTGGTGAATATGTATGAAAAATGAATTTATTAATGTTTCCTTATACTTAGTCTATCACCATACAATGGGAGTGATAAATAACAAAACAAAGTAAAATATTTAACTAGAAACATGTACCATGCACTTTAGAGAATTATTCAAAAAAATGTACTGTGAGGCTACTTCAGACTAAAGTTGCCTTCAATATGTTGTGGGTGATTTTATATTTTGTGATTTATTTTTTAATTATACTTATTTAATCTTTTAATCCTAAATTATTCAATTATTTGGCTCTGATACCACTGATCAGATTGAGACTAGTGGAGGAAATATTATTAAATAAATTTATTTAATGTAAACTCATGTTTTATTTTTGTATATAATGTAAGCTTTAAATATCTTAAGGTAGTTGGTTATATAAAATAAATAACAAGTTAAAAAACCTAAATTTTTTTAATGAAACTAACCCAATAAAAAAATAAATAGATAAACTACAACTTTTGGATCATAAATGACCCAACACAATTTTGGTGGATTTAATTTGTGGATTTCATGATATGTAAGAACTATCTATTTTTAATTGGTTATACTTATTTATGGTAAAATTAATAAGTGTTATGGGTTTTCCATACCAATAAAATGGAGCCTTGGCGAAGGAAGTTTATTGATGTTCTTTTCTGGTTCATCAATGAATATCTTTGGTAAAAGTTTGCAGACCATGTTACTGTTCAGGCTACTCTAGCCCATTTTTTATGTAAGGTAATGTTACATGGTTTCCTTGATAATGGTTACCATTACATTAGTATATTATTATGAAGTGTGGACTTTTTTCAATAATATACATTGCTTTAGCTTGGTCTACAATAAAGTGGACATATTCTACAAGTGTCTCAGGTTTGTAGTTTTTCAACAACTTTTTCACCTATATGCCTTTTTTAGGCTATCCTTTGTTTTATGAGTAAGTATAAAAACTAAAAGAGGATGGAGGTAATGGAGGAATTAATAATTTTAGTTTCCTCTTGTTAGTCATTAGTGATAGGGCCACTGTATGTATTAGTGTCATGTTTTTATGTTTTTCCTTTTTAGTGTTTTCATGTTTGCACTATGTGTTGAATAAAACCTTGTTAACATTTTGGAAAGAGGCATATTCTAAAGAATAAATATTTTAGGGAAGGATAATATTTCAAGGTAAACTCAATATGGATGGTTTTACAATTAGTTTAGGATCTTGATAAAATATTAAAAATTTAAGTGTTCTAGGAAAGGAGTCCAAGAACCTTAACAATTCACTTCATAGCTACATATTTTTGAGGGTAAAGAGATAGATTGATGGAGTTTTACCTAGTCTAAGCAATGTTTTTAGGTAGAATCATATGTAGGATAATTTATCTTCTACCATGTTCACATTAGGGGGAATGTTAAGAAATTAGTGTTTCATGGTAGTATTAATGTGGGTGTGTAATTAGTTAAATATAATATTAAATGAGTGTGAATGTCATATTGAAATAAAGTGAGTTATTTGGTTGTTAAAATAACTCATGTAGATTAGTTTGTTGTGAGTGATTCAAAGAGTTGAGATATATTAGATGATAATGAGAGAGATTTTTGGGATAGATGAGTAAGACTAGGGATGAGCGATTGGGGGGATTAAGATAAGTCATATCTCCTAGTATTTAGGAAACTAAAATATATAAATGTAATATTTATAAAATCATATAATGAATCAACGAATTGAATAACAATAAGTGAATAATATTATTATGTTGAAACTATGAAATTATATCTAAAACATTATCAAAACAAAGGTTCGACTCTATGTGTGTAGGTCTAGGCCTTGGGCTTAGGAATCCAAGCCATTTTTGAGCTTCTAGACATGTTTTGAAATTATAAAAGGAAAAAGCATGTATGAGTTTATATTTTTAGTTAATTAATGTCATTGATGATCACTATAAACATAAAATATATTTATTTCATGTGATTTGTGATCACTAAAATCATACACAAAGATAACTAACTAGCTAGATAAATTGATTTCATGTGATTTGATTTCATAGTCCATATAGGTAACTAGTTATTATCTCTAAAGATAAATTGTATGCCATGAGGGATGTAAATGTAAGTGTCTTTTTTTTAATTATATATATTTTTTATAAAATTGTTGTGTGTCAATATATACACTACGATGTAGAGGACATAGTGATTATGGTGATGAAATTTGGGCAAAAATTGAGATATTGAACCTAATATCAACTATATAAGATGTGATTTTTGGTTCAAACATCTTCAAGTTTATCACATAATGAATCAAATATTTGACTACTTAAATAATGGAATAAATTAGGGCCAATATGAACTTTTTGAACCTAACTACAACTATAAGATGTGATTTAGTGTTAAATTAGCTCTTATTTCATGACATATTGAGATAATGAGTTAGTTGTTGAAATAAGTAGTGTAATTTATGAAAAATTAAGCCATGTGAACCTAATTTTGACTAAATAAGATAAAATTTGGGACTAAATCAACCCAAATATCATTTTAGATTTAATAAAATCATTGATTATTTTAACATAGAGGAAATTGGTTCGAATTTGATCCCCTTCAATATATCTACAACTATAGAATATGATTGGGGCTTAATTCACTCCAATTTCATCATAAAATGAACCAAGAAATTAATTTGTTCATTGATATACATAATTTCACTATATAGGATGTGATTTTGGCCTTAAACAACTCTACACTCATTACATAATGAATGAAATAGTTTATTGATTCAATCATGGAGGCAATTGGGGTAAATTGGAGCCCTTTAAGCATAACTAGAACTGTATGATGTGATTTGAGGCTAAATTATCTTTGATTTCATCATAGATTGAGATAATTAGTCAATTGGTGTAATTAATGATGTTATTTTAGAATATGTGATCCATGTTAACTTAGTTTCAACTACATATAATGTGATTCAGGGCTCAATTTCCCCCAATGTTATCACATAATGAACTAAATATTCATTTTATTTAATCATAGATAAAATCAAGACTAATTTGAGCCCCTTAAACCTAATTATGACTATAGTATGTGATCAAAGCTTAATTAACCTTATTTTTATCATAAGTAGAGCTAATTGGTTAGTTAGTACAATTAATGATTCTATTTGGGCTAAATCAAGCCTATTTTAAAGCTAAGATTAACTACATAAGATGTGATTTAGGGATCAATTAGCCCCATTTTCATCATGAAATTAATAAAAGAATCAATTTTCTCAATCAAAAAATAAATTGGGGATAATTTGATCCATTAAACCTAATTGTGATAATATGATGTGATTTGGGGCTAAATTAGCTCCAATTTCATCATCAATTAAGTTAGTCAATTAGTGAAATTAGTCAAATGGTACAATTAGTGATAAAATTTTGACCCAATTAAATCCCATGAGTTTAATTTTAATATTTAGGATGTTATTTAGGCATTAATAAACCCCAAATGTCATCACATAATGAACCAAATAAATGATTAGTTTAATCACAAAGGTATTTGGGGATAATTTGAGCCCCTTAAATCTAATTAAACCTATAGGATATGATTTAGTGCTCAATTAACCCTAATTTTATCACATATTAAGATAATTAATTAAATTTTATAATCATTAACATGGTATAGGCCAACTTGAGCCCTTATAGAACCTAATTCTGATTATATAAGATGTGATATGGGGCTCAATCAACACCAATTTAATCATTGTATGAATAAAATAATCAATTGGTTCAATCACAAATGTAACTGGGGACAATTTGAGCCCTTGAACCTAAATATGATAGGAGGATGTGATTTGGGTCCAAATTATCTCTAATTCCTTCATGAATTGATCCTTTTTGTCAATTGGCAAAATAATAAATGTGATTTGGGCCGAGTTGAGGCCTATGAACCTAATTTATCACTCAATCAATTGTATAGGATATTATTTTTGGCTTAATTAAGGTTAATTTTATCATAAATGGATTCATAGAGGAAATTGGGTCTAATATAAGCCCCTTTAACCTTATTGTAAGTAGGGGATGTGAATTAGAAGAAATTGAGCCATGCGAACCTAATTTAAACTATACATGATGTCACTTGGGCATCAATCAACCATAGTTCCATCAGATTATAAACCAAATAGTTGATTGGTTTAATCACAAAGGTAATTAGGTTTAATTTGAGCCCCTTAAACCTTATTCTAATTATAATATTTGATTAGGGGCTCAATTAGCACTAATGTTAATCATAAGTTGAGTTAATTAGTCAATTGGTGTAATTAATAACATGATTGGGATAAATTGAGCCCATTTAAAACCTAATTTTAACTATAGAGATGTGATATGGGCCTTAATTGTCACTAATATCATCACTACATGAACCAAATAATAAATTAGTTCAATCAAAAACTTAATTAGGGTCAATTTTAACCCCTTGAACCTAACTACAATAGTATGACATGATTTGGGTCTAAATTAGATTTGATTCCATCATGAATTGATCCAGTTAGTCAATTGGTGCAATTAGAGATGTGATTTGGGCTAAATTGATCCATGTGAACCTTAAATATGGATCAAATGATTATATAGGATAAAATTTGTATCATAATTAACCTTAATTTTATCACAAATTGAAGCAATTATAAAGAAACAAAATATATACATAAACCACTCAAAAAATTTATTAAATAAATCATGGAATAAAAGGTATAAAAAATGTGTACATGTTATATAATGCATATGATTATAACACATGCATTAATTGCATTGATAATATAGAAATTTCCCTAATGTTGTTTTTTGTCATATTGAGATTTTTCCCCTTAGTTACACTCTACATCATTATGCACTCTATATAGTGTTGCAATTTATTTAATAGTTATCCCCACCCTAAAAATATGTCACATTTATCTAATCATGGATGTCAACTTTTATTCTAAATATAATAAAAATTTAATGTGCAAAACACCCGAGTAATTAAAAGTGTTTAGAGAAAAATAAAGGGAATGAATGCAAACATTTTGTCCAAGACAAGGTATATATACAATCCCAAATGAACCAAATGTCATGGACAATGATGAAATGAGTAATGGTGATGAATGTTTACCTAAAATTACAAATTACATTTGAAGTCTAAATTCAAATTATAGAGTTTTTAATTTTGGTGATGATGATAATATGCATGATGATTTACCCCTTAATAATGAATAAAATTACATAGAAACACAAAATAGTGAAAGTAACAATGAATAAAATTTTATGGAATCACTAAATAGTGAAAGTAATAATGAAATAAACTATATGAGAACATAAAATGAAGAAATTAGTAGTGAATATAAAAACATAGAAACATCAAAACAAAAAATTGTATTATTAGTAACACCTCCAAACAAAATTCATAGAATACCCATGCACTTAATTGAAGTTGAAAACATTTTGAAATCAATGCCTAAAAAGAAGTGGGACTACCATTCAAGAAGACAAGTTGTTTTAATCTAGGATAACTACTTTGAAAATTTAAATGATACTCGAAGATTTCATTTGTTTGTTTCATTGATGAATTTTATTAATATGAGACCTACAATGAATGCCATAGGATTAATAACATATAATATTTATGGTCAAAACAAGGTGATTATTTAAAATCTACATTATGCATATGTAATTGTAGGTGTGAAAAAATGCACCAAAGATAGAAATTTTGTCTGATGTATAATTATAAATTGTATAGTAAGTGGTCAAATAGGGAGAAAATTCTTGAATATAAAAAGAAGAAGATCACTAAAAATAGATATAAAAATATTAATGAAAGCAATTGGGATACATAAAAGACTTGATGATGGCAATTATAATGACTTTAAAGCATTATTTGACAAGATCCTATGAAATACAAGGCTATAGTTGAAGTTATCAAATATTTAATTTCACATTTTTGAAAATACAACATAATTTTTTCACCTAATATAAGAGATGAAGTGAAAATAATAGTTTCTTCTCTTAACTATGAACTACATCCGAAACATTTCCTAGATATGACCCAAACATAACTATACTCTAATATTTTATATAAATATCCACACATTTCTATTATTCAATGATATTTTGAGATAGCCAAACCCTTATATGTAAAAATAAATCACATATGTACCACTTGGTGTTTTAGGCAACATGTTGAATTTTCAATGCATTATGATGTTTTTCATCATGTATGTTTTAATTTACACACTGACAACATTTTTCAAGACTGTGGCATGGAAGTTCCACAAAAATAAGGGAAAATTTTCCAACTATTTTTTTAAAATACCAGATGTGAATTTTTCTAATAACAAATCATGTTTGGATGGAACTTTCAACATTTGTGGTGGATTTCCAAAATTGAAAAAATGTATCCATGAGGAGAGCAAAATTGAAAACTCAACTATAATTACTTAGTTTTATCAAATAAAAATCTATGAAATATTAATTAAAATATGTAAATGAATCTAAAAGGTGTGACTTGTTACAAAACAAAGATTTATTTCATAATTTATTGTAAATTTCAAGGAGGAAAATGTTTATGAGTATGCAAGGCACACACACAAAGTTCGATGGTTGGATGAAAAACTCAAGTTAAAAAAGGACACATTCCCATTTGGCTATATTATTTCAAAATTATAATTTGCTAATAATTATGCATTATAATGACAAATGGAGGTTTAGTCAATAAAAATCAATATAGGTTATCATTTTTATACATATAGAATTGATTCATGCACTTGATGGTATAGATAAAGATCAAAAAATATTAAGGGAGTACTATTTATATGTCAATGATGATCAATCACATTATATAGAGTAAATGAAAGGATTTTTTGAGATGTTATATGGAAATTTAATTGAAAGAAACATTAATTTAAATCAACATTATATTTGGTTAGACAATTACACATTACAATTTAAGAATGCATGAATGTTTTATTGGTTGATCAAGATGCATGTTACATTGGTGTATAACATATTTTTGGAGTTTTAATGAGGGTATCCATGGAAAATATAATCATGATGGTGTTTCATCATGTGTGAAAATATCCATTGTAATAGGGGATTTGAAGTTTGTAGATGATATTGATTTGATTGATGCAAAAAACCATTATTTAATAGTATAACAAGAAAATGGCCCATGGAGCTTGAGAAATCTCTAGTGTTCATAGATATTTCTATTTTATAGAATAATAAAAATTGGAAATTTATGTGGATTATATGATCATAATAGGATTAATTGAGCTAAAATTATTCCATATCCAAAATTAAGGTTCTTGGATGGTTTATACGAGACACATGGAATGTTTTATTTTGCATGCATGGACTTTGTTTAGAATGAGTATGGGTCACAAGAGTCAGTGAATAAATGGAGTTGTATACATTTAATTCCAATAAAAACATATCACATTCCACCAAAATTACAATTTACATATATGACATCACCATATTACTTTGACCATGTATTTGATCTACTGTAACCAGGGATACTATTATCATTATATATCAACATTATAATTATAAAAGTGTTATATTTTATGATATAAGACATTTTTTGGTAATTATATTAGATGATGAAAATGAAGAGGGAATATATTACTACTTATGTACTAGTGTTTAGAGGTAAAAAAAACAAATATGATTTCTATTAATCACAGATAGGGAAAACATTGACTATCCCTCTTGGTCTATGATAATGACTAGAAATTAGCTTGGATGATATCCTATTAAAAATTAATATGTATGGTTTTTTTAAGACTATAAAATACAAATTAATATGCTAAGACTATTCAAATCTTGATCTTTCAAAAAATGTTCAATAGTCAAATATTAGGGGAGGCCATTAAAAAAAGAATACATGGAAGGTTCGTGAGTCTAACCATGAAGTTATTCTTCCTACTATCAAGAGTAGAGTAAATCCTGGTGGTTCATTAGATTAAAATTCCAAGGTATGGTGAGTTATCAAATGTATATGTATTTGGTTTTATTAATTTTTATTTATTTTATAGATAGTACATATAAATTTTAATTTAATTACTTACTAGCACATTAATTGTAGGTTGTTGATTCCAAATAAGCTTCCACATTCATGTGGTTGGAACCATTAGTATATAGTTCCATATTCTTGAAGCTAAGATAAGCTTAATAAAATTTAAAAAAAAAGGTTGGTACCATTGATAAATAATTTCATATTCTCTTGAGGCTATAATACGTACTCTGTCTCTTAACCAGGTGGCCTCAAATATCATGGTCATGGGAACACATGTAATATGCCTATCCTAATGTGTTAGAATCAATGGATTGTAAATGAAACTCCTAGAAGTATAAATGTGAATTGGAGGACAATAAATTATCTCTTTATTACATAAAAATATCATTTCAACACTAATTATTATACCTTACACAAAATAATTATCTCTTACATTCAATTGTCATGATCTAGGGTGCAGGTAGAGGTAGCATAAACAATTAATGAGTTTCATAATTGAATGAAACATAGACCTTCCTTATCTTAATTTTCAAATCTATAATATAGTAATAGTTAGATAGTGAACCATAAAAGATAAGTATCTTGATTTCCTTAGTAATTTTTATATTTATCATATTCCATTTTTCAAATTAGAAAAATAAATCTTAGTCTTTTACATTAATATATATGATTGAATGCCATATCTTAATATATGAATTAAATTTCAAAATTATTTATTAATTAGTTAGAAATTGAACCATAAAATCTAATTATATTAATCTTTTTAGTAATTTCTATATTTAGCATATTTAATTTTTCAAATTAGTATTCTCAATCTTAGTCTTTTATATTTAGATATATCATTGAATTTCATATCTTAGTATCTAAATTGCATTTCAAAGTTATATCTTATTTAGATTAATCTCACCTTTTAATCAAGATTAGGGTAAAATAGGGAGAAAGACCATACATAAATTTAAGGTCACCTAGGATAAATTCTTAGAATCCTTTAATGACTAATGTTGCATTGAATATGTATATGAAGATCAATAAATTCAATGGCAAGGAAATAACTAGTGAGTTTGGTCTTACATAGATGTTTTCCATGATCTATCTAAAAAAAGTGGGATAATTTGAGTCAAACCAACATAGAATCATCAAGTACCATAGTGACCTATGACCATTCTTTCAGTCCAAACTAAAGATAGATTGAAAATCCTATCAATGGGTCATAACCATTAAAGAAAAGGTTAAGATGAATGAAAATTAGGTAACAAATTACATGCCAAATAAGACACCTAATTTATACAAGTTAAAACACTCCAATATAAGTAAATGGTTGGACAAACAAAAAATTAGTATCCACTCTAATGAAGTGTGATATGTTCATAAAGGCTTTCTTTCATGCATAAAATCCGAGGGTCTAGACTTCTTGGAAGTAGAGGAAAAACATATAATTTACTTGTCTCAGCGTAAAAAACACACCAATAGGGTCAGATGTTGAAGAAAAATACATATTTTATTCACATATGTGGGTTTTATGTAATCTGTTATAGTTTTTATCAATGATGGTATCATGAATAATCTCATCTTTGAATCAACCACTAAGACATTTAATCTTCTAACCATGCCTTATCTGCATTCCTAAAGTTTGGGATGGATTAGTTCCTACCACACATATGTTATCCATCCATTCATTGAGGAAATATTTTTTCATGTAGCTCCAATTATTTCATGATAAAAAATCCATTGGAATGAATAAATGAAACACCTACCATGGTGTGCACACAACCATTCCTTATGGTATGGCTATATAACTCAAAAATAATAGGTACAATATTATTGAAGTGATTCCATGCTCTAATAATGCTATGTGAACTAATAAGATGATTGTACCACACTTGTTGCTAAAAATTAATGCAACTATGATGGCTACATATTAATAAAGGGGTAATGACCTACGTGTAGTCACACAGGCCCAAACTATCACATTGAGTACCTTGTAAACTCTACATAACCCCTTACATCATGTGCCTTACACACAATTCCACCAAACTTGTATAATATATATTACACTTTGAAAAACTCTACTTAGCTCCCCACATTAGGTGCCTTTAATGTAGTGGAAAAATAAAATGTGGAACAAATCAAAATACACCACCACATACTTTGCTCAATAGGCTCTGAATACATAAATTTCAAAGGCTTATTTGATGTAGGTTTGAGGGTGAAATTCTAAAAAAATTTAGGCAAACATTAAAATATTTTTATTTATTTAAATCACAATTAATTTTTCCCTTATGTCAACTTTAAATCACTTTAAAACTACCAAAAAAATCAAACATGAAATTTCATCCCTAAATTTATATTTAAAGCCACGTAGGCATATTAAGGCCATTCATAATTTTGAATTCAAAGGAAACATAAAATAATTGACCTAAATATTCCATAAAGTCACTAAAGATATCAACCTAACACCACCATAATAACATCACCCCAACATCCTTTCCTAACATCACATGGGTGGCATTGGCAAATCACTTTGGGGTGGAAAAATTTTGTTTTATTTAGAGTGACATTAGAAACATCATCACTGTAAATTTATTAAAATTTTCCATGATACTTAGTGTTCATTGTTATAATTTATTTTAATTTTATCACTAGACCTAAATTTAAGTTTAACACTAGAAATGAATTTAAGTTTGTCACTAACTCCAACTCTATGTTTGAAACTAGGTCTAAATTTAAGTGTGACATTGGTTTCAACTTCAAGTTCATCATTAATTTTTACTTTAAGTTTGACACAAGGTCCAATTTTGAATTGATAAAAAATTAACACTGGGTTTGACTTGAAGGGACTTTTAAATTTAACATTAATTTTGAATTTAGGTGTAACATGAGGTCAACTTAATTTGTGACATATGTGTGTGTGTGTAATATTTATAATTACATTACAAAATTAATAATTTTTACTAATAAGTATTTAATATTATTTACTATAAAATTATGTTCTTGTATTATACAATTATAAATATATAATTTTAATGTTAATGTCAATTGTAACAATATACATCAAAATGTTGAATCTTCACAGGTTGTTGACCTGACCCTTTTTCAAGCATCTTGAACTCTAGACTACCTATTCCCAAATGGAAGATTGTAGGCTTCCATAGAAGGATCATTGTTAATTTGAAGGTGTGATTAGTTAGAGGCTCTTCTTATACTCTTGTTTGAAGGATGATATTTTAGTACTAAATTGTGACATCTTAGTAGTTTGGGTGGTTTTAGTTTTTGGAACTCATGATATGTAAGGACCATTCTATTTTTCATTATTTATATTTATATATGGTAAGATTCATTAGTGGTATTGGTCTACTTGGTATGGACAAAACCAAAACCACTCATGAACTACTTGGCATGAACAAGACCAATACCCTACCATCCACTAATGAATACCAAGTAGGGTATTGGTCTTGGTAGGGTAGGATTATCTCACTCTAATATTTTGAATGGTGGACTTGGTTCAAAACATCTGCACTATTTCAGCTTGTTCTATGGTAGAGTGGACTTATTCCATGAATGTATTAGGTTTGGGATTTTTTTTACCCCTGTTTCATCTATATCCCTTGTTTAGGCTATCCTTTATTTTATAAGTGTATTTTTTATTATCGAACCTAGCTCCCAATTTTAATCATGTAGTTTAGTTGTGCTTTTAGTGGATCTCATGGAACTTAAAGACTTATCTTCATTGAGCTAGATTCATGATGGTAGTTTTATTTGTTGGATGTTGCATATTGGACATGTTAGGATGTTGAAATTTGTTGAAATTTTTCTATGATTTTATTACTTGGGTGAGCTTACCCTATTTTTTGTAGACAAGATTTTAGTGCGTCTACTGAGGCTCAAGGTGGTTAGTTGTTTTATAACTTGGTTTGATTCTATTGTGTTTTTTAGGTTGGATAACCTTGTTGGTTGTTGTGATCTATTGAATATGGTTTTTTTACTTATATAAAGTTGTGGGATATGTCAACACCCTTATTACCTACTTCATATCTTTGGTAAAAAATCATTCACCCTTGGAAAAAAATGTACATCAAAATTAAAATAGTGTAATTATGACATTCTTTGTAAAAAATGAATGCAAACATAAATTAAACATCTAATGAAAAAACACAATAATCAAATGAGAACATAATTAAATAACATAATAACAAAGATAAATTAATAATACTATCATAAAAATTAGTCACAAAGTTAGAAAGTCATGATTAAGCCTATAAATTAGGGTCATCATCCTCAACTACATTATCCTAGCCCTAATCCCAACTTTAAGTAACATCACTCTGACATACACCTCCCAAACCATCCACAGTGTGAACACCCCTACTACCTAAAGTTGTATGGTTCTAAGAAGAATAACATGGATTTAAATAACCCCAATAGTCATGACCATCCCTTTCATAGTTAGAAAAATTATTCCACTTATAATTTAGTAAAAATTTGTGCTTGCCTACATAGAATGAAGCAAAATCATAGTTAAAATTTTCATAAAATAAAATATTAAATTAAATAATAATCTAAAGATATATTTTACAATCAATTTAAAATGTTTCCCTATTTTAGTTGAACTCCATTGGTTTCCATTTCCTTCTATAGAAAAGTATATTCATAAGTAAAAATGTGTTCCTTTTGCCTAGTTTAGATATGCTCGTCATAGTTCTCATCCTATTAGAAAATAAAAATATAATATTTAATGATATTATAATTAAAAAAACTCAAAAAATTATTAGAGGAAACAAAAAAAAACTAGGACACTTACAAAGTGTGTGCATTTCCCTTCAAATCCCATTAGATATATGTGGGATTGGTCACTTTTTCCCTATTGAATCCAAGGTTTGGTAGCTTCTTACAACTATATTGGTTTACCTATAAATATAAGACTTTACTAATATACAATAATCCTACTTCAATAATTTGATTTATAATGAGGGGCCATGAAAATAATTAAAAATTAAGAACTTAGTAAAAAAATTAAGACATATAATTAGAAAATATATAAGACAAAAAAATATTAAATAAAATATGATTAAATCACAAAATAAAAATTTAACTCCTAGTGGTTCTCCAGTCCTAATTTAGAAAAGTATTTTTTAGGCCTCTATCTAGGTTATCCATGTCTCATTGTAGGGAAGTTATTGTGCATATTTATCTCTACCCTGTATTTTCAAAAATAAGTTAAATATAAAAAATAATTTAGTTAAACATTGCATAATTATTCAAATTGAATTTTTATTTAAAACACTTATCCTCATCCAAAAGTATACCATGTGCATTCCTAATTTCCTTGATCACCCATGCCTTGTGTTTTTTCAAGAAGTATGGATAAATGGCATCAATAAAGTCTTCTACCACCTTCTTTTCTAGAATGCTCAATCATTTTTTTAAATCTCTACATCAAGACATATTTTAATATTTTACTTATTTTAAATATATACTAAATTATAATATTCCTTTAAAATATAATTTTAATTTTAAACATAGTAAATTAAAATGTAAAACATACCTTTAATTTAAAACATATAGATATACATGGATTTTTTATTATAATGCACATCCCTACAAACATATAAGTGGATGGTCTTGTTCATAGTACTAGAACAAGACCTCATATACCTATCTTTGATGAGCACCCACAAGGTTCTGTATCCAAATCACTATCTAGTTTCTTCTATCTAAAGGGAGATGGATCTGGAGAGGGGTTGATAAAATCATCATCCCTCACATGCCATTGATAGTAAATGGGAGGTAGGTATAATTTATTGCATGTGGCATTAGGTGTAGTATTTGGATGTGCTCATCCAGTGGAAGGAGATGAACCACTTAAGAGAGAAGGTGAGTAATGTGGGTGCATGAATGGGGAAGGATATGAGATGAATTCAAGTGGGTGGATGGTGGAGGCATACTAGGGGTATCCCAAATGCAATGATAAATTTTAAAGTAATTTAGGGTAACCTAAATATCAAATAATTTCAAATTGTACAAAACAAAAAAAATATAGGAATTAAAATTATTTATATATGATAAAAAAATTATAAAATTTCATACAATAAAAAAAATTATACTTTAAAAAAACATTATTTTACACACAAATCATATGAGGAATTATAATGATTTACATACTATAAAAAGAACATTACATAAAATAATAAATGTAAAGTATAACATATTTTTTGAATTTTACCTTAAATTTCTTTTATTTTTCTTAAATTGTCTTAAATTTCCTTAATATTATTAAACTGACTTAATTTCCTGTAACTGGCTCTAAGTTTGTCCATTTAGCCCTAATCTATCCAAATTGCATAATTTCCCCTATTTTTGGAATGTATTTTTTTTAATTTACTCTAAATTATCTTAAAATTTCCTTAATAGTTAGAATTTTCTCTTACTTTCCCCAACTTTCTCTATTTTTTCAAATTTCCCCAATTTACCATAAATTTTTCAAAATTAGCTTATTTTATCAAAATTACTTTAATTTTTTGAATTTGACCTATTCTTTTGAATTTGTCCTATTTTGTATTTAATTTTCCCTAAATTTGATATTTTTTATTAACTTAACCTTACATTTCAAATTTCACCTTAAATTGTCAAAATTTTCCCAATTTGTAGATTTTTCAATTATTTAACCTAATTTTAGACATTAACCTTATTTTTTTATTTTTCAATACTTTTCCCTTATTTTAAAAAAAAACACTAATATTACCTGGTTTTCAAAATTTCCTGATTTTTTTATAATTTTTAGAAATTTTAATAATTTGGTTGAATTTCCCTTAAATTTTCAAATTTATCCTATTTACCCTAAGTTATATAATTTATTCATAAATTAATCAAATTTATTTATAAATTAGTCAAAATTTCCCTAATTTTCATAATGTTCTTTAAATTTATAGAATTCTCCCTAATTTTGAAAAAAATATCAATTTTGTTGAATTTTCCATAATTTTTTTTGGTAATTTAATGTATTATTTTGAGTTTTCCCTACTTTGCGTAATTCAACATAATATTTTCAAAATTCCTTGTAATATTTTTTAAATTTTTATATTTTTCTCCAAATTTTGCTATGTTTTGAAAATTTCCCTAAATCTCTTAAGTTTGCCACAAATTTTGGATTTTTTATCAAGTAAAATTAATTTTTTAAATTTTTTCCTAAATTTAATAAAATAATTAAATTTAATGTAGTGTATAAACTTTATTTTAATTTTCCATAATTTATGCAATTTAACCTAATATTTTAAAAAAATATATAGTTTAACCCAGTTTGTCAAAAATTTCCTAAATTTCCCTAATTAACCCTATTTTTTGGAAATTTCCATAAATATGTTGAGTTTACCTTAAAAAATTTATTTCTCCAATCATTTTTTTAGATTTTGCCTAAAACTAACTATTTTTCACTCAATTTTGATATTATCATCAAAGTTGTCAAATTTGCCTTAAATTTTCTAAATTTTGTTAATTCAGTGAAGTCATTATAGGGGTCTAAGTAAAGGGATGCCTTTATCAATGAAGATATATTCATGTAATATATGATAAAATACACTCTTCATTATAAAAAAAAACAAGCCATGCAGACATCTACATTCAAAATGACTCTTTATTGGCTACTCTATTATATCTTGAGCCTCTTCTAGCTTTAAAATCAAACTCTTAGTTACAAACTCTATAAATTTATCTTTTGAGATCTATTGGATATCTATCATGACCCCCCTTAGTTCTAGGAACCCTTTCTCTCTTTTTCAAATTAATACCTTCTTTCTTACTATTCCAAAAGCTTCCTCTTGCTAATGGGAACCTCTTCTCTTTGGTTGTGATCCATTTTACCCCTCTTATCCCCAACTCTCCAGCTTCTTTTTATTTGTCTCATCAAATCAATAGAAAATTAAACAATCACATAAATGGATTCTTAATATTTCCCCCATGAACAATTATTCACAAAAATGATCATCTGATGTGTGAACATTCTAATAAAAAATATCTCATCAATATATTTCTAATGAGACAAAAATACCTCATTTGGTGATCCAAAGCAGAAGTTATGGATTCTTTAAATATGTTGTGTCATCCTCATGTTTATGAACAATATATGAACTTGTGACCTTAGGTTTCCCATTTTTTTGACACATGGCATGATCCTGAGGTCTATGTAGTATGGGATCCAAATGGTCCCCATTACTTGTATATTTCCCCATGGTATAAAAATGAGGTCATGGCCTTAATGACTTATTGAATCCACTTTATAAATTGGTCCACCCCTTTTAATGTGGATTATCTTAAAATATAAAAATATGTGGATTAAATTAAATCAACTTAAATATGATCATGCATCTATATACTGTTGTGACCCCACCATTGACTTATGACCTATAAGTAGGCCATGATTATGATACTTGTCATAATCCTCAGCTCCTAGACTCGCTCAACCACTTGAGAATCCATGGGAGGAACCCATGGAAAAATTACTCCATGAACTTCATACTATTTGTGGGTGATTCCCAGGGCCAAAACGTTTTATGATAATGTGAATATGATAGTTATCATCTTTGTGAATACATCATCTTGTAAACCAAGCACCATTTGATGCTATCATTTGTAGGTTGGAGATTTCTTATTCACACAATATTTAATTTGAAACTTGTTGATGCACATCAACTCATCCCTAATACTTATTCAAAATCACTTATACTTGCATAATTTTACATTTAGTGTCATCATGAATTCATATATATGATATGTGTATATGAGGGTCTCTATAAAATGTGAAAATTGTGACTACTATGAAAATTTAGGAATATTGAAGTGGATGCCAAGAAATTACAACATAGGTTGTGGGTAGATTAAATATTACTACCATTAAAAACAAATTAAAGTTTTAGAATGGGAATGTGACCATGTAATCTTGTGATCTTTGTGAATTGAAAAAATATCCCAAATACTTCTTATTGAAAAACTAATAAAATTGGCTACCTAATTTTGGTTATGCAAGATTTCCCATACACCTTGGATGCTCTTGCATCAGAAACTTGAGGTAATTTAAATGTGAGATCCTTCTCACATGGATAGAATAAGTGGTAAAAGCACTCTTTTGATCACTAAGGATAATGACCATGGATTTTCCTTCCAACACACCAAATATTTAATCTTATTTTATCTATTTAACTTCCACTCCTAGCTTGTTTTTGGCTTTAAATACATTCTTTACTACTCATCTCTATTGACTCTTTCCTATTTTATGGGATTAGACCCAAAAAAACCTATCCTCCTCTGTTAATTCTTTTTATTATTTTCACCCACTATTTTGGAATATTTTTTATACCTACACCAAATTATTATATTCTTTTGATTTCATCTTCCTATGGTATTAAACCTATCTTTATTCAAATACCTCCACAAAGATGATCCTTCTTGCATCTCAATGTATCTTGTGGGTTTGAACCCATCACCATCCAACCATATCCTCCTAAAGCCTCTATTATTATTTTTCACTCACTATCCAACCCGTTTTTAGATTCTTTCTTTTTTCACACTTCTTTATTTGAAACTCTTATATATTAATGGTTTCCATCTCTTCTCTTTCCATCATCATCTTATGTGTGGATTCTTCATTCATTAAATATATTAAATACTCTTATTATTTATCTACATCTTCACCTCTTGTGAACTCAATTGGCTCACTCTATTCACCTTAAAGGATTATTTAAATTCCTCCTTCCTCTCCATATTTACACCTTCACACAAACTAGAGTCACACATTAGTTAAAAACATGACTTAACAGTCCACCTAGCTTATTTCTCCATCTTCATGTTATAATTTTGATTTAAACCAAGATTAAAATCTAAATTTCCATCATTCTTCTTTATCCTAAAAAATTTACTTTGTTTTTATTGTGATAAATCCTCTTCCTCTTATTTACTTATCATCATCTTTGCTTTGGATCTAGGTTGATTTCATTATCTTTATTTTTCTAATGATATATGAATCAACTACTAATCTTCACATTCTTCCTCAAGTACTTAAAATCTTAATTATATAATTATTGTGAAACACATCATTTTTATTTTCTTTTGTTTAATTTTTACCAAAATACTCAAATATTGTATCCTTTACATCTATGTGACTTGGGAAACAATTTTCCTCTACTATTGTCCAAATATTCTCTAGATAATCTAATCTTAACAAGTCAAGTATTTATCATGATCCCTTCTCATTATTTACCCATATCTTGTAATGGAAAATAATTCCCCCATCTTCTCTTATTTATATACCAATGAATGATACATGGATAAAGTCTACTTTATCAATAACAAGAATGTTCTCATTTTTCTTCTTCTCCATCATGTTCTCTAGATTCTTCCAAACCTACACACAAATAGATGTGAGTCAAAAAAGGGAAATTGACATTATCTTTCTCATTTTTTCCTCTTTGGCTAATGTATATTCATGTATTTACAACTCTATAGTTTTAATTTGTTTTTATTCAAGAAGATATCATGTTATATATAGTGAAAATGGCTTATATTTATTTCTATGGTATGCTCACAACCTCTTGTACTCTCTTTTCTCATTAGAACAATCTTAAGTTTATTTTTATAAAAATATAGTTATCTATCTCCTTATGTGGATATTTTTTACATATCTTCATTTAGGAGATATTATATTTCTTTCACCTACCTCTTATTATTTTTCAAAATATTTTTTTGTTGCTCATTAGGAAAATATATTTCCTTATTATCTCTTAAGTCACTCTCCTCTTTTTTTTCTTAAGCCTCATATTTTTAATCTCTTCTCACCATACTTTATGTAATATGGGATGCATAATTTGCTTTAACAAAGTAGAAACCATGTGTTCCCATTCTTTCCCTTTATTTTTCCCATCTTCTACTCTTCTCTCTTTGACATCTCTCCAACACTCTATTATGTTACCACACATTATATTATGTGTAACCTTCACCCTTATGGGATTTATAATATATTATTTTTCAAAAATACTTTCTAAGTCTAGTACTGAGATTAAAAATTATTTAGGATTTTCTCTACATGAAAAAATAAGGGCATTCTCAATAGAATTACCTCTTTATTATAATTTTAATTTCATAGATATTTGTCTTCTATTGGGAAATCTTTTCTCTATGGCATTGATCATTGACACCATATTCATAATCATTTATTCTATCTCTGTGTTTAATGACTTCATGCCACTCTTCTAGATGCTTAATTAAGTATTGTTATTTTATTATCATTTCTCCATCATATCTAATATCACTTGGATGTCTTCAACATATCTACTATTTATTTTAATTTCATTGATTTTACTCCTATATGTTTTAGTTTATCTTCATAAAAAAGATTATCTCTCATAACTTTTTACTAATTCAAGAAAGATTATCTTACAAAATCTACATTGGACTCAAAAAAGAGTCTCTCCTTCAAAAAATTCTTCATGTTTACATGAATTATCACAATATTTCAACAAATGTATCCTCTCTCACTTGCAAGATTCTCTTTCAAAACTAACTCTGATACAAGAAGGCTTATTTTTCACAACCTGCACTAGAAGAATAAAAGAGTCTATCTCTCTTTATCTCTTTCAAACAACTCTCTCCAATTGTAGTAATTCCTCTCACATAAAACACACATAAAATTATTTTCACAACTTGCATCTAACTAAAAAAAGTCTCATACTTTATCATATGGTTGTTATTCACTTGCAATACTTTCTCACACTTACAACAAACTCATGTGACTATTATGTATCTCTTGGCACCTTATACTCAATACATTTTATATATTGGAAGATATCATATCTTGATTTATACCCAAAAATGTGTAAATTAATTGTCAATAAGCATAAAACTATGTTATGATACCACTTGGTGTAATCATGATAGGGGATCCTAGTGTATAGATGCCCTTAAATATGCAACTAGAGTCACACAATGGAAAAAAATATTTATTATTAAAATAAATATAAATTAATAATGACTCTCTAATGGATATTATATTCTATCTCTAGCCTCTTCTAGCTTTAAAATCACACTCTTAGTTTCACAATCTACAACTTTTCTTGTATAAAACCTCTATAATATCTATTGTGTCCCTATCTATTTTTTGGCCCCTTTCTCTTTTCCTCAAGTTAGGATTTTTATCTTAGTATTAATGAGTCTTTGTCTAATTAGTGATAACCTCTTCACTATGGTTTTTATTCCTTTTAACTATCTTATCCCTAACTCCTCAATTTCATCATGAATATCTCATTGAATCAAGATACAATTTAACCATCACACAAAAGGATTATTTACCTTCCCCTAACAAATATTCACATAATAAGTGATAATATGACTTATGGACACTAATAATAAAAATATATCATTAGGATATTACAAATTATACTAAAATGGGCTCATTTGGTGATCACAATTGGAAGTTATGGCCACTTAAAAAAAATTATTTCTCATGGTTGAGAAAAATATATGAAATTGTGATTGTAGGTTACCCTAGGTAATGCCATGTGCCATGATCTCAAGGTCTCTATGATGTAGGGTGTTTGTGGATTTAATATTTTCTCATGGTAGAAAACTAAGGATGTGGTTTCTATGCATTATTATATCCACTTTATAAATTTGTCACACATCCACCCATTTTCACTATGGACTCTATTTATATCTACATACCCATGGATGAAATTAAATAAAATTAAATGTAATCATGCATTCATTTAATGTTTTAAACCCATCATTTACTTATGACCTAATAGAAATTATGATCATGACACTTGTTACAATCTCAATATCTCAAACTCACACAACCACTTAAGACTCTATGGGAGGAACTAAAGGAAAAAATCACTCTATGAACCTTGTATGATCTATGGGTGTTTTCCAAGGAAATAGACTCTATGGTCATATAAACATGAGAATAAATTTGATTATTTTCATTTATTTTTAACCCATCATCTTGTGAACTAATTACCCCATGATGATGTCATTTGTATGATGTATATGGTGATCACAAGTTTTAAAGTTTTTTAATATATTTAATTACAGAATCACTAGTGTATGGCTTTAAGATAAACTTGTAATATTTATTTGTAATTAATGGGTAGGAACTATTTTATGCATAATTATCCATAACCTATTATTAAATAATACTATAAATTAAGTAAATATTTAATTTAATTCAACTAGTAATACTTTTATCTTGTTCTATTTGTAACTACTCACCAAAACCATAACCCTAACTTTACCCTCAACTCTTGTCTATATAAGTACATAAAGGTCTAGTGGGTGAGGGATATTGTGGATGAGATTTAATTTTATACTAAAAGAATTAAGACATTTCCCTTAATTGAAGGAATTAGTTTTGCTACTTGGATGAATCTATGTTATATTATTTTGAAGTTTCCATAGATTTATTTATCCATGTATTTTGGGTATTTGTCTTATGGTGGCTAACATGTTTTAGGCCATATATTGAAATTTTAATATTATATAATTGAATTATAAGATTCACCTTGTTATGAATGTATATTTAAATATCAAATCTAAAGTTTTTCATTCTTTGTTTTCACATTCTATATTTTTTTCAATTTTTAGATATGTAGAAAAAATCTTTGGAATTTCATGTCTTAAGTCTAGATTTAATGGATTATTATAAATTAATAAATATTATATTATTAACTCACCCTTATGGTATTTGTGTTTATCATAATTTGGTGAATTTAGTTTGGTACTAAGGGTTGAAGCATATAAATCACCTAGGTAAGAACTATGTTATCATTTTGGGAAATAATGTTATCAATTTTACATGGTTAGTGGTGTGAGAAGAACTTATGAAATAAAAAATATATAAAATGACACTGTATATAAAGATTAAATTTTATGTACCTCACAGTGTATAGGAAGTGATTATGAGTTTTATTTTTTCTAATAGGAATCCTCTCGGCCATTTTATTCTATGGTGAACCAGTAAGCAATTAGCCCCAATAAATTACTATATACACACATTATAAAATGGATAATGAAACTATGAGATAAAGAAAATATTTTTAGTTAGTGACATTTGTTCCTAATCACTATTTACAAATTTGGATTCATATATCATAGCCTATAGATCAAACACACCTCAGTCTAGTATTTCCAAAAGTAAAAGTCTTGTTATCCCTTTGTCCTTCCCTTCATAGAAGTACATATTAAGGGAGAATTTTAGCATATTTAATAAATCATGTAATATTTTATGGTTTTAAGTTATTTGGTAGGCACTACTTAGGGCATACTTATCCACAACCTATTATTAGATAAGATAAGAAATTAAGTAAAATACTTAAGTGATATTCTTATATAATAATAGGTTATGGATAAGTATCCACCAATTAATGCATACCCATGAATTAAAAATAAATATTAAAAGTTCATCTTTAAACCATATAATTGTTACATAATTGATTATTCTTTAATAATAGGTTGTGAATAAGTATGCACTAATTTGTGATTACCCATGAATTAAAAATAAATATTGAAAGTGCACTTTAAAACTAATCAATAGTATATGAGTAATTAAATATTATATCATTCCACCTTAATATGTAATTATATGAAGGGAAGGACAATGGAATTAATAACTTTACCCCCTTGACAACACCTTCCAATATAAAAGAAACGTTTTTTGAAATAAGTATATCACCTCTATTTGAATGAAGTATGTATTTAGGAGCCTCTCACCATATGGCACATGATGTCTCAATATTTTAAAATATTTACTAATTTCACACAACTAAATATTTTTTGGGAAACACCATTCTATATTTTTTGAAGATAAAGGGACAATTGAGATGGAGAATGGAATATTAAAAAAAGTTCTACACATTCTATACTTGTCTATGAACATACTCTTCATATATAAGATCATGAATTCAAATGAAGAAAAAAATGATTATTTTACACCTACCAATGTTGTCATCATAAATATAAAATATTAATGATGAATTTTATCTAATAGAAAGGTGTATCTTCCAAAGTTGTTACATAAATTTGACAACTTTATGTTCAGTAAACTTTCAAAAGTCATGATCACACATGTTCATGGATTGATAAAAATTTGGAATGAGTTTTTTTTACCTCAACTATCGCTCATTTCAATACCTCGGTAAGAATCACATAGTTATTTATTTTCCCCAAGTTTAATTTAAATGTGGCATTTATTTAGGTTTTGCACTTTGAAAACAACATGGGGATCCATTTCTCAAAGGAAAATATTTGAGGGAAAGTGACATATTAATTTTTTTTGACATTGATCTTTTGTCATTTACCATTGCTTATTTTCAACAACATAAATATGTGATTACACTCATTAATTATTTATCTCATATAAATTGGGTCTACTTTTTGAAAAATAAAATCAAATATTTTTATCACTTGAATTTTTTCAAGGAACTTGTTGAAAACCTATCAGAAATAAAAATTAAGCATCTCATATAATTGATGATATTTTCTCAACAATCAGATGATTAAATGATATCAATATACAAAGATTAAAATTTATCATACTATACCTTACATCCCTTATAAAAATTATGGATTTGTGTAAAAAAGGTTCACTAAAGGAAATACCCAATAACATGGTATATCCCAAAGACTTGCCTCCATAGTAGTAGGAAGAAAAAATTAATTGTGCAACCTAAATCCAAAATTTCACTCCCCATTATACAATGAAAAATATGAATCTTGAATAAAAATGGTTTGGTGTCAAGCCAAATCATTTTAATTTTTTATTTTTGGATGCAATGCATGGGTGAAAATTTAAGATGAAAATCACAAAACAATAGAAATGAAGGGCATCCTCATATTGTTATTAGCTATTATGAATATGTTAGGTCATATATTTTTCTTCTCCTAGGCACCATTAAAGTGATTTACGAATGGGAAGTGTTATTTCATTATCAATTTTAGGTTTTCATGCCAAAGTCTCATACTCTTCCTTCTTCATTGCCTTTTGATGAGTTGGACACAACTTATGATGTATCTTATAAAGAAAACAATTTTTTAGATGAATCCTATTTTTAGTGTTACTAATATTTATATTATGATCCATATTGGGGATAACCAACACCTCCACTAATAGTGCCATAAGACATTAAAAATGAACCTACATAAATAATGTAACCTTTAAAAAATGGGTTTGTATAGTTTACAATGACACTTTTGCATTGGTATGGGATCAAATAGATCCAAGCATGATGAGATAGTAAAAGGACCATATAAAATAATGTATACTTATGCCTCCCAAACTATCCTAGAGATAATTTTAGAGAAATAATCATTTTCATACATTCAAAATAAACTAAACTAGGAAATTATTAATAATTTAGATAAATTCCACATATAATAGATTGGAGAGAAATTAAAACTATAAATTTAAGAATAATATATACTTATTTATAATATATTTTTGGATTTAGATTAGTAATTAATCCAAGTTATTTTAAATTTTCCTTGAAATAGATGTATACTATTTCACATTTAACACAACTGGTAATGACACAGAATACAAAGAATTATCATCAAGCTTCTAAGCATCCTAAATGATCGAACTTATTTCTATGAATAAGAATAAAAAATAGGACTTGGTTCCACTTATAAAAGGAATAAAAATAATGGCATGCAATTTGGTGTACCACACTAAGTATATATTAGATGGATCCATTTATGTATACAAATATCAACTTATAGCAAATTGTTTTTCACAATTTTGATGTGTTGACTACCATTAAACCTTTTCTCTAGTTGTAAAGATGAATTACATCAGGATAATACTCTCTTTCACTAAAAATGTGATGGGAATTTGATTATATGGACATAAAAAGTGCCTTATTACATGGAGTCTTACAAGAATAAATATACATGTCCCATCCTCCCAAGTTCATAAGTAGTGAGAATTCTAGTTTTGTGTACAAATTGAAAAAATCCTCATATAATGTGAAATAGGTTTCTCAAGATTGGTATGAAAATATTGAATATTTCTTTATAAACTATGGATTTACATGGAGTACCTCCATGATATGAAATGGACTATAATAATAGTGAAATTTCCAAAAACAATACTATAAATGGACATGAAAATATTATATTGCATAAAAATATAGAAGAATTGCATTACAATATCATTGGAATTTTTTATGGGGAAACCTCATTTTAGTAATCTCAATATAATATAATTCATGAATATATTTCTATTAGTCTATGATAGTATTTATACTAATTCCATCATATCCAACTACTAATTACCATTCATATGGGATTGAAATCAGCTCAAGGGATGACTTATAAATCAAATGCTTCCATAGATTTTATTAAAGATAAAAATTATAAATAGATAGAATAAATATAAATTTATGATGATGGGATATAACATTCCCTTCACCTTCAAAAAAAATTCCCATAAATTTGAATATGAGGTAACTATTATTGGACTTGTATGGGTTCCCATATTGCATCTTCTAGTTGCATTCCTTGGTACTTGACTAGAACCTTGGTGATGTTCCAATTTCAAATACAACTAGAGAAATTATCTATAATAGACTCATGATCAATAAGAAGATAGCCTTATGTATCTATCTCCACAATTATTGTATGATATTTAAAATTAGGACCAAAAAGTTTCTTCAAACATGAGACATGAAAAATTGGATGGACACATAAATACAATGGAAGTTTTAGCTTGTATACAACATGAAAGATCCATTGAATGATATTATAAGGTCCATTTAACTTGGGAGAAAGTTTTTTGACATCCTTCTATTTTGAGAGAGAATTGATTATAATTTTCTATTATGAGGAAAACCATATCTCTAGGTTTGAATTTATGTTCAAAATGATGTTGATTTTCTTGTTGATTCATGTTATTTTATGCCATGTGGATATTTTACTTGATAATGATAATAATATTGTCTCTAGTGTTGATGGTAGTGTCCACTTCCTACACATGAGAGGTTTTAGGAAGATGAGAAATAATATATGGTGGCTTCTAGCCATCGACCACATTGTAAGGAGTCATCTTGGTGGTTGTGTGATAAGTGGTGGTGTACCACCATTATATAAGTAGAAACCATTTGAATCATTGATATTATTTATCAGATAAAAATAAATTAATATATAATTCCAAAAAAGTATTTGAAAAATCTATTTTCCCAACTATCTGTCAGTGGTAACCCAAGCTCATTTTTAGTTGGGTACCTATGCACTTCAAGAGTTCATCCTAGAAGGTTGTGAAAGTTGAGTTGTGATAAAATAAATAGAATTTGGGATTATATGATGACATAATATTTGATTTAGGAATGTTTTTTTAATATTATAATAAGTGCAAAGATAGGATAGGGCATATAAATGACCATATTTATAGAGCTGATCTACCACCACTAGAATGACCAACTTTCCACCTAATTTTGGTAAGCCTTCTATACGATCCATAGAGATGTCTATCCAAATGAATGTTTAGAATGGGAAAGGGATGGATTAATATATGTAATTCCACTATATCTATATTTCTATGTTGACATACTTCACATTCCTATACAAATGTCTTGATATCTTATTTGGTTCTTGTATAAAATAAACTATGACAAACACATTCATAGGTTTATAAAAACATGAATGATCTACATAAGGTGAGGCATATAAATAATGATAAATATTATTTTTTAACCTAGATCCATAAAAAGAGATAATTATGCCTTTGTATTGTAAGGATTGGCCATCCCAAGTATTATTAGGTTTATAAGTTGAGTCCACAAAAAACTTCCATATGATTTAATTTATGTGACTATATTTATAACACTCTTATTGAATGTCATGCATCCATTCTAAACATTAGATGGATAAGTAAAATATCTATTGTTTTTTTTTATATTGTCATGATAGCTCATTATCAACCATATTTTCCCTACCCTTCTTATATGTGTTATCTTAATCATACACCATTAATTTAGTAACCCACTTTTGTTGATCTAGGGAAGATACCCATTTATCCAAGATTATTTGATGATGAATTTTGGTGAATTTTTTTTTGATCCTCTAGGTATGATTTCCACTAATTGACAACATGGAGTATAGACATCATTTCCTTCTCATATGTTTACTACACCAAATTGTTCCCACTAAGGCCTCTACTAATGAAGGTGATGGGAGGTACTTCTTGCATGATGATAAAAAAGAGAGCATTTTCACATGCATCACTTTCAATGATGAATGTACTAAATAAATATGTCGTGGACAAAATAGATGTGATACGTAGTGTGATTGAGTACCCAAAAAGGATGTTTAGTTGTAGAAAACCATAAAAAGGAGTCTTTTTAAGCATAGTGGTCAATGGGGTATAAAGTTTCCAATAATCTTTAAATTTTCTGTGTTAGTACCCAATGAGGCCAGTAATCCCATGAAGGATTTTGAGTGTCTTAGAATTAGGTAAATTTTTCATGGCCTAATTTTTTTCTCAGTCAACTCGAATGTCAACTACTTAGAGAATGTGTCATAGATATTCCAACTCATGTAGACAAAAGGAAAAATTGGACCGTATCACATAAAAATGGTGGTATGTAATAAGTTGTAAATCCATGTCAAGGAGATGAATATGTTATTACCAATTTTTTATATAAATAAGGTATCATCAAAGAAGAACAAGATGAATTTACATAAAATGGGTGAAATGTGTTTTTCATCAAACATTGGAAGGTGGAACGAGCCATTTAAAGTGTGAAAGGCATGCCTTAGAATTCATAATTTATGTCATGTGTGAAAAGTAGTTTTTATAATATCTTCATCATGGAGGTAGATCTGATGGTAATAAGAATTTGGATCTAATTTGGAGATTAAGTGGGCACTATTAAGTTCATCTATCATTTTGATATAAAATGTATCTTTAATAGTGATCCTTTTTAACTCATGAAAAATAATTTAGAGATACTAAGATCCATATTTTTTGCATACTAGTGAAACCAAGGTGGAGTATGGGATTTTGCTTAGATGAATCACTCCTAATTGAAGGAGTTCTTAAAAAATCTTCTCATTTTTATTTTTAAATAAAAAATGATAATGGTATATCTTGATGTTTTTGGGTACACTATGTGGAAGGAATTAAATATGATGGTCTTCTAGTTGATGAGGAAAAAGGCCTTTTGGTTTATTGAATATTGATGTATGATTGATTCTAACATTTTATAATTCAATAGGCTAGTGGGAATCAGGGGATGTGTTGAGGTGATTAAATGATAAATGAGAAGTGATTCTATGTGAGCCTTTATTGAGGATATTATCCATGTGTTAGGGACTAATGACACTATAAAAACATGGATAGATGAATTTTAGTGTATACTAATATCCATTTTTAGAGAACTACATCCAAATATCTAAAAGTACCATAAGATAGGGCCAAATGTGCACAACCATTAGGATTCAAGAACCACATCACATATTCTAAAGTGAAAAGAAAACATGTTTATTTTTAAGGTATAATCCCCCATAGAAAAACATTGTGATATTTTCCTTTACATGTAAATGTTCCTCCATTGGTAATTATCACATCAAAGATAATTGGGGTGCATGAAATAGTTAGTTTGTTTGGTCAGTCAAGGATGAATGAAATTATGTATACTTCTAGATTCAATGAGAAGAGTGATTTGTTTTTAATTTAAATACACCTTGACTCTCATAGTTTGAGTAGTTAACTCATCTAAGGCATGTATCATAATTTTAGTGTGTGACTATGTATTATTAGGTTCTTTGACTTTAGGTTGTTCATGATAATATAATGATCATCTTCCCATTCTTCAACATTTAGTGGCTACTTCACATTTATAAAATACAAAATTTATTCAATACATTTGTGTCCTCTGGTGAAATTTTCATCATATTTTTAACATAGCCCTTTTTCAAAATGAGATTACTTTTCTATCTTTGTAAGGAGTTTAATGGGGGTGAATTTTTTAGGAGGGTTTGTGACCACCCATGGTGTTGTACATGTATTAAAAGAGCTAAAATTAGAACATGGATGTTGGGAGGTGATATTATCTTCCATAGGCTTGTCCAATCCTAATGCTTCCATTATGTTTATGGTTTAAACATATTAAACTCCACATGAATTATATATTTGATCCCATTGATGAAAAAAATATTGAAAAACTCATAATTTAACCCTTTGGTTTGGTTGGATAATTTTTCAAATTGATCTTGATACTCATGAGCCATTCAGGTTTTCCATAGTTTAGTTAGGGCTCTAATGAAGTCATATTAAGTATTTGGACTAAATGAATCAAAAAAATATTGAAAAAATAATCCAAAGTGGGTTATTTTATACCATTGGTAGCACTAGATAACTTCATTCTCTAATTTAAATAATGTGATGGGTTTTTTTCTACCCCCATTGTCATGTGCAACTAAAATATTTTTTTGCCTGATAAATCCAACTTATAGGTTATGTACCATAAAATTTTGAAAAAATAAATTTAGGGGCATATAGCATGTTTAAAAATAAAAACATACCTTTAGAACACTTATCACCATTGAGTCTATTGGAGAGCATGTTATTTTTTGCATGTCACTTGTTCCACTCAATGAATTAGGATCAAGTTGAGAATATAATTGATTTAGAGTTACTCAGTGTTATGGGTCATGGCCTATCTTGATACATGGGTGACAACCATTGACTAAAGGGGTCTTAGGTGCCAAAAAAGGATTAGTAAATTTATATGTTAAAATTATTGTCTTGATGAAATGGTTGCAATGGTAAAATTTTTACAAGGGTTTTTTTTGGGACTACAAATGAAACAAACATACATAATTTTTTATAAAAATTGAAATACTCATTAAAATGATCTTGATGAGAAATTCACAATAATATTTTTTTAATTTTATATTGGTTATCTACTCCACCAAGTTTAGGTATCTATTTTGGAATATTTTGATCTTTCTAGTTTCTACCTATAGTTATTGTGTTTTTGTTGACTGACAAAGTCTATTATTCTTTTTCTGACTATAGATTGTTACTGCATTTTCAAGAAATCAAAGTTGGATATGTAAATATAAGAGTTATAGGATTACAAGTAAGGTAACTATAGGATGTGTTTGGTCTATGAAATTTCAAATATACTATTATAATTCATAAAATAGTGTCATTTCAATATTTTAGATCCCTAATTATGAAGGATAACCATTACATAACAAACCATCCCATCTCCTAGGTATAGTGCAAGTAACTTCCTAGGGACAATCACTTACTAGTGCATGAGAGTAATAAAAAACTAAAGGATTCTAAAAACACATCACCTAGGCTTGTAAAAAAAGTATGGGGTAACAAACCATCCCATCTCCTAGGCTTGTAAAATAAGTATGGGGTATTATTATATACCTAAAGGTACATATAATGTAATATCCCCTTTTAGTAGGGAATATCTAAACACAAATAGCTCTGAACAAAGATACAATTTTGCAGAATAAATTCAAGTAAACAATAAGCCACAGTAAATCTCTTAACTGCCAAATCACTAATCTTATTATTTGTCCAGATAGTTACAATAGATGTCTTCAGTCATTCATATAAAATGATATCAAAATATAGTCTTAAAACCCTTGTCCTTTGCAAATCTGGTAATGAAACCTAAATTCTGGAAGGTCTCGGCCTTTCTATGTCGACACACAGACACTGACGTTGGTTATACTACCATCATTGGTCGACTGGGCATTATTAACCTACCGACGTCAGTCTCTGTAGATCTCTCTTTGCCAATGTCGGTCTCTGTGCAAACCTGTACGGATCTGTATGGCTTCGTACGGCTACCAATAAATTACACCCTATTTGTAGGACCTCTGATCTGAAGATATATGACTCTAATATAGAATATCTCTATCTGTATAACTTATTTGAATCAAAACATAAAGAAATAAATACCTGTAAACCCTTGTGATAGCTTCTGTGTGAAGTTATCTCTTAAAAGACCTGAAATACTATGATAACCTCTGTATGAAGCTATCTCTCAAATTGGTAATAGATCAGCTGATATTTCACAGCCTCTGAATCGCACACAATGAAGAGTTGATGTTCTCCACTGCAAATGGGATCCTAGAACCCTTGGCTCAGTCTTCATAGAAGAATTCTTCAAAATCAATAATCAATAATCAATGGCTAATCCAAACTCTCTCCCATGAGAAACCCTTATACCCTCCAAAGGTGTGCTTGCTAAAATTAGATTTCCTCAAATTAGAACTTGGGTCTTAAAATTAGACCAATTCTTAAATTAGAATTAGGGTCTTAAAATTAGAGCAACTAATTAATAATTAATTATTAATTAGACCAAATAATTAATATTTGATTAAATCAATCAAATATTAATATCTCCCTTAATTCATATCCAAAAAACCTGAACAAAAAGGCAAGCCCAGCTCCATCAAGACCCTCTATCCATCCCATCAGCCTACAAAGGTCGCATAATAGGCTAATCCTCAACTCTGAACATGTCAACTCAAAAGGGGACATGACAATCCACCCCTCCTAAAATTGCTTGCCCTCAAGCAATCGCTGAATGATACACCCATCAATCCACCTGGATCCCAAATGTAGTCATGATCTTCCCTACTGTCAATCAATGAAAACTCCATGCCATGTCCATCCCTAGTACTAAGATAAGCACCCCAACATCCAATCCATAAATGAAAATCAACAAGCAACTCAAGCAAACTCCTTACCTGAATAATATCTAAATCTAGATTGTGAAGGCTAGAAATAGTCATATCATCATCAACCTATGACCTGATTGTAACAGAAAGCTGAGTCCCTACCACATGTGATAACTCCTGAACTGCACTCACCTCAAGACCAATCTCATCCTCATATCTCTCCTGTGTTGGTGCCAATGTGCACTCGTCATTGCACTCTATCATGTCATGTCGTATGAGCATCTCCATCCAATGAAAAAACATATATATGAAGCTGCTACCTCGTATTGCCTTAAGAATATGTGTCTTCCCATCAACATCAAAGTGAACCTCCATGTCCTTGAGACAAAGAGTAACTTCCTCAAATGAATGAAGCCACATCATACCCAAGACTAAGTCTATATCCCCCATGTTCACCACATAATAATCAGTCTTGAACTCATAGTTATTCAAGCGCAATGGGAGGTCTCTAATCATACGCTCACACCTAAGAGTGTGACCATCAGCTACCTTAACTCTAATGCCCTCAAAATCTTCAGTAGTGAGTCCACGCTTCTCCACAAATCTATCATCTATGAAATTATGTGTGGCTCCTATATCAAGAAGGGTGATGACCTTCTGCCCTGTTAAAACTCCATAGAGTCTGAATGACTCATCTGACTGAATGCTAGATAGGTGTGCCTCTTATATGTGAAGCTCTAAATCAGCCACTGCCTCCTCAGAACTATTCTGCTATTTGGAATCCTCTGAATCTAAATCCTCATAATATGCCCACATCACACGATTCACCTTGCCCTTAGGCCTCAAAGGTCAATCGTGATGGATATCATATGGACCTTTGTAGTAGAAGCAAAGCTTCTTCTTGCGTAGATTGTTAAGCACCTCACGATCCAAAGGTGGTGCTGCTGGATTGGCCTTTGAATCATTCTTTACACCTGATTTATCTATGCTGAAATCTGGTCTCTCTGTATCTCCGTTGGAGCACTTATGGTCTCTAGATGAAGAAGTACCTCTGGAGTTAGATTTATTGGATGGGGCTTCCATCTCCATACTACACGCCTTCTTCATAGCTACCTGTAATGAAGGAGGATCAAAGCCTTTGATCCAACCTCTCAATGGTTCTGTCAATCCCTCCATGAAGAGTACTACAAGTCACCTTTTTGAAATGTCAGGAACCATAACTGATAAATTTTGGAAGTCACCAATGTAAGACTCTAGACTACCACTTTGGTGCAACTGTGCCAACTCTCAAAAATAGGACTCTAGATCCCTCCTATCAAAATGCTCTACCAGCCTATCCACAAACTCCTAATAAGATGTGATCTGATCATGATGGAGTGTCACCATCCTATGGTGCCACCAATCGTGAGCTACTCGCTCAAGATGTAGTGTCGCATATTTGATAGCATCTTCCTCAGCCATCGATCACAATGTGAGAAAGGTGTCTAACTTACTAATCTAGGCTTGCGCTATGACCTTACCACTACCATCAAACATTGTGAGTGTGAGCCTACTTGTAGCATGCTTAAGATCATTGTTCTAGTGTCTAGGTCTCCTATCCTGTCTAACCAATCTATAGTGCTCTCTCCTCAAATTAACAAAATGATCAAAGGACATCCTCTCTCGAACATGAGGAGGTAATAAGTTCCACTCATCATTTGCAACCAGGTAAACATCTACAAATGAGGAATCTCCTACCTCCTCCTTTGTTGGAACTTTTGGTTCCTCAAGAACAAACATAGGATGTGTAGGTCTACCCGCTGTCCTAGAATGGGTCAGCTATGGTCTCTGATTAACAATAGCACTCTTGTTATCTCCTTATTCCCCATTCTATCTATCAGGTGCGTTCATCCCCCTTATCATAGTAGTAAGTGCCTGTAGTTTTTGATTCATCTGTTGTTGTCCTGACATCATAGCATGGTGGAATTCTCTGGTGTCTTGATCAACATCATACCTGTGGCCCCTGGGTGGGCTACCCTCACGTCTGTCACTCATGATGATCGATGGTTGATCTAACACCTGGGTACCTTCAAGCAAGGCTCTACCACGTGTGTTATACTTGTGTGGTCCCAACTCTTATGGCTACATAAGATTGTCAAACCCTCAGGATGGCAAGATTTAGCTCTGATACCACTGTAATATCCCCTTTTAGTAGGGAATATCTAAACACAAATAGCTCTAAACAAAGATACAATTTTGTAGAATAAATTCCAGTAAACAATAAGCCACAGTAAATCTCTTAACTGCCAAATCACTAATCTTATTATTTGTCCAGATAGTTACAATAGATGTCTTCAGTCATTCATATAAAATAATATCAAAATATAGTCTTAAAACCCTTGTCCTTTGCAAATCTGGTAATGAAACCTGAATTCTGGAAGGTCTTGGCCTTTCTGTGTCGACACACAGACACCGACATCGATTATACTACCGTCGTCGGTCGACTAGGTGTTGTTAGCCTACCAATGTCGGTCTCTGTAGATCTCTCTCTACCGATGTCAGTCTCTGTGCGAACCTATATGGATTTGTATGGCTTCGTACGGCTGCCAATAAATTACACCCTATTTGTAGGACCTCTAATCTGAAGATATATGACTCTAATATAGAATATCTCTATCTGTATAACTTATTTGAATCAAAACATAAATAAATAAATACCTATAAACCCTTGTGATAGCTTCTATGTTAAGTTATCTCTCAAAAGACCTGAAAAACTGTGATAACCTTTGTATGAATCTATCTCTCAAATTGGCAATAGATCAGCTGATATTTCACAGCCTCTGAATCGCACACAATGAAGAGTTGACGTTCTCCACTGCAAATGGGATCCTAGAACCCTTGGCTCAGTCTTCACAAAAGAATTCTTCAAAATCAATAATCAATAATCAATGGCTAATCCAAACTCTCTCCCATGAGAAACCCTTATACCCTCCAAAGGTGTGCTTGCTAAAATTATATTTCCTCAAATTAGAACTTGGGTCTTAAAACTAGACCAATTCTTAAATTAGAATTAGGGTCTTAAAATTAGACCAACTAATTAATAATTAATAATTAATAATTAATAATTAATTATTAATTAGACCAAATAATTAATATTTGATTAAATCAATCAAATATTAATATCTCCCTTAATTCATATCCAAAAAACCCGAACAAAAAGGCAAGCCCAGCTCCATCAAGACCCTCTATCCATCCCATCAGCCTACGAAGGTCGCATAATAGGCTAATCCTCAACTCTGAACATGTCAAATCAAAAGGGGACATGACATATAAGCGTAAGTCTATATACAATGTTGTATAATGACTTACGTATTGGGGCATAACCCCTCACTCTATGAAGTCAAGAAAAAATGATAGTTGCTTAACCCAAAAGGACAAATTTATGATAATTTTAAAAAATTTAGAACATAGTTTATAACTTGAGGAAGATAATAAGGAAGAAATAAATTGGAAAATAAGCTTAATGTTTCCACCCTATTATGATTTTTTTATCACCAAGATCCCAATTGGGTGAGGTAAGAACATACAATGGAAAAAATTGTAGAACCCTAAAACATTGAAACTATTGCATAAAAATGGCCTTAGAAATAGCTCTAATAGGAAATTATATGACCCTTCCTATAATGGATTGTAAAATTAGTGAAAATATCATAAATAATACTATAAGTGAATAGAAAAATACTATTTTACATAAAAAAAAGTGAACATAATTGCATTAAAATATACTTTTCCTCTTCAAGGGGGAGAGAAAGCTCAATATAATATCTTTCATGGATAAGTTCCACTATTCTAAGATATTATATATATTAATTCTATCTAAGCTAACTAATACTTCCCCTATATGTGAGATTATTAAAATCAACTCAATGGAAAACTTAGAAAGCATATGCATTTTTGAATTTTATTAAAGATAAAAATTATAAAGAAAAGGTGTATATAAATATTTAAGACAAAGGGGTCCTAACACTCTGACCCCATAGTATATACCAATAAATTAGATAGGAAATTCCTTATTTTTCTCTTCTATGTCAATGATCTAATTATCATAAGGAGTTCCACCAAATAATTCATGATTTGAAAGCTCAGATAATGAAGTATTTTGAGATGATTGACTTGGGATTGTTTAATTTTCTCTTTTTATTTATATTTTAATGTTTTAGAAAGGATTTTTTGTTAATCAATCCAGTTATATGTTGGAAATATTTTAATTTATGTTAAAGGTCTAACATTATTGGTGACAAAGGCCCCATCGCATTTATTGTCTAAAGGTGTTTTTAGTGTTCATATTTTGGCTAAAGTGTGTTGATATTTATTTAATATTAACAAATAATTTTTTGGCTGAATAAAGTCAAAAGAGAGCCCATTAAGAATTCAAAGATTCATGATATAAAGACAAAAGAGGGAAAGGATGCATTTTCCCATGAAGAGTCATCTTGAGGAATTCAAAGAGTCACCAAGTGAAGACAAAAGAGGAAGGGCACATTTTATCTTGAAGGGTCACCTTGAAGAATTAAAAAAGTCACCAAGCTAAAGACAAAAGGGGTAAGGACATTTTTTCTCATGAAGGATCACCATGTGACTTTTCAAATGAAAGGATTCTAAGGGTCATGCAAATGTGGAATCATTTTCCATGAGGATTGAAGGGTCATAAAGGGTGAATGACAAAGGTCATTTGGAAAGCTATTAAAGGAGGCTTGGGAAGCCATTTGTAACATGAAAGAGAGTTCATGGTTTGTAATTGTTTTACATAAGAAAAGAGGAGAGAATAGAAAGAGATATTGTATAGTTCTATCATTTGTTGAGAAAGCAACATTGAAAGATAGTTGTGTTTTATACATAAGAGGGTTTGGTCCTTTTGTGGGTTGGTGCTCACAAATAGTTGTTGTGTTGGTGCTTGACAAAGGGTTTGGTGATATTGCAAGTTTTTTCTTTCAAACTTTGTAATTTGAGTTGGTGCTAATTAATACACTTGAGATTGTTCTTTGTAGTTTTTCTGACTTTGGGTTTCCACATAAAAATTTGGTGTCTCTCCCTCTTGTGTGGTGCATATTATTATTTAAATTTTATTACATATCTTGAATGTATGGTTAAGTGTAATTTGATTAAGTGAAATTTTATAAGATATATGATATATTGATTCACCCCCCCTCTTAGTATATTTGGTGCTTAGCAATTGGTATCAGAGTAATTTTTTTTGGAAAGAGTTTAACAACTTGAAGGTAGATTGGGGAAAGCATAATGGTTGGATCACATGAAGGTTTTTATACAAATAATGCACCTTTGTTTGATGGGATAACTTATTCCTTTTGGATCATAAGGATGAGGACTTACTTTATGGCCCTTAGATTTAACATTTGGCAAGCAGTGATGGAGGAATATGAAGAGCCATCGACACTTATAACTACTCCTACAGAAAAAAAGGCAAGCGAAAATAATACTAAAGTTTTAAATGCTATTTTATTTGGTTTATATGAATTAGAATTTGTTAAAGTTATACAATGTAAATATGATCATGAGACTTGAGTAAAGCTTGAGAATATTTATAAAGGTGATGGAAAGGTTCAATAAGCTAAGCTCCAAACTTTTAGAAGATAGTTTGAAAGTTTGAAGATAGAAGAAGAAGCAAACATAACAAGTTATCTTTTGTGGGTTGATCAAATAGTTAATTAAATTCAAGGCTTTGGAGAAAAATTGGAAGAGTCAGTGGTGGTACAAAAGGTTTTGAGATCTCTACCATTGAGATATGATGCAAAGGTATCAAAAATTGAGAAGATGAAGGATCTATCCAAGATAAAGATGTATGAACTACATGGTATTATTACAGCATAATAGATGAAAAATGAACAAGAGAAACCCTTAAAGAGGGAAGTTGTTTTTAAGACATCAAAGAAAGACAAGGCTAAGATTCAAGAATCAAGTGACAATGCTAGCAATGAGGAAGATGACAATGGAGCTCTGTTCATCTGCAAGCCTAAAAAGGGCATAGGTAAATATCAAGAAAAGTTACTATTTAAATGTTTTAAATGTGGTAAGATTGGACATTTTTTAGCTAAGTGACCAGATAAGAATAATGGTGAAAATGAAGAAGGAAAGCCTATATACAATAATAAATTCAAAGGCAAATTCAAGAAGGGATTCGAGAGGAAGATTTTATATTCTAAAGATCCTAGCTCAGGTGAAGACAGTGGAGTTAGTGACTCAAATGAAGAAGAGATCCTATTCATGACCATAAATGAAGATGCCTTTGTAAGCAAAATTATATATGATCAAGAAGAAGAACATGATGAAGCTGAGGTGAATTTGGAAGGGAACTCATTTGTGCTTTAGAATAATTAAAAGCTCTTGAGAAGAAAAATCAAATATTGAAGCTCCAGATCAAAAAAAATGACAAAGAGTCAAAGGAAATAATTGAATATATACAATTACACATTGAAGAAGCCAAAAATATTGAGGAAGATCTAAAAACTCAATTACAAAAAGTAAGTGAAGAATGTAAAAATTATGTTGTTGAAATTGCATCTTTAAAAAAAGATATCGAGAAAACAAATAAAGTAGTTAATGATTCAAAATTTGAGAATAGCATTAACATGTTAAATAAGATATTAGAAAGTCAAAAATCAATATCAGATAATATAGGTATCAGATTTGAAAATAAAAATAGCTATGTTTAAGCCCTTACAAAAGAGGAAATGAAAAGGGAAGAAGTTAAGGATGTAGATGACAACTCAAACAAAGAAGGCTAGAAGGAATAAAGCTACAAAAGATAACCAAGTCAAAGATACACAAATTAGAATATGTTTTATTTTCATGGTTATTATTTTTATTGTAATGGTTATGGTCATAAGAAAATAGATTGTTGGAAAAGAGCTAACAATTTTAGAAACAAGGAAAAGGAAACTCATGCAAAGTCAAGTAGAAGCCACAACTCTTTTTCTCCTCTATTAGGCTTTGATGAAGAGGCCATAATATGTTACAAGTTAAATAATTTTGGACACATAGCCTAAAATTTTAGAAGCATGTTTGAGTCAATCAATAAAGACCAAAGTTTCAAGGCTCCATTCATCAAGAAGAAAGTTTAGATAGGTTCATGGTAGAAGAAATAATCTAAAAGGTCTATGTTAGTATAGATAGCATTGCATGTAATGAAGAAAAGCCATGGTTCATTGATAGTGGGTGTTTGAGGCACATGAAAAGAGATAAGATCAAGTTCATAACTCTAAAAAATATCAATGGTGATACAGTGAAATCTAGAGATAATACCACTACCAGAATAACTAAAAAAGGTACATTAAGTTTGGATAATATTAGAAGACTAAAAATGTTCTGTATGTAGAGATTTTTAAGCATAATACATTGAGTGTAATTCAAATGTGTGATCAAGGACATACATTAAATTTTTATGTATAAGGGTTTGAAATTAGGACAAAATATTCATATGTGCTGATTATAGATGCTTAGAGGACAAGAAATAATTTATATATGTTATCAGATATTAAAGGTCAAAAATGTTGTTTGAGTCATGTTGAGGAAAGTTGGCTATGACATAGGAGAATGAGACACATAAATTTTGACAATATTGTCAACATCAATAAGAAGCAAGAAGTTAGATATCTTTCAAAGATTACAAAGCCCTCCAACATGCTTTGTGAACCATTTCAACATGTGAAGCATGATCAAAAGATAGTTTAAGACAAAAGAATACTTTATGACTCAAATGTTAGAGCTTGTTCACACTGATCTATGCTGACTTACTAGAACTCAAATTACTCAAGGTGATAAGCACTTCATGTTTCTTATTTATGATTTTACACTATGACTTGGTTGATGTTTTTGAAGAAAAAAGTAGAAGCTTTTAGCCACTTCAATGCATTCAACGATTTAGTTGAGAATGAAACCAGTTTGAAGATTAAGTGCCTGAGATTAGATCAAGGAGGAGGAGTCATGTAAAATAAGTTTATTGATTATTTTTAAGACCATGGGATAAAGAGACATTATTTATCAGCTAGAACTCCACAACAAAATGAAGTAGTTGAGAAAAAAAAATAGTTCAAGAGATGGCAAGGATGATGCTTAATGAATTCAAGATACTAGATAAATATTGGAGAGAGTTAGTAGGAACAATAGTGCATATCCAAAATATATAATTATTGAGAGTCAATAGTGACAAGACTCCTTATGAGCTATGGAAAGACAAACCAACTATCGTTGATTATTTTAGAGTTTTTGGTAGTAGGTGATTTATAAAAAGAACTAATGAAAAATTAGGTAAGTTTGAATCTAAAACCAATGAAAGTATATTTATTGGATATTATTAAAAAATTAAAGCTTATAAATGTTATAATAAAAGAAACAAGAAGATAGTTAAAAGTGCAAGTGTCAGGAAGATGAAGATGTAGCATAAAGAGCCAATGATCTGATAGACACTTTTGATATCATTGAAGAAGAAGATTTTGAAGAATTAGATGAAGATGAGAAGGAACAAAAGGTCACCAAGACCCCAACCAAATATGTCCATATAAATAATAATGAGAGTGACATTATTGGGAACATAAATGAAGAATTTTGCACCAGAACGATGATGGTAAGCGAATCTAAGCAAGTTAATTTTTCTTTGTTATCAAAAATTTAGTCTATAACTTTTTTAGAAGCTAGAAATGATGAGAATTGGGTTAAAGCAATGGATGAAGAATTAAATTAGATAGAAAATAATGATACTTGGGAATTAGTACCTGGACCAAAAGATTAAAATGTGATAGGAATAAAAGGGTATACATAAATAAGTTGAATGAAGATAGTAAAATTACTAGGAATAAAGCAAGGTTAGTATGTAAAGGATATGCTCAGATTGAGGGTATATATTTTGAATAAAATTTTGTACCAGTGGCAAGGCTAGAGTATATTATAGTGTTTCTTACATATATAGTGTTTAAAAAATTTAAAGTGTTTTAGATGGATGTCAAGCCTACTTTCTTGAATGGGAATCTAGAAGAGGAGGTCTACATTGAGTAGCCTGAGGGATTTCTTCTCTCAAATGATAGTAGCCATGTATACAGATTGAAAAAATCATTATATGGATTGAAACAAGCACCTAGAGCTTGGTATGCAAGGATTGATAAGTACCTTTAGGATCAAAGTTTCAAGAGATGTTTTGTTGATAATAATATCTACATCAAAATAGAAGGTGAACATTAGTTGATTATTGTGGTATATGTTGATGACATAATATTTGGAGAAAACATTGAAAATATGATAAAATAATTTTTTTATAATATGAAAAAATAATTTGAGATGTCTATGCCTGGAATATTGTCATTTTTTTTAGGGTTACAAATATTTTAGTCAAATAAAGGAATTTTCATATCTCAAAATAAATATTCCAAGAAAATGTTGAAAATTTTTGGTTTTGAGGATTAAGCACTAGTTGGCACACCAAAGTGTATAGGGAACAAGGTAAGCAAGGATGGAGATTCACTTATTGTAGATAAATTTTTGTATAGATCTATGATTGGTAGTCTTCTATATTTGGCAGCATTGAAGCCAGACATCATGCATGTAGTAAGCATGGTTGCAAGATATTAGGCATCCCTGAAGGAGAGTCATGTTTAGTTAGTGAAGAGAATATTTAGATATGTCAAGGGGATATTAGATTATAGATTATGGTATCCCACTGGTAGATATTTCACTTTGGTTGCTTATGCAAATTTAGATTAGGTAGGTTGTATAGATGAAAAAAAGAGTACAAGTGGAGGATCTTTCTTCCTTAGTGATAGCTTAGTATCATGGCTAAGCAAGAAGTATAACTCAATATCACTATTTATAGCTAAAGTAGAATATATTGCAATAGTTTTGTGTTATACTCAAGTGCTTTAGATGAAACAAAATTTAGAAGACATCAAGGTAGAATATGATGAACCTATCTCTACTTTTTGTGATAACATAGGTGCTATTAATATTTTTAAAAATCTAGTGATGCATTCAAGAAGAAAACATATTCCTATCAGATATCACTTCTTGAGACAATAGGTTGAAGATCAATAGGTTAATTTGTAATATATCAGTACTATAGAATAGATTGTAGATATTTTCACCAAGGCACTACCAAAGGACACACTCAAGTATCTACAAGAGCAGTTGAGAGTAATTTCTTTTACTTTCTACCATTGAAGATCAACATCAGTTGAGGGGGAGCTAAGTGTTAGCTCTAGGATAGACCCTTTTCCATTGATGTCAAAGGGGGAGAAGTAAAAAAATAGGTATAATAATAGGTACAAGATACTACAGTAATGGGGAGTTACCATATGATTTTTTTGGTAGTATGGGAAGGTTGGAAGTAAAAGGTTTAGGATATGGTAGTTTCAGTTTGAGGTTACCATCAATGATAAAGGGGGAGATTATTGGAAATATTTTCATTGATGTCAAAGTTCTAACATTATTGTTGATAAAGGTCCCATAGCATTTATTATCTAAAGGTGTTTTTAATTTTCATATTTTGGCTAAAGTGTGTTGATATTTATTTAATATTAACAAATATATTTTTGGTTGCATATAGTCAAAAGAGGGCCCATGAAGAAATCAAAGAGTCATGAGGTAAAGACAAAAGATGGAAAGAAATCATTTTCCCATGAAGGGTCATCTTGAGGAATTCAAAGAGTCACCAAGTGAAGACAAAAGAGGAAGAGCACATTTTCTCTTGAAGGGTCACCTTGAGAATTTGAAAAGTCACCATGACAAAGACAAAAGGGGAAAGGGCATTTTTTATCATGAAGGGTCACCGTGTGAATTTTCAAATGAAAGGATTCAAAGGGTCATGAAAATGTGGCATAATTTTCCATGAGGATTGAAGGGTCAAAAAGGGTGAATGCTAAAGGCAATTTGGAAAGCTATAAAAGGAGGCTTGGAAAGCCATTTGTAATATGCAGAGAGTGCATGGTTTGTAATTATTTTACATAAGAAAAGAGGAAAGAATAGAAAGAAATATTTTAGAGTTATATCATTTATTGACAAAGAAAAATTGAGAGATAGTTGTGTTTTATACATAAGAGGGGTTGGTGATCATATGTGTTGGTACTCAAAAATAGTTGTTGTGTTGGTACTCGATAAAGGGGTTAGTACTCCTACAAGTTGGTGTTTTCTAACTTTGTAATTTGAGTTGGTGATCATTAATATACTTGAGATTTTTCTCTATGGTTTTTCCCACTTTGTGTTTCCATGTAAAAATTTGGTGTCTCTCTCTCTTATGTGGTGCATATTATTGTTTTAATTTTATTGCATATATTGAATGTATGGTTAAGTGGAATTTGATTAAGTGAAAGTTTATAATATATATGATATAATAATTCACCCTCCCCCTCTTAGTATATCCTATGCTTAACAATATATTCAGTATATACTCAATCACTTCATGAAATACTGCAAGTCTGTATGAAACCCTTAGTAATATGGAGTCATGTTTTTTTCCAAGTGTTATTATCCTTTATTTGATGGTGCACTCTACATGAAATTGGTGTGAAATATTTTGTACTTGACTCATATTCACCTTTATCTCTATTTTTTTAAACTAGTGGTATCACATTATTTTTGGGACCCCCCATGAAAACCATTATCAAGCTATAAAAAACATTATAAGGTATATTTGTAGTGATACTAACTATGGGATTGAGTACAAGTTAGGAAGAAAATCTTAATTTATTTTTTACACTTCTTGTGGGAACATAACAGTTATCAAATGCACATATAGTTATTGGGTGGGAGATGTAGACAATCACAAGTCAGCCACATGATACATCTATCATCTTGGGGTAGGTCTTATGACTTGGTCTTGTAATAATAATAATAATATTACTTTATATACTATAAAATATAATTGTAGTTGAGATGTCACTACCAAACATGAGCTATTTTAGATTCAATATTTCTTTGATAATTTGGATTTCCATGTACTCAAGCTACACACCACTTTGGTGCTATAATTAGAGTGTTATAGATGGGTAAGATCATGGATTTGGGGATAATTCTCTAGAAATTTACCATAATACATACATTTTATATACATTATGCATACACAAAATGTACACATTATATCACATACATATTACAATGTGTTCAGGTTCTATTTAGTAAACATAATATGTACACATTATAGTGCATTTTCGTTACCTTCACTTTTCATAAAAAATATAGGAAAGATCTATTATAGGGGTTAGATGGTATACCAAAATAAATGTAAATTATAAATTTACATTTATATTCTTTATACTTTAAATTTATTTTAGTAAATATAGTAAATTAGGGTCACTTTACATCTGATAGAGTTGGTCTCATATTTATACACCTTATGATGTGAGAGATAATTTTTTAAAATATAATCTAGTCAGTACTTAGGAATTTTAGGGGTCTCAAAATTCAACTTAGGGATTTTAGGGAATAACTTTTGCAATTGATGTCTAATTTTGATAAACATATTGTCATTTTTAAGGTTTTTATGCCTTCCAAATTGCATGTTTGCATTTATAAGAGTCATAGGTTTGTCAAAATTGAAGTTTACAATCCACTCAATTTGAATTCAAGCCAAAGTGGTGTGATTTGGACAACATATGTCAAATTGATGACTTACCCACATCAAACAACCACTTTATGATAATTTCCATTGATCATTGTCCCTCCCTCATCCATAATCACTTTGTACTCATCCCTTATCATCCCTAATCACTCCATCATTTAACACAACCATCCGTCATCATCTCTAATCACTTTCTCATCATCCCTAATCACTCACTCATTTACCCTCACCATCCCCTATCATCCCTAATAACTACTTCATCATCCTTAATCATCCCTAATCACTTCATCCTCATACATAATCATCCATAATCACACCCTCATTAAGCCTCTCCATCCCTCATCATATTTAATCACTCCCTCATCATCCCTAATCACTCCTCATTAACCCTCACCATCCCTAATCATTGCCTCATTATCTGTCATCATCCTTAATCACTACCTCCTCATCCCTCATCATCCCTAATCACTCCCTCATTGACCCTAACCATCCCTCATCATCCCTAATGACACCCTCATCATATCTAATCATTCCCTCCTCATATTTAATCAATTTATCCAATACCTTGATGCTAGGTGTAGTAGCTTTCCACTTGTGCCCAATTGGATAATTGTATACTTTCAAATTTTACTCACTTAAATAAGGCCAAAATAAAATCTTATTTAAATCATCCTCTTTCACTCAAATAAATAACTTATAGATATCATATAATTGTTTAGTGGGATTTGATGATCTATATGGTGATACATGGCTAGACTATGGATAGGGTGTGTATCCAGAGCCTCAAACTAGAATAAATAGGTAGTAAATTAAGTAAAGGGTGGGATGAAATTGTATTACTTACATATATAGATTAGGATTTGGGAATATAAGAATTCTAATACAATATTTGAAAATTGATATGTATATATATAGAGAGAGGGTGACTAGATATTATTTGAGAATTATAATCCCAACCCCACAGTTGATTGTATATCCATAGTAGAATAGATTGGTAGATAGATAGATATGTTGTAGCAATTATGTAGTGTGTTCCTATCTAGTATCTGATATAGTGTATTTCCCAACCTAACTTGATCTATACCCAACATGATATATACCCAACTTGATATATAAATGGATTGAAGAGCATATTCCTTAATCTAGTGTATCAAGGAGAGGCATCTTAGAGATTGGGCATGGCCCAGTGGGCCCTAAAAGCCAAATTGGGGCCTTTTCATACACTTCATATTCCTTAGTCCCAAATATATTATATCAAAGGATAGCATAGGAATAGGGGACCTACCATAGATATGTGGGGGAAATCATTCTGAAGGTCCTCCCGCAATCTCAATCTTTACCTACTTGTTAAGGTAATGGAATTTTTCCCTACATACTTCAACTATGCTAAGGAATAAGGCAAGGGAATTTTGAATTTTTGATATCTAGCTTTGTTTCACCTAATAGTATATCAAGTGCAAATTTCCTTCTAAATGGATAGCAAGGGAGTAAGGCAAAACTATCGAGGGAAGTTTGTCTTCTTTTTATATAGCTTTGATTTTCTTTTGGATTAAGGCATGGCTATCAAGGGAATCTTAATTTATGATAAATAAATTTATTATTACCCTACCTACTTGGTTATTCCCTACTCAATAATGCAAGGGAAGATTCCTTACCGATATATAGCTTTGTTCCTGTCATACTTTCCCTTTATAAAATAGATTTTTAGCTATTAAGGGAAGCTTGGTTCCTAATCAATAGCTTTCATATATTCTTTCCATACCTACTTAGCTATACCTTACCTAATTAACTTCTACTGTTGGTAAGGTAATCTTGCCAGTCAATAGATAAAATGAGAAATTAAGTTTTGAATCATGTTACATATGTAATAGATTTATACCATTGAGTAGGCCCTACCTATTTTACCTAATTGATTATGCCTAACTGATTCAATATTTGAGATATATCTTGATCTTGGTTATGGCATACCTAAATACTCTAGCCATATCTTGATCTTGATTATTCTCTATGTATCATATTATACTTTAGTATACACTACCTACCTATCCTTATTTTACTTCATAATTTATTATGCCCTACCTACTTATTCTTATTTCCATACCTAATTGATAAAATAACTAGGCCATATATTGATCTTGAATACCCATGTAATAATTATTTACATATAGGGATAAGGAGGTATGAAGAAAGAGAGATTAAGTATGATGAGGGATGATGAGAGTCAATGAGGGAGTGATTAAAGATGATAATGGACGATAAGGGAATGATTAGGATGATGAGAGAGTGACTATAGATGATGAGGGCTGATGAGGGAGTGATTAGGGATAATGGCATTTGATATTGTATTGATTAATGAGAATGAGTGATAATGAAAAACTTGTTCCATATCTATCTATAACAGGTAATATTTATTATTTGGGTGACGTTATTTACCCAATGTGTGAAGTGATTTAACTATTTTGGGAATTATGGAATGTAAAAACCTAAGAAGATAAAGAGTTGAGTATATAAATTAAGGAATAAATATATAAATATCAATATCCACTAATTTATATGATAATTGATTTGTTGTTTTAGCCTATAAATAGAAATTAATTACAAAAGAGATACATATCTAGAGAAATGATTGAGAAAGACAAATGGTAGAATAGTGCAAGGTGTCACCAATATGAATTAGGTGTTACCAATATGAATTAGGTGTTAGAGTCTCCTTCAAATAATATTGTGGTCCTTATTCCAATAGAGCACTATGTTAGTGTCATATTATACTACACCAATGACCCTGAGCAGATGAAATATTGAGTTTCTAGGAGGAAGTTCACCTTATTATGAAAATCATGTCTATGCGACTCGTCTTAAATCAATGTCTATTCCTTATTTTGACTTATTTTAATGTGAAACACTAGGCCTCAAAGCTTATTAGTGTTTTTGAAGAACACAAGTAGAATTAGAGTGGTGCTATTAGGGTAGACTAGATGTGACCTCAATACCCCATATCCTGAGTATTTCTTAAATACTAATACCTTGAAAGGGGATTAAGCCAGATGTTGTTCTCCCAATTTAAGTGTTGGTGCAAGTGCAAGTGAATACTAGTATGAATTCTAGTTTGAATTCTTTGAGTATGTATTGAGATTGAAAACTTGAGTAATCTAAGCTTGGGGCTGTTGTATATGGGTGTATGTAGAATTAGAGTAAAATAGGGATCAATGACCTTGATTTTCATAAATTTTTATGAGTTTATTCATGGAGAGTTACATATATTCTCTATCTAGGGTATAAATGAATGAGAGTGGTATTTATATAGTGTTATGGTGTTTGTCGAGACATGAAATAAATCTAGGCCAACCCTAAATTAATTTGGGAGAAAAAATATATATGTTAAGGGTAAATAAGTAGAGGGAAAATAGCATTTACCCTTGCCAATAACATAGTGTGATATATATGCAAGGGTAACTCTCTTGTCTAAGTGGTTGAAATGGGTGAAAAAGGGTCCTGGGTGCCTAGGAGGTGGCATGATGTGACTTTTGCTATATCTAGTCAAGGGTTGAATGCACACATAAGATGGAAAAGGATCAAAGGAGGCCCTAAGATAGGTTTAGGGATAAGATAAGGATAGGGTGGTGTGAAGTGACACTCATTTCATTAAAATGGAATTTTAGATGATGAGATTCCCCTCTTATTCTATAAATTCATAAAAGTGAAATGACTAGGATTAAAGGAAAGAGAGGCATACCTTGGACATACCTAAGAGTTAAAGATCATGAATTTGGATATGATTATATGAACTATGATTTATTGTGTATCCTATAAATGAAAAATTTATGTATTAATAATTATCAAAATCAAAGACAAAAATAAGTAAAGAGATGAGAGAGAGAGAGAGAGAGAGAGAGAGGAAAGGGACAAAAACACCTCATTGAGGATGTAAACCAATGTTAAAAATTAGTGACATCCTATGTGTGTAGATGGAGATCAAATAGTGAATAACTTAGATTGAGATGATGGATTTCCTAATCCTCATATGTGGGTGGCTCAAGAACTCAAGTTGGCCTTGACTCTATCATTTCCTACCCCTATTCGATGGATCATAATATGTGAATCACTTAGACTAGACTGATAAATTATCCAATCCTTTTATGTAGGTAGCTCATAAACTCAATTAGGATATGACTTCATCATTACCCACCCATGTGTAGTATATCCATTGGAAGCTAAAGTTATGTATTGTAAGTGAAAATGTATAGGATGAATCTAGGCCATATGGAAACTTTGAAATGTAAAAATGGCTCTAGGCCACCTAAGAATGCCAACTTTTGTAAAAATAAAATGAGGCATCAATCTGGTGTAGACCTAGTGAAAAACTAGTGCATATGGTGTATGGAGTATACAATATGGATAGTGACATGGAGTTTTCATTACATTTGAGAGAACTAGTGATAAATTGAACATATGGAAATAATGTGCCATGGACATGACCTTAACTTTGATATTTGGGTATATGGATTCTAGATTGAGTCATAGTAATCTATGCCTATGCATATATGAAACTGAAATGGGATCTATCATGATATAAGTGATGCCCCTAATCTAAGAAAACCTATGTAATCTATATAAAAATTAAGGAAAAATTGAACTTGTTTGATAATCTATGACTGAGACTATGCAAATATGAACTGTAACTATTGTACCTTTTTAGAAATTTTATAATTTTCTATGTTTGAGGCTATTGGACAATAGCTCAGTCCCATTTGCTAATAGTGCACTATGATATAGACCACTATATTGATCTATTGACCAAATATGTTGTTTATGAGAGAAACTAAGATTTATCTAGGTCTGATAGTGTTTCACTATATTTTCCCAAATCTAAGCTCTATAATCTATGTCTGTGTGTTAAAAATTATGTTATTAGTGAACTAAGATGGACTAATATCTATGAAAAAACCATATGAATGCCCCCTATTTTGAGGGGTGTTGTTGAACCTCTGTAATAACTATCCTCAAAATAAAATCTATGCATCACATGTGTGTTAGACTAAAAACATATGATATATGTGTGTGATAATGTGTATATATGATATTAGAATGTAAAATATTATGATCATTAGTTGGTAATATATGATGTATGTTAGATATATATTTAAAAATGTTGTCAAGATATATATAATAATGTAATCATATCTATGAATAGTACATCTGGATATAATCTAAGTAACTAACTAGGGGGATGGGGCATGATGTCCATCAAGGCACCCAATGAGGAAGGGGAGATGCATGAGGTCCTTCATAGCATCATAACTAGATGTGAAATTAACAAGCAATAAAAAAGTGTCATGAACATGATGCATACATGAAATAATACATAAAAACACATGAGGCACACAAACTATGCCAAGGGGCCACAATACAAGGGACATGGGCCCATGTCACTAAGTCTAATAAAGATCACACGTGCAATGACATGTTTAAATATCCACATATGTAAAGAGAAAGCAAGGTTGGTTTAGAGAAACATGGAAGGACATGTTCAAATGTCTATATACACAATCAATAAACACACACAAGGACATGGGTACATGTCCAAATCATACACATAATGAAAGGAATTGGTGTATAGACATAAAATAATGACATATTCAAATGCCCTCAAGTAGATGTAGAAACAAAGAGAAATAATCAAATCTAAACTAGTAAAGATAGAAATGAAATTATGCATAATTATGTGGTATAAATATATATAAGAATAAATATATACATAAATTGACTCTATAATATTATTAGTTGGAAAAAAATTAGTGAAGTATAGGATGATCAATATCAAGATATAATCAATGCTAAATCTCTGATGTGGAGTATAGAAAGATATAACCTGGCAAACTAGGAGTTGTGTGTAATATGCCCCCAATGTAGTTAATATAGAATTTTTGAATATGTGTGTTTTTTTATGTCCCCAAATGGGTAGATAGTAATAATCTAGATTTGTGTAGAGGATCTCAGTCCTATGGTGATTTATGAACACTTGAAAGGAAAAAGTGAAGCATGCATGTATTATAAAACCAACTATATTAACATAGATAACATATGAAGTACATCGAAAATAGAAGAAATGTAAACATAGAAATGCATACAATCTAAAATTTATTATTTTTAAGAAATATTTGAATGTTTTTGTATTTTTGAACATATATATTATTTTTATGTTTTTTGAGTATAAGATATTTACAAGTAGCATGAAAATGAAACTATGTACAAGGATCAAGGTTAAAAAAACTATTTACATGTAACGATGAGTTATAAATAATATTATGTAAAAATTAAATGTAATGACTCTAAAAATCTAAGACCATATCCTTAAGATATAGATAGTCAAATGGTAGATCTGGTGGGAGATCATCTAATGTTAATTACTGAATTTTCCTAAACTCTAAATCATCATCATTGTGATTATCGTACCATTTTATATACATAATTATATCCTTATCCTTGGCATTAGTATAGATTTTTTGTATTCATATATCATGTTTATCTACTATGTAATAAGACTCTGGTACCATCCTAGGGTAAACCACATTGGATTGCTAGATGTCTATATGAAATCTATGATTTTCATCTTGGCCATCATGTAAAATATGAACTATGTGTATCTCATAACTAAAATTCAAACATATATATTTTGGACTGACTATGGCATCCATTAATTATAACCATGAACTACCAAGTGTAAGTTATATGTGAGTGCCTATGTTCATGGAAAAAGGTAGTGTGTTGATAACCTTAGGCCACATGAAACCACTAGTGTGATATGTCCTAAAGAGTCTAAACATTGTATATCATGTTGTAGCTCCATCTCTAGGTGCCCTATGTGATGTAATAATGCCATTATACAAGTGTTGGGATATGAATCCATGTCTATAACAACATGAAGAATGTATCGGTCCTCAATGAAAGCCTTAAAAATTAATGGATCCTTCCTTAAATGTCAAGGTTAGTGAAGAGTTCATCATGGTTCCTGTATTGGTGTAGGTGGGGGATGTGCAATATGGATAGTTCCCTTATATTTGATTTTATTTAATTTTTTTTGTAAGGCTGAGCATGTATCTATATCATGGGTGATAATCTTGTGAAAGAGAAAAAAGTGTCTAGGATCCTTTTGTGACAATATCAAAATAGATATGTGTAAAGGGTGGGTAATGATATCAATCTTCTATCAACTAATACTTGTAAAATTATTTGTGGTCTATCATGTGTACTAGTTTTTTAATCTAGATAACTGGGTCAATATCCATAGTAATAACCATATTTACTTAGTGTATATATAGATCTGCCTCTAACTATTAGTGAGTGTTATGGACTATATCTAGGGTATAGTGAACTGGTGGTGATTCCTATGTTAGGGAAAGCTATGAGTGCATTAAAATAATCTCTATAGACTCTAGGGCCTATTGTTGTGAATCTCAATCCACATAAGTAATCATCAATGTGCATGGGTGTTGTATTATCCTCTATGGTGGTATGGGAATTTATGTCTAAGTTTTTGATGTGTATTTCCTCTAAGTTAATAAGTAATAATAACTATGCTATGAATATCTCATCATTCATCATGGGAAAGGAGGATTGTGCTATAGGAGGGTCACTCTCCATCATGGATGAATGAAACTCTATTGTATAAGAATATATAATCAGTGCAGGGATATAAATAATAGATTCCCATACCTCATATGTATGCATCCATTCTATAGGACTCATGTGAGGTGGGGACTCTATGAGAGTATTATATGTCCCTTCTAAAAAAATACTCTAGGTAGTAGGTTTAATGAATCTACAATATCTAAATGGTTGATTATTAGTTGGAAAAGTCTATAGGTATTCATCATGTAAAAACTTGATGCATATATGTAAGGTAGAGGGTATTTACTTCATGGAATGTATCCAAGGTATTTCAAGTAATAAATTATAATGAAAATGATTAGGCATCCCTTGAAACTATGTGAATAGGGGTTTTGGCCCAACCATGATATCCAAAGTAATAGAACCCATTGCCCATTAGTGAATGTCATCAAAAACTTGAATGTTCTTATATGTCTTTTTAATAGATGTTATATCAACCCCCATAGTCTATAATAAATTATGTTTCATCTATTAATACTTGAAAAAATATCAATCATAACTCATTTAATAGTGGTGGTTTTAAATTGTGCTTGAATGAAAAGTAGTAGATTATAATTGATAATTATTTATGAGGGAAAATCCTCATTGCTAAAAGATATAACATACTCATTGTACTTTATAATGTTCATGATAGATGAAAAATAATCCATCTCTATATCATGAGCTAAAGATGTGTGATTGATTTTTTGAAAAATGTTTTCTTTGAAATGGTTACTTATTAAAGTAATTGTAATGTAGATGTCTTGACTAGTTTATTTCTCAATTGATCAATAATATCATAGGATTTGTTCTAATCCCTAGGTCTTATTGTATTATATTTGGGAAGAGGAGGGATTTTTGGATTATTTTGATCTTGTATAGGTTGAGGAGGCATCTAATTTCATCTACTAGTAAATTGAACCATAGGATCTACTATTTTCCAAGGGTGAGTAGTAGAGGCAGGATGTGAGCAAAGGTAGTCAATGGGTCTAGGTGGAGGAGGAAAAAAATGAATCATATGATCCATCTACCATTGAGTAATAATTTGAGGTAAGTTAAAATTAGCCATGTAATAATGCTCTTGATGGAATGGAGGCCCAAAATGAGGTGGGAAAATGTATGAAATAAGCTGAGTTTAAACATGATCCATGAGAGTAGTGACATAATGTGTAGTTTCTACAAATGGTGGGTAATATGAATGCAAGACAAACCATAAGACTTTGTACAAAATAGTAAAAAAAAAATTCCTTCATGATGATCATGATGAATACTAAAAACTAAGTAAATTCTTAAAATAAGAAGGGAAACCCTAATGGTATACTAGTGTTTTGAGTAATATATTCAAAGTCAGATTCACCAAATGATTTCACTATTTTTGGAATTATGGAATGTAAAACCCTAAGTATATAAATAGATGATTATATAAATTAGTGAATAAATATATCAATATTAATATCCACTAAATTTTATAATAATTGATTTGTTTTCTCAGCTTATAAATGTCAATTAACTACAAAATAAACACTTAGCTAGAAAAATAAGTGAGATAGATAAGTGGCAGGTTAGAAACTAGTACATGAATAGTGTATAGTGTCACTAAAAGGAAGCATATGTCAAATTATCCTTTGGATAGTATCATGGTCCTTCTACCAATAACACACTACTAGTGTCCACCTATATCATCATAATGAGCCTAAGTAAATGAAATAATGAGTTTCTAGGAGGAAGTTCACCTTGTTTTGAGAAGCCTGTGTTTATGTCTGAGTCTAAAATCATTGTTTGTTCCTTATTTTGACTTATTTAAATGTGAAACCTTAGGCCTCCAAGCTTGTTAGGGTTTTTAAAAAACATAAGTATCAGTAGAGTGGTATTAGTAGGGTATATTAGATGTGATCTCAACACCCCATGTGTTGAAATTGCCTACATACCAATGCCTTGAAAGGTGATTAAGCCCAATGTATTTATCCCAATCTAAGTATTGGTATATTTGAATGTTAGTATGACTTCTAGTTTGAGTGATTTGATTATGTGTTGATATTAAAAACCTAAGTAATATGAGCTCAAGATTGTTGTAGATGGGTGTATACAAAAGTAGAGTAGGATAGGGATCATTTACCTTGATTTGCACAACTATTTATGAGTTTATTCATGAGAGTTACATCCATTTTCCATCCAAGGGATAAATGAATGAGAGTGGTCTTTATATAATGTTCTGGTGCTTATCAATACATGAAATGAATCTAGGCTAAACCTAAATTACTTTGGGAAAAAAAATATTCAATAGGTGTAAATAAGGTTGAGGTTCATTAGCATTACCCCTTTTCCAATAGTGTAGTGCATTACATACACAAGGGATACATTATTTTCTAATTTGATGGAATGGGGGAAAAAGGGTCTTGGGTACTTAGGAGGTGGCCTGATGTGGCTTTTAGAATATTTGGTCAAGGAATGAGTACACACATAAGATAGAAAAGGATCAAAGGAGGACCTAAGATAGGTATAGAGATAAGATAATTATGGGGTGGTCCTAAGTGATACTCATTACTTTAAAATGACATTTTAGATGAATACAACAAGACATATTTATTTGATTCCTATCTATTGAATGGGAAATGAAACACATGATTCATATGAGGGGGCATTGACCAAGCCATATATTCAAAGGATAAGGGTTATTATAACTTATATGGAGAAAAGAATGAATAGGGATGACCAAGTAAAATTATAAAGCCACTTTAACCACCATAAAATTATTGGATGGGAGTGATTAGGGATGAGAAAAAGTATTAGGTGAAGAAAAGATATAAATCCATAAGGCAAGATTCCCTTTTCTTACTCCTTGACATAGATTAATTTTGTATGGAAATATTCCATTTCTTTATATTGGGTAGGGAAATCTATATATCAAGTAGGGCCTTTAGAATGGTGACCCCAATATATCTATGGTGGGGGCCCCACTCCTATGTTATCCTTCGATATATTTTATTGGGAACTAGGGCAAACTCAAAGTATGGTAGGGTCCCATTTTGGCCTTTAGGTCCCAATAAGCCATGCCCAAAATCTAAGTATCCCTTCCCTAATACACTAGATTAAGGTGTATGCCCTTCATTTCCTTCATAGATCAATTTGGGTATAGATCGAGTTGGGTATATATCGAGTCTAGTTGGGAAACACACTCTATTAAATTGGTGACTATATATATTCTACTATGGCATACTCTTACTGACATATAGAGAAAATGAGAAGTCAAATAATAAATGAAGTTTTGAATCATGTTACTTATGTAATATACCTATACCATTTATTATTACCTACCTACTTTACCTAATTGAGTATTCCCTACCTATTTTACCTACTTGAGTATGCCCTACCCAATTGAATACCCAACATATCTTGAAAGGAAAGGGAAAATTCTAACCTATATATAGAAAGGAATGACTAAGGGATAATCAGGCACAAGAAGATAGCCACTTCACCCACCATAAAGGTATTGAAGAGAGTGACCCAATGTGTATAATTCCCAACATGGTATTAATGATATGTGTGATGGAGTACATATTTATATCATAGAATAGATCAATGCCATCTTTATATTATTTCAATAAATATGTATTTCATGATGTTGATGTGATACATAATGAAATCCATGTGTGGGTAATATGATGTGATGGTTAATTTCTACCTAATTAATATAATATTTGGTTTCAACTAATTGACATCAATGAATAGACTTCATTATGTATGGGTTGAATTAGTGTGGTGGGCCCATTATTTGTATTTCCCTTAATAAAAAACAAATATGGTTTTTTGTGTCACTTTGGCCTACAATGGACCTAATCACAAGTAAAATTCAAACAAAGGTGTGTCTTATATTTCAAAATCCTAATCTATATATGTAAGTAATATAATTTCAGCACACCCTTTACTCTCTTGCCTACCTATTTATTCTAGCCAGGGTCTCTGGATACACACTCTCTACATGGTTTAGGCATGGATCACCATATATATATTTGAATCACACAAAATAATCAAAATATATATTTGAGTTACTTATTTTATTGAAATATTGTGAATGAAATAAGAGTTTCCTTGGGCCTCATTTGACTAAGTAAAATTTGTAATTATACATAAGCCATTCGAGCACAAGTGGGAAACCATTGCACCCACCATAAAGATATTAGTGGGAGTGATTAGGGATGATGAGAGAGTGAGTATGTATGATGAGAGAGGATTAGATAATCATTAGGAATGGTGAGGAATAGTTACGTTTAATGAGGAGTGAATAGATATAATGAGGGAGTGATTATGGATGATGAGGGTTAATGACAAAAAGGAGGGAGTAATTAGGGATTATGAGGGATGAAGGATGATTTATTAAGTATGATGAGGGATGATGAATGAGTTATTATGAATGATGAGGGATGGTGAGGGCTAATTAGGGAGTTATTAGTGTCAATAAGGGAATGATGAGGGATTATGATGGATGATGATAAATGGTGAGAGCTGATGAGTGATAATGAGGGAGGGATTAGGAATGATGATGGATCATTAAGGAGTGGTTATGTATTATTAGGGATAAGTATTATGTGATTAGGGATGATGATGAATGATGTAATGGTTAGGGGTGATGATGGATGGTGAGGGTTAGTTAAGGAGTGATTATGGATTATGAGAGAATGATTAGAGATGATGAGGGATGATGAGGGACAATGAGGGAGTGATTAAGGATAATTAAGAATGAGGAGAGAGTGATTAAGGGTGATTATGGATGAGGATTAATAAATTAGGGATGAGGGAGGGATGATGAGAAAGTGAAATTAACACAAAGTGGTCATTTGATATGCATAGGTCATTAATGTGACCTATGTTTCCCCAATCACACCACTTTGGCTTGAGTTCAAAGTGATTGGTTAGTAAAGTTCAATTTTTAAAAACCTAAGACTCTTAAAAATTCTAGCAATCAATCCAAAAGACAAAAAAAACCTAAAAAATGATTATATGTTTACCTAAAATACATATCAATTGTAAAAGTTATGCCTTTAAATCCCTAAGTTAAATATTGAAACCTTAAAAATTCCTAAGTACTAGCCAGATTTGATTTTAAAAAACTATCTTCCACATTGTAAGGTGTGAAATTATGAGACCAAATCTATTAGATGTAGAGTGACCCTTGTTAGTAATATAGAACACATAGCAATATTAAAGAAATAAAGAAAGAATTAAAATATAGCAATCACAATACAAGATAGACACAAATTTAACATGATTCACCTAATATGGGCTACGTCCACATAGAAACAGCCAATTATTATCTTTATTTAGTCCAACAAAATGAAGGGATAAAACTTAAAATAGATCCATTGCAATATCCTCTTATCTCACATACAACATGCCACCATGATTATGATGCCCTCATATTAAATGAGGGTTACATATTAGGGGAAAATGCAGAAAAACATAATTTCTACCATTACATTTGCAACCCAATAGTGAATTTTATAGATTTACTATGAAATTAAAATATTTTATAATGCATTTTTAACAATTTTTTTTCAAGGGTGCTACCCCCAAACCCCCACCAAGGAGGGCTTGACCCCCATGATGACTATAGTGGGGGGGGGGGGGGGGCATTTCCCTCCACACCCCCATGTCAGGAATCAATCATTATAATAAGATCAAGCTAAACCATTCAAAAACCCTAATTTCTTATATTTACTAAAATAAATTTAAAGTATCTACCCCTTCTAGTAGATCTTTTATGGATTTTTTGTACAATGTGAACATAACACATATGTGTTATATTACATACGTGTTCCTTTCACATTATAAAAAATAAAGTAGATAACCCTTCCAATAGATGTGTTATAATTTTTATTATAATGTAAAAAGAATGCATACATGTTAAATTTATTTTGAATTTAGAAAACCAATCATTTTGGCTCAAAATGGCTTGGATTCCTGAGCCAAAGGCTTGAACCTATCAACTCATAGCCAAATCCAAGAGTTTTGATAAAAACCAAATTTAAAATTCCATCACCAAATACACTTCAATCTTTAATGCGAAAATTCATAAAATTATTACCATGATGATGAGCATGCTCTCATCTTTCCAAATATATGATTTTTTAAATCTTTGTACTATTCTAAAGTTTTTATCTATGTTTATTTCTAACTATGGATTTTTTAGGCTACTACATGTCATAAATATACATGCCTAGATATGTTTATGTATTTTTTCTTTTTGATCCAAATGAAAAAATATATAGTCACAAACTAGGCCTAATTTTATACGCATTCAAAAAAACTAATTTTCTTTTTTTAAGGTAGTTATGGATGTTTTGCGTCTATCTATCCATTTTTTTAATCAATTTTCATGATCTATTTACTTGTGAAATTAATAAATTAATATTCATTATTTTTTTAATAAAATATAAGTCACAAACTAGATGATCTTATCTAAATTTTCACAAAAAGGTTTTAAAAAATACTAAACCTTGCTATAAAAAGGTTACATCTTACATATGACTATCTACTCTATTATCTTAAAAAAATAAGATTTCAACTTTAAATTTTATATATTTGACCTATTTATACTTAATCATTTTTTTTTTTAAATAGAGTTTTAGAAACTAGACTCAAAATGCTACAATTCATGTTTTTATACCATCTTCAAATTTTGAGTGTACCATCCCAAATAATCTATAAAATTTGAGATTTTTCAATTTTTAGAAAAAACATGTCCATGGGTAGGCCCTTTTTATCCCCCAACTTTGTGCACTTACCCTTACATTTATTATAATTCAATAGAGCACTAATGCACAAATCATAGTGATTTCCACATGAATTATATTCAAAAATTGATACATGACAAGGTTACTGATCTTAAAATTTATAGAATAGATGATCATGTTGTAGACATCTTCACAAAATGCTTACTTGAGGGCCAGATTTGTTTAACTTGATCACCTTTTGGGAATGAAGGTGTCTTCAAGGGGGATAGTTTAGTGATTCTTTCATCCTTTCTTTCATATAAGTACATCCTATTTAGGGATGTTGGTGTATTTAATTACTTATACCCCATTGTATCATTTTCAGATACACTAACAATATTTATTTGTTATTCATAGTTAGGCACTGATTTGTGCATAGTTATCTACAACATATTATTAGAGAAGATTATTAATTAAGTATATGTATATATATATATATATATATATATAATTTAATAACATTAATAATAGTTTTGTATTCACCTATTAATAGGTCATTTGTAAGATCAAGTAAAAGGTTGAGAAAGTACAAGTCTACTTGGATTCCTCCACCATCAAGGTGGTTTAAATTAAAATCTGATGGTGCATCTCAGGGAAATCTAAGTTCTTTCAGTGCAGGTTGTATTCTTTAGGATTATAGTGGATCCTTGATCAAGGCAATTTCTAGAAAACTTTCAGATGACACAAACAATGAACTAAAACTCAAGTAATATCAATTGCGATTGATCATGCAATTTATTGTTAAATAAATAAGCTCATTATTAAATTTGAATCTTAGATCTTGATTTCTACCCTTAAGAAAAAGTTGGCCACTTATTGGAAACTAGATAATATTATGTTCAATGTATGGTCTAGATTGGATAATTTCACATCCCTAGAATACAAGCACTATTTTAGAGAGGCCAACTTAGCTACAAATTTCCTTGCCTAATGTAGGATTGACCAAAATGAATAAATTGAGATTTATAATATTAGAGCTAATTGGAAGAGTTTCCTAATTTAGTTTCAATTAATATTTGTTAAAAAAATAATAAAAAATGAAAAAAATAAAACCAATTTTTATTATTTTTAATCAATTATAATAATCAATTAGATTGATTATTATTTATGGAGGTTTTTTGTAGTCATTTATGTCTATGCCACCTCATTAGGATTTTTTATGATGTTATTTTTTCATGAAAGACTTGTCATGTGATTAAGGGTGGCAGGTGGTTGCATTTATTGCAAGGGTGTGGAAGTCACTTTCATTATGTTTTGGATGCCATGGATGCCTAGGCTTAGCATGGTGAGAGAGGTTGATCTGACACTTTTAATTCTAATGGTTTGTGGCAAAAACTCAGTTCAAGAAATGGATTTCAAGGGGGGATCTCTTAGAATAGGATTAAACATGTTTTTTGGGTTTCTTTAGAAGAAATCTTCTAGGCCATCTCAACTATTTTAGGCATTAATTATTTGTAACATAGCATGCACAACAAGGTTAAATCTATAATATTTACAATGTTTGTAACAAATATCATGGCACTTATGGAAAATTTTGAGGTGGTTTATAAGTTGGTGGAGATTTTTATAAAACCATATCATTATCTTCATCTTATGGAGGTGATAACCAATGTTGGATTGGATCTCTTTCCCAAACTAGCTTTATCTAGTTTATATGGTGTTGGGTTGATCCTAGTTTTAACTTTTATAACTTTAGATAAATGTTTCTTGGTCCTGGTAGGCTTTGTGGAGGAAATTTAACAAAAAAAATTGTGATAATGATGAAACTAAAGAATAAATTTTGACAATGCAGTCATTGGTGAAACTCAAAATTCCAGTCCTAAAAATATCTTACTAGAAGGTGGCTCACCATAACAAATCTCAAATGGATGAAATGAAATTATTGGCTAAATTGGTGAATCATGGGTTGGTTACTACTCCTTCCTAGCTAGCAAGGCCACCTTTTTATGCTATCACAATGGCTATGTAGGGATGCATGGAAAGTAATCGAGTTGCTTCTTTAGTGAGCAATGTCAAACTCAAACTTAGGGGTTTCAGACAAAAATTGTTAGGTTATTCTTATTTTGTGGTTGTTCATAGTGATGAAGCCATCATTTTGGATGATATAGAGGATAAGGTTATGTAAGGTTAAACACTATGTAACTGCTTATTTTTTTCTTAATCTTCCTAAAAATAGCTTATGTGTCGTGGTGTTTTATTTCTTGACCCTTCAAGGGTTTTATGTTTTTTTTTAAATAGGTATCTATATCCAGTTATTATTTTGCATGCCAACTTGTCTTGCCATGCCCTAATAATATATAAAAAGCTATGTTTTGTCATGTTTTTTGTTGGTTTGGAGAAACTTTTTTAGAAAGGTAGGGGCCCTATTTAAACCCTAGTATTAATTAAAAAAACAACAGTTCTGTGTTATTATATTTGTAACTAATCACCAAAATTGTAAACCTTACCCTAGCTTCCTCACTTATCTAGATATAAGAACATAAAGGGATAGTGGGTGAGGGATATTGTTGATGAGATTTACTATTACACTTGTATAATTAAACTAGTGATATTAATAAAATTAGGTAGCTATGTTAATTATATGAATCTATGATATCTTTTTTTTAAGCTTCATATATTTATTTATGTGTGGATTGTTAGTGTTTGTCTTATGGTAACTAACACAATTTAGACCATATCGAGATAATTAATAAAATTGGCACTTAGTGTTACACATCGACACATATATAATACTTAGTAAAAATAAATTATACTTGGATAATTTTAAATTTGAGGCCTTTATGAATGCATATATATGATGTGAATGCATATATATTATGTGTATATTAGGCTCTCCATAGAAATGTAGATTGTGGCCACTATGAGATCTTAGGTATATTAAAGTTATTGTTGAGACAATGAAACTTAGATTACGAGTATAAATAATGTGACCACCATTAAAATATACTTAGAATTATGGCATGGGAATGTGACCATGTGATCATATGACCTCTATGAATATAAAAATTAACCCTAAGACTCTTTATTGAAAATCCAACAAAATTGTCTACCTATTTTTGGTGATGTAATATTTCTCATATGCCTTGGATTTCCTTGCATCATAATTTAATTTCATATTTTTAATTTTTCAAAATTTCCCTTAATTTTTTGAATTTTCAATTATTTAACTTAATTTTATCACTTTTTGCTAGTTTACTCAAATTTCCCTTCATTTTCTTATTTATTCCTATTTTTTGTATAAATTAAACAAATTTAACCTAATTTAATGAATTTTCACTAATTTAAATTAATATATCAAAATTTTCCTAGTTTTCCTTATTTTTTTGGAGTTTTCCATCAATTGTCAAATTTTCCCTAAAATTTTATTTTCTTTTCCAATTTAATGTAATATTTTGAAATTCCCCTAAATTTACCTAATTTCTACCCTTTTTGAAAATTTCCCTAAATTTGTTGATTTTACCCTAGAATTATAAAGTTTCACCAATTTAGCATAGTTTATTTAAATTGGTCATTTTTTTTTCTAATTTAACCTAATTTATGAAAGTTGCCTATTTTTCATATACTTAAAAAATTTCCCTAAATTTGTCGAACTTACCCAATATTTTTTAATTTTAAAATTTGAGTGTTTAGGTATATCTTAGATATTTTTTCCATGAGTTCTCATTTTTAAATATTTATACTAAATTATCTTTGTTTTATCCACTTTTCATTACAAACTTTTTAGGTCTTAACTTATAGACTTGTCGTCAAGGTCAAATCGTACCAAAATTTTATGGAAGAAAGTACACTTGTACACTTTTTATATTTCATAGCTATATCATGGAAACATAAGAAAGTTAATGCTCGATAACAAACACATATACGTTGATGAATTTATATTTTTATCATCACATTCAATATGGTGTTTGTATTTAAAAGAGTAATATCTTCAATTTTCAAATGCATATGATATTGAATCTTTATGGTATACAACATTAATGAAATGTTAGTTTATGAAGGTTTGGGGTTACCTTTAAAACGTACAAATTGTTAAGACAATCAACCAATTGGAATACAATCAATTTCCCTTAATTTTATAACTTATAAAATTTTCATTACATCTTCAAAATTACACCAGTTTAACATATATTTTTTTAAATAAATTTCCCTACATTGGCCCAATTTTCTTTCATTTTCCAAAATTTCCCTTAATTTCCTTATTTTTACTTATTTTTCTAAAATGTTTCTTAATTTTTGCATATATGTAAATTTAATTATGCATTAAAATTGAGCTAGTTTTTTGATATATTTTTAAAACCATTTATTTAACACATAAATAAACATGTGTGTGTGTGTGTGTGTGTGTGTATAGAATTTATACTAGGGTTTTTAGGTTTCCCTAGTTATCATATTCTTGTTCCTCTACATGTTGCAGTGTGGATGGTGTCCTATAGTTGTTTCATCCATCCTTAGAGTTTTTATCCCTATCCATATTTGTCTCTATAATTATTTAGATGTGTGTGTTTTCATTAATATATTTCTCCAATTCATTTCTAGTATTATCCCTCCTAAAAACTTTCTCATGATCATTATATCTCCTACCCTACCTAGGATGGCATTATAAAATACTCAAATCCCCTCTTCTTTTCACTAATTTTTCCATGGTTTTATTTTTTATTTCCTATATATTTTTAGACACAAAAACCTACCATAGTCATAAAATAAAAATCAATTCAAACAAAAAAACTCTACCCTACTTAAATACACAAAACTCACAAAATATACAAATTAAACACTCAAAAACCCCACAAAAATCCCAAATGAAACACTTATAAGGTCCCCTGAGATCCTTGATTGACCTTATCTAACATAAAAAATGTATTCATGTTCCTTTAATGACCTCCCCTACCCAAAAAATATATCTTCACACTTTATCACTAACATTCCTTATACATTGAAATGACAAAAAATAATAAAACATATTCCTCATACATTTACTATTTTTTCAGATTTCCTTTTTTTGTGTTATGGATTCATAAAAAAATAGTGAAGATGTAGCCAACATTGGCCCATATGATACCCTTAGTCTATATGTATAAAACTCAACCCTTATGCTAAAATAATGTTGTTCCTTATGCTTAATGTCATGAGGCGAACCTGGCCTACTATCCCATGTACCACTAGAACACCCCCATAGTCTATTTAAAAAAATGATCCAATTTTGAGGACTCCTAGATCACACATCACTCCCAAAATTGACCCAGCTTGCCTAAACATTTGAGTGTTGATTTCATAGCATTAATGCAAGTTCAAAAAATTAGGTCAGCATCACACATGCAAGTCAAACTCTGCTCGAATCCCATAAAGAATTACATAACTCGCCTCATCCTTTATCCACTTAGTGAACCCAAAATCTTGTATTATATAACCATTTTACTCAATTGAGGAGCTCTTCAAGCCCCTTGAATAGTGCCTCATAAAACTACCCTACTTAAGAGGTCCCACCCCTTACATTCTACCCCACTCAAATTGGCAATGCCCTCGATGCCAGTGCAACTTATATTTAAGCCATGAATAAGAATGGAATCACATGAAAATATATATTAGTTACATATGTAGACACTCCTTTTCATCCAAATCTATGTCTAAGCAGACTTTAGATTGATTTTTACCAAATGTTGCAAATTAAGCCTAGAAATCACTGAACATCCCAAACTCATCTGCACATTGGAAGTAAGTTCATAAAATTACATTAAAGTATCCATATTTGAGTTATTAACATATACACAATGATAAAATCTCATAGATCCATCCCTAGTCAACTTATGACCAAGAAATTTAACATTTTTGACCAATTAAGTGTGGTACTTAACCCAATGATTAAAATGACCAAAAACCTAAGTAGAATTAATTAACCAAGTAAATCAAATCAAATGATTTTTTAAATAATCCATGTTGAATTAGTGAATATGTAATTTTTAAAAATAAAAATTAAACAAATATAAATGGAAATGAGGCCATGATGTTGTCATCATCCTCAAATTCAAGAACTATAAAATATCAACATAAATGCTATAAAAATTAGAAACGTTTAGCCATGCCTCAATAAATGCATAAATAAAGATATCATTTATTGAATTTAAACTCACAAACCTAACCCAAGGTTAGCCTAAACCTAATCATACCTAGGTTGGGGTTAGTTTTAAAACAATAAATATAAGGTTTCTTCACACTCACTTTCAATAATCTCAAAAATACAAAATCATAATGTTAAATTATTGAAGAGTGTAGTCATATAAAATGCAAAAATTGGTAACTTGAGTGTGGCTTGTAACACCTAACCCATAAGTCCCTCTTGATTGTCCTCATAACCCTCATAGGCATCTTTTCACTAATTCTCAATCATCCATAGCCTTTCAGACCTAATCAAACCTTATTCAGACTACTCTTTCCATGACTAATCCATCCCTCTAAGCCCCATCAACTTATAACAATAGCTCCACACTTGGACTATATCATCGGTGTCACTCTTGTCCACTTTTGGGGCTCCTATCCAAGTGTAGTTTTGGCCCCCATGATCAGTTTCTTCTGCTTCCCCATCCTTCTCCTTGTCAGCCTAACATGAGCAAATTCAACCCATGACTAAAATATCCCTATAAAATCTCAATCAAAGATCATTTGTAAAGGGTTGGTAAATATCACTAAGTAAGAAAGAATATAAGAAATACTACTCAAGCAATCTTCCATATTCTCTATATACAACTAGCCAATACACTTATAAGCTTATTCAAATACTTACACCAATCCCTAGCCACCTCAAGCACATCCATTTTAGAATTTTGCATCTTCATACACACTATTTCATAAATCACATCAAGTGGGAGAAGTACATATGGCTTGATCCCTCTTTAGATTATTGGTATGTAGGCAACATGCCCATGCAAGGGGTATGGATACACGTTCAATGAATCGTACACACACTAAACCCTCTCCCCTCTTTCTCAAAATTTGTCAAAGCATAATGGGATATAGGGTTTGAAGAGAAAATATGATCTATATGGATCTATATAGACTTCTAGTTACCAAAACTTCAAGGACAGGGTCACACAGACCTAGTGAACAAAACCCAGAAAGCTCAGATCCTCAAGATAGTAATGGAAGAGGTGGACTACAATGTCGGTGCCACTCTTATCCACTTTTGGTGCTCCTATCCAATAATAAAATGAAGTTTATATCTTATTTTTTGATAGTGTCCCAATCCTACACAGTGAATATCAAACCCTGTCTAAACTGTATCAGTTAGTTTCTAGCTAAGTCCTTTTTTCTATATCTTATTACTATTTTTAGAAAGATCAAAATTGCAATTTAATTTACACAAATTAGTAGATTAATTATTCTATATTTATATACTAATTTTACTACTCAAAACCTTTAACTAAATTAGGAATAATACACCAATATTCCCAAAAAGGTTAATCATTTGGTGACCCTGACTTACTTCGTTTGTGCATAAAAACCCTAAGAACCTTAGGGTAAATTTCTTACTAAAATTTTCTTATATTTTTCTAATTTTTTTCTTGCATATTAAAATTATAAATTAAAATTAAATTTTAATTTTTTTTAGTAATTTTAAAACAATTTTCTTTCAAACCCTAGTTGTCCATACTAGGTCCCTATATTTTCCCAATATTTTACCTATAATTTTCTAATTTTTTATTAGCATATTAAAATAAAAAATTCACTTCAATCAGTAGTAATTTTAAAAAACATTTATTTTTCAAAACCCTAATTGCATCTTCTAGGTCTCTTCAAATCAAAAATTTTCCAATCATCTTTTGAATTTTTACTTGCATATCTAACTCAAATTCACTTTAAATTTCATACTAATTTTCAAATTAATTATTTTTCAAACCTTAGTTGCATACACTAGGTCCTATTACTTTTGAAATATCACCTTACATTCTAAAAATTAGATTTGAAAAATGGATCTCACTTATTCACAAATTTTTCTTACATTTCTTACAAAAGATAAGGAGACCATCATTGGTCCTATCATGTACATGAATGATGAAGTTTACCATATGTTAATATAAAGTTTTATTCTTTGAGATTCATGCTTATTTTTCATAATATGGGATGATGTTAAGAAAGTTATTATTAAACATGCTAATATATATTTTGTATCAATTCCCTTAGAGCCTCTATCCCATGTTGAGTCATGTTACATGGTCTATTTTTCTCTTCCCTATGTCACTACCCTTTGTTAGAGAGCCCAATTGACACCCTTTATCCCCCCACCACCTTGACATGTTGATTATCTCCACTCTCCTCTTATATCTACTACTAGTCCTATACAGATAGCAGATAATGTGGTTAGAGTTTTTACTCAACATGCTACCATGCTTCCTTCACCTAATCAAGAGCCTCGACACCCTCCCATTCCTTCTCATCCCATGCCCAACCCACCAACATAGGTAGATACACATAAGTCATATGTCATTATTGATTATGTGAGAAACACTCTAGCTAAGATTTCCATGTTAGAACTACTTCAAAAAGCTAATGTATTCAAGGACATTCTCTATCAGGCACTCACTCAGACTTCTATGCCCATTGATTTAGAGCCTTCTTATTTTGCATCAGTGTTAAACACATTAAAAAATAAAGAAGATGTTATTACTTTTGATCATGATGACATGCCATCTTAGATAGTTATTGATCAAAATTTACCACTATTCATACAAGATCAAGTCAAATCTAGTGTAGTTAAGAGATTTCTAGTTGATAGTGGTTTTAGACTTAATATATTCAATATTACATTCTTACAAACCATGGGTGTGGATATGGAATCTGTGAAAAAATCATATAATAAAATAAGAGGGTTTGATGATATACCATGACAAACATTGGGCACCATTGCTTTACATATCATGGTAGGACCCAAAACCTTTTCTACATAATTCTAGGTCATGCCAGGTCCTCTTCATTATAATCTTTTACTCAAACGACCCTAGATACATGCTATGGGGATAGTTCCTTATAATCTTCATCAATGTGTTAAGTTTCTCCATGAGGGATACTTATACACATGTCTAGTAGACAACCAACCATTTAGATATTATCAAACTATAGAGTCATCTTTGACTATTTTCCTAGATGGGACACCTCATATCATAGTTAAACCACCACTTCAGTGCATTTATATTGATTAGATACATACATATGAGTTTTATAAGACTAGCACTTCTCACACTCTTCCACTTATATTTATGTCCTCAACTCCAGATATTTATCCAGTCATAAAAATTTCAGTTATTCTAGCTACTCCATTAGTCATTATTCCTACACCTATTATAATCATAAATTCATTGAAATTAGTTCTAACAGTACCAATTGATTATACATATATAATTACTCCATCAGTTACAAGCACTCTCATAGCATCATTGTCTTCTACTAATACAATTGATGAGACTCCCATATCATAGTTACCCCTTATGGAAAATTCTAAGTTACCATATGTACATTATGTTGATACAGATTCCCAAGATTTTTTAGACGATGATATGAAACCCACACTCATAGATGACTATTTGTGTGGGTTGAGATTTATGATAGTAGGCCTAGGAGAGTACTGAGATGACTCTAGATCTCTCATTACACATCCTACATCACTCTTAGCATCTTTCACTGGACTTGTAGGATATACTTCACATTTGAGGCCATAAATAGATCACTCATCACATACAATTCACATGGTTACCTCTTTGGATATAGATCTAGTCATTTAGATATAGGTAGGCAACACACAACATTAACCATAGATTATGTTATAAATGTTACTTGATCATGGATTAATCACATTACCTATAATAAGATATAGATCTATCAATAGATTATTATATTAGGATGGTCACCCATTTTGTCTTTTTTATAAGATCATAGGCCATGATACAAACTCATGTACAACTTTTATAGTAGAGACTGGATAAACTATAGGTTCAGGGTATTATTCATATCATATCACCACCAACACCATATTCTCCACTTCCATCGAAGCAATATACTACCAAAGTTAAATGTCTTAGAGAGGAATCAACATCTTCACCACTAGAGTAACCTTCAATTTGACTTCGGTAGGATGACACCATGTATATAGATTCTACAACATATGATGATACTTATGATGATGATATTGAGGCATTTGATGATGGCCATGATCCCTTCCTCCATCTTCATCCCCAATGAGCTCCATCCTTGCACCCTTTACCTCCTCCAGCCTGGTTTTTTTACATCATTGTGTACATATTGCTTATTTTACATTACTTGTATATAGTTTATTAGTATTTATTGTATATAGTCTCCTCGTGATTAATTGTACATAGCTTATAGTTCAAAAATAAAAAAACACTCAAATAATTTAAAAAATCAAAAATATTTTGATTGTATGCATTATCTATGCTTTACATCTGTTGTTCTATGCTATTGTTTGTCAATTTATCTACATTACCATGCTTCACTTGATCTTCTTTGAGTGTGTGTAGTGACATCCAAATCCTTGATTGCTTCACTCCACCTATTGAGGGGGCATCCTACTTCTACATTGAGACATATATCAATATACATACCCACTGAGGGCATCTTATACACGACTACACCATCCAAGTTATGTCATTCCTACACCACATACTCTAGTTATCATGTTGATGTACATTACTTACTTACACTGATTATTATATCGACATCTCACTAGTATATAACACTTGTGTATTTCTTAGCATATACCTAGTCGTGTACTAACATGTCTTACATACTTTCCTTCTCACTTTGATTAGTTAGATGAGATTGTATTTCCAATTTTCACATGCTTTCCTTCCTTGATTTGTGTGGCTAGATGTGATTTCATTTCTTAGTTCCTATTTGTCTCCTATATGTGCCTTAAGATATTTTCCAATGTCCTTTTCTTCTATGTCTTATGTGTGCCTTAGGAGATTTCCCAATGTCCTATGCTTTTATTAATGTGTTTGCCTTAGGACATTTTCCAATGTCCTTTGCTTGTACTTTTTTATATGGTTTTGGCTTTCATGGAAACCTTGCCTATTTCAATTATGTGTGTATGTGGCATTTGAACATGCCTTATATGTTTTCCTTCCATTTTGAGTGCCATGTGCCCATGTCCCTTATTTTCTTGGCCCCTTGGCCACCCTTGTATGCTTTTTCCTTGTGTGTTTATTGTTTGATTGCTTTTTGATTATTTGCAATGCCATGATCCACATCATGCATTATCTTGATTTCATGGAAGCCATGATGGACATCATGCTCCATCCCTCCATGATAACTAACACTTCCAAATCTAGTTTAGTACTTTGCACATGTTATTACATTATTATATCTATCTAAGAATACCCTTGTTGATCTAATAATATCTCAATACAAACCATGTTATATCTTAAGATATCTTGTTGATTATCATTACTATATCATGTATCTTTGTATAATAACACACTTGTAGGGCTCTTTCTTTTGAGGATAGTCATTACAGGATCTTCATTCCTACCCTCAAAAGAGGGGGAAATAAACATGGATTTTCTCACAAAGATCAGAGCTCCTACCAATCAAAAAATCAATTTCAAAACACTCAAAATAGTAACTAAACATCAAACCAGTTAGAATAGACTAGACAGATAGTGAAAATGTCAAAACAATTACCATATTTGGCTAAAGAAAACAATGTCAAGATTAGACAATAGCACCAATGCCACTACTATCCATTTTTGGTGATCCTATCTAAATAATAGAAAAACTATACTTTCTAGAAGCAGGTAGAAAAGTAGGTCTAGCTATAGTTTTGCACAGTTAGATTAGTTCAAAATAAGTAGTTTTTAGTACACTTTTGCTCATAAGATCTAGATATAGGGGCATTATACATGGCATGATGGCTCTCACTTCTAGTTTTAGATATGATAGTTGGTATAACTTTCAAATTAGAATCCATGTTCTAGATACCAGTGATTGGGGGAAATGTGCATAACACATTTATTTTCTTTTATTTCTAAGTTTAACATTACCCAAGAATTCTCATCAGTTGTGTGCCTTATTCCATCTAAAAGTGGTTGGCATTATTTTGGAGTGGCTTTCAGACAAGCCTAAATTCCACATTTAGGAGTGGATTTCATATAATCCTAGTGCACCAGTTTTAGAGTGGCTTTCATTCAAGCCTAATCTCCACCTTTTAGAGTGGCCAAGAGTGGCCTAGTTTCCAGCATACATTCAACTATCCATGCTAACATTATTATATCATAATACATTCATGGGATTCAAGATCCATCTCATTCGACACACATTTCATATTGGTATCATTTTATAGTTTCACTTCATGGGGAAATGATGGAACCAAAGGACTAAATAGCCTTTGAATTCTTAAGCCACTTATTCAGAGGGATTGGACACATAGTCCAAACATCGATTAATACATACATGATCACATAGATTCACAAGTAAGACTACTCAAGCAATCTCCCCTATTCCCTGTATATAGCTAGTTAATACACTTACAAGCTTATTTAAATACTTAAACCAGTCCTTAGCCACCTCAAGCACATCCAATTTAGCATTTTACATCTTCATACACACTATTTCATAAATCACTTTAAGTGGGAGAACTACATATGGTTTGATCCCTCTTCAGAGTATTGATATGTAAGCAGTGTGCCCACACAAGGGGTATGGATACATGTTCAGTAAATCTTACACAAACTAACCCCCCTCTTTCTTGAAATTGGTCAAAGCATAATGGATTATAGGGTTTGAAGAGAAAATCTACTCTATATGGAGTTATATAGACTTTCAAATATCAAAACCTCATGGATGGGGTCACACAGACCTGGCGATCAAAACTCAAAAAGATTAGATCCTTAGGAAAACATTTGCATATGTGGACTACAACACCAGTGCCATTCCTGTCCACTTTCAATGCTCCTATCCAATCATAAAATAAAGGTCAAATATTAGTTTGTGATAGTGTCCTAGTCTTGAATAGTGAATATCAGACCCTATCTCAGCTATATCAATCAGTTTCTAGCTAAGTCTTCTTTTCCATCTCTTATTACTATTTTTAGAAAGATCAAAATTACAATTAAATTTACACAAATTAGTAGCTTAATTATTGTATATTTATTTACTTATTTTACTACTTAGACCCTTTAACAAAATTAGGAATAATACACCAATATTCCCAAAAATATTAAATCAAAGAGAGAGCTTCATTTCCAATACATGCCAAAGCCAAAACTAAAGTGAAAAAAGGGGAGGTGCTGCCCACAAATCAAGAGAATATAAAAAGACTCCATTGGCCACAAGCTAAGCATTCTAGATTGTCAAGGAAGGTGAAAACATAATTTTATCTTCTTGTTTCCCTTTTATCTTGTTTATTATATTTATCCCCCAAGTATCTAGAATTGAGAATATTTTGTATTAATCTTGGTTTTGATGTTTATTCTACTAATAAGTGACTGATAATTTTTCTCTTATATTCCTATTGCATATATAATGGCATGCCCAGTAGGACCACACAAACTACACTCATCATAAGAGCATTTTGGGAGCACTTAGGAGCTTAGATAAACTCATTTTAGACCTTAATTTTAGTAATTTTGATCCAAAATATCATGTTTTTATTGATTATTAATCAATGAATTTGACCCTAGAAAGTGATGACTTCACCAATTTTTTACATTATGTGTGTTATTATATTTTTAAAGGAGATAAACCACTTGACTACTATGTAGCGATGACTTTGACAAAAAAATGATTTCACTTTAAAATGATGACTTTGACTTGTAACTTTATTTTTCTAGGAAACAACTTTAACCTGAGAAATTAGTGACTTCATTAATTGAAATCAATGACTTTATTAGGTAACACTCTATTATAAATTTGGTGATTTTACCAATTTTTTGGGAAAATAGTGACTATGATAGCTATAAATAGTAACTTTGTGCCTTCCAATTGATGAATTCACCAAGTTTTCTACATTGTGTTTCATGTCTATAGGGAAAATGATGACTTTGCCCTATCTGGTAAATGACTACTTCACCCTGAGACCAAAACTTGAGACCTTGAAAGTTTGATTTTTTTTTTAGGTAATCTAGCTAAGTAAAAATCAATCCTCTAATGTTTTGTGCAGGGAATTAAATAAAAGAGAAGAAGTTTTACATGCTAATAAATTCATTACACATGTCTTTTGGTGTTTAAAAAATATTTGCAAACAAATTTTTATCATTTCAAAGTTTTAACAAAGGCAAAAACTTCAATCACACTTCAAATAGGTGTTTAAAAAGAAACAATGACATTTACACTTAGAGCTCCTAAGATCACTTTGCTTTTTTCTCTTCTTTTACAAAGCACTTACTTTCATTTATTAAAAAAAATAGCTTCATTTTAGTAAATCCTTGCACGTATGCTCTCCCCTTGTCCCATTTAGGGAATTTAGGTGACCAAAAACACATTATTTTACTTGTTTTGTTTATTCAAACCTGAAGAAATGTCATGTATGCTCTCCCCTTATTCCTAGGGACTTGGGTGACTCAGAAAAGACCTAGTTCTTCATTTATTTTTATTTTTTTAGCTTGTGAGTAGGATTTTATTGCCTCCTCATAGGTTATTTAGGTGGAATTTGACCTAGGATTTCATCTCTAATAGTTTTTTCAACCCTACTTATATGATGGGGTATACAAACTAAGTGTGTCAAATAGATGGGATCGTGGTTAAGTGATTAACCTAACTAGATAGAAGAAGACTCAAGTCAAGCAATAGTCTAGACATTGGACTTTACTAATCAATATATGGCTGAAGTAGTTGTAAAAGGGACAAGACCCTTGAATAAAAATCTAGGTGGTTTGAATCCATTGATGGATATTTGTTGAGCTAAAGTATTTCTAGGCACTTGTGGACCATTTAGATAAGCCAAGTCAAAAATTTAGATTAATTGAATGCACTTACCATGGATTATCCTACCGAATGCCTAGTTTATTTAGTGCTCTAAGTTATTCACCATGTATCAATTATTGAGAGACAAAGGGTAATTTAAAAACTCTATCTACATGCACTCTTTATTTAAGCATTAACAATGAGTTCCTTTCAAGATTAGTATATCATTGGAAGTTTTATTAGATACTACACACACACCTTATGTCATTTTTAGCATAAGAGCATGCACTTAGGTTCTAATTATTCTTTTACTTATATTGTTTGAGTGTAAAATAAATTTTCCAAATCAAACAAAGTAGAACATCAAAAAACACATGTTACACACACCATTTTTCACAAAGAAGTGTTACGCTATGAAAATTACTTCAAACTAGTTGTCTTTTTCAAAACAAGATAAAAACCATTTATTCCCTTGTTTTTAAATAACATTGTTATGCAAGCCATTTTTGCCTAGATAAGTTAGAGTTATTCTTGACGAAATTTCAAATATCCTAAAAGTTTGGAACCAATTTCAAATCTAGTTTGGTTATGTTGTTCACATAAACTTACAACCCTTTTACCAATAGTTAAGTTTCCTTCTCAAACCAAATATGAAATGCACTTCCAAGTATAGATCTAAGTATAACTAGTTAACATTTGAGTCTTGATTACTACTTGAGCTTGAATGTTTTACTTTTTGCACTTAGTTTGTGGTACTTGAGTTGGGTTTCTAATTGGTTTAAGGCATTTACTAGAACAACTTCAAACCTTAATTTTTTGATTGCAAGTTCCTTTTAGACCAAGTTCACTTTTGACCTAGTTTCCAAGTTTACCTCAATCAAGTACACTTTTTGTTTCAAAATAATTTCCTTATATTTAATTTCATTTCAAGTTTAATGCCTAGATTAAGTTCATTTCCAAGATTAACTTTCTAACTTTTGCCAAAGACCTAGCACAATTTCATTCTTAGACATAAACCAAGTTCATTTCACCTTTAGATAGTTCAAGACGTTTTCCAAAGACCAGTTTTATTTTTTCATTCCAAATTTGCCTTAGAGTTAGTGTAAACCTTTTCCAAGACCATGTTCACATTTCACTTTTAGACCTCTTTCCAACAGCTAAATGTTTTATTTGTGATATTTTTTACCACGACCAAGTTTTTCAAGTTTTCATTTTAGGACAAGTTTTAAATGTTTGTAATGATATACCAATATATTTGTGAGATATTTACCGTTACTTCAAGCATGCCTCACTATACATGTAACATAATCATGTATAATATAGAGTATAAAAATATTTTCATAAGTGGCCCTTTTATTCAAGAGCCTAATGGAGATAATGTAACATATGAGACAAACATGTATCCCACATATGATACCCACTATATAGATTAGGGTCAGGACCCATTAACACATTATATTTCTAACACGCCTTCTTATCCATGGTAAGATTAAGCCAAAACTACTAAATACCTTTATATCATACCACCTACTATGTAACATGTCTAACAGCATCAGCCTTACTATGTGACTATACTAATTCATGCTAATTATGATCCTTACTTATTTTATTTCCATATTTTAGAGAATACAGATGAAATCCTTGTTAGAGTAGTGGAGGTAGGTGTTAAATTCTTAACCAAATTTCCACATGAAAGTATACATAGCTTGGTTAGAACTCCTAGTATCATGCCTCTTATTAGACCATTTGAGGAAGCACCATCTAGCCATAACCAGGCCCTTCTACCAATGCATAACCAATAGATTTATTCAAAGGAAAGGGTAAAATGGATGATCAAATAGTAAAAATTTAAAAAATATACCAAACATACCATAACTTGGTTGAGAATCTAAATTTCATGACTATTTTTAATACATTGCTCATAGAGTTAACTCCATCAACTTCAATACAAACTAACTCAACGGGCTATACCAACACAAACACAAACCCATTCATGAAAAATACCCAAGTTGGGGACATATTCAATGTCCTGGTCATTAAGGAAGAAAATTTATCTCTTACACAAGACCTTTTGTAAAATGTGGTGGATAACACACAATTTTACCCCAATCCACACCAAATTGGGTTGCATGTAAAATAAAGCAACTCAAAACAAGTTTCCCCTAAAAAAATCTTAAGTGGTTCACAATAGTAGGGGGTAGGAATGTCTATTTCACAAATACAACAAATGACTACTCCCCCATAAATGGTCACTTCCTCAATTACATCATAGGCAACAAGTAACCAAATGTAGACTAACATTCCACCCCAACAAGAAGTGATCAATCCTCCACCCTAATAGGTGGTGAACATTATTCCATCCCAATAAATGGTGACTAAAATTCCACTCTAAAATATATTGAATAATGTGCCACCAAAACAAGTGTTAATTCTATTGTAAATGTTGTTGAATCAATAAGTTATCCTTATTAGTCAAAATTAAATGGTGGCTACTCAACAATAAGTGCCAAACATTTAACAATTACTAAATAGGAAATAGTGTTAAACCAATAATGGGGGCTTAACCATACTAGGCAATCATTGCCTCTCACCAAAAAGATACCTCACATTCAATAAGGGCCAAATATATAACACCTTCAAAAATAGATACTTAACCAACAACAAATACCTTTTATACAGGTTCAATGAATCAATAGCATGTTCCTATATAAACCCAAAACACACAGTACATTCTTTAAAGCAAAATTCCTCCATCCTAGTTGTAGTTCCCTCCACACTAGATTTGTATTGCTAATTCTATCCAGAATATTTACCAAAAGCATGCACCATATGGGTAAGTGCACTAAATTGGGGGACAAAAGAGGGCCTACCTGTGGACATGATTTTTTATAAATTTCATAAATGTGAACTTCTATAGATAATTTGAGATGGCTACACTCAAAATTTGAAGATGGTATAAAAACATGAATTGTATAATTTTGAGTCTAGTTTCCAAAAAAATATTTATTTTGAAAAATGGTTAACCATAAATATGTCAAACATCTAAAATTTTAATAGGACCTCCTTTTTTTTAAATAAAACATAGTAGATATATGGCCATGTGGCCCACCATTTTTTGAGCATCACTAAATATTTTTTGAAACCCTTTGGTGAATATTTACATAATATATTATAGTATGTTATGAAAAAAAAATTATATTTTTTTATGAATATATTTTTTTTATTAATTTTATAACTAGTAGATCCTAAAAAATGACAAAAAATGGATAGCTGATTGTATGACCCACCCTAAATACCTCAAAACAAAATGAAAATTGATTTTTTTTTTAATGTGTGTATAATTAGGCCTATTTTTTTACCATATGATTTGTTTTTCAATTGGATCAATGAAAAACAATTTAGATAAACATGAATAGGCATGTATAGGTGTAGCATGTAGTGGCCTAAAAAAGGTGTAGTTAGAAATAAATATAGTTTGAACCCTTAAAATTGCCTAAAAATTATGAAAGTTCTATATTTAGAAAGAGGATAATGTAATCATCATAATGGTAATATTTTTTTGAATTTTGATGTTAAAATCCATAGTGTATTTGGTGATTAAAGTTGAAATTTGTTGGTTTTTCTCAAAACTCTTAGTCTCGGCTATAGATGCACAGTCACAAGCCTTTGGCTCAAAAATCCAATCCATTTTCTAGCTAAAAGGTTTAGTTTTCAATTTAAATTCAAATAACATGTACATGTTGTATAATCCATACACATTATATAGTGTATTATACAATGCATACACGCTATATAACACATATGCATTGCTTTGTTACAAGACCAAAACCATCTCCATGAATATGTGGGAGTTGCACGTGAATCCAACTTTGGCCATAAGCTTATATTTACTACTCTAAATGTTAAGCATAAGAAAATAAATGTAACAATATAAATGTAATCTATTAAATATAAGTTTACATTTATATTATTACATTTATTTTATTATATTAAATTTATTTTAGAAAATATAAGAAATTAGGTTCACTCAACATCTGATAGAGTTGGTATCATAGTTGCATGCTGTATGATGTGGAAAATAGTTTTTCAAAATCCAATCAGGTTAGTACTTGGGCATTTTTAAGGTCTAAGTATTAAACCTAGGGATTTTTTGACATAAATTTTATAATTGATATCCATTTTTTGTAAACATATAGTCATTTTTAAGGTTTTTCTTCATTTTTTTACTGATTCTTAGCATTTATAAGAGTCTTAGGTTTTTAAAAATTGAAAATTTCAAACCACTCACTTTGAAATTACTATAAAGTGGTGTTATTTGGGTAGCATAGGTCACATTGATGACCTACACACATCAAACAACCATGTTACATGTTAATTTCACTTGATCATCATCCCTCCTTCATCCTTGATCACTTCTTACTCGTCCCTCATTACCCTTAATCACTCTCTCATCAATCCTTATTGTCCCTAATCACTCCCTCATTGACCCTCACTATCCCTAACAATCTTTAATCACTCCCTTATCATCCTTAATCACTCCTTCATTAACCCTCACTATCCCTCATCATACCTAATCACTCCCTCCCCATACTTCATCATCCCTCATCATACCTAATAGCTTATTCATCCCTATTCACTCCCTCCTCATCCCTAATCACTCCTTCATTGACCTTAATTATCTCTAATCATCTCTAATCAATCAAGCTTATCATCCCTAATCAATCCATTGATTATCATCATCCCTTAGGATCCCTAGTCACTCATTTTTCATCCCTCATAATACCTAGTCAATCTTTCTTCCTCTCTCATCATCACTAATCACTCCCTCATTAACCCTCACCATCCCTCACCATCCTTCATCACTCCATCATTGACCCTCACCATCCCTTACCATCCCTAATCACTCCTTAATCATCTGGTATAAGTATATACTCTAAATATATCTTTGATTCCAATCATATGTTTTTTAATCCATTATAATATAAATTAACTCTTTTCTAGGACTTGTGTTGTCAATACCCATTTTTGATAGTCAATTTTATTACTAAATGAATTGGATGATCTCTTAAATTTATAATCAAGTAATATAAGTATTAATACAAAATAGAGTCTAAATTTTAGTTCATAGAATTATCTTTGTTGTGTATCTAACTAAATGAAACTTTATTTAGTTCCAAATTTGATAATTTTGTTTCAAAAGATAAAAATTGAACACAAATCTCTTGTATAATTTTTTAATTCTGAGAAGAGTTGAATCAGATGCAAAGTTATTTAGTGTTTCCCATTACTGTATGACTTGAATCTTGGTTAGGTTCACACATGCACTCCTTGTGTGTGTAATGTGTCCCAAATATTTTATCTCTTTCATTAAAAATGAAAATTTATTCATGTTATCACAAAAATATGTTTCTATAAAATGTGAAACACTAGTTCAGCATGGTGGAGATGTTCATCCCATGTTTTCTAATGATTAAGATGTCATCAAGGTAGATTAAACAATGACATAGGTAAAGGGCCTGAGAATGTCATTAAACATCTTTGAATGACTAAATTTATTATATGAGTTAACCTAAAAGGCATAACTAACTAGTCAATCAATCCTTCATTTGTTTTTAAGACTATATTCCAAATGTCTAGAGGTTTAACATGAATATGATGATACCCAAACTTAAGATAAATTTTGGAAAAGATGTAAAAACCATGGATATGACATAAAAATTCCTTAATATTTAAATGAGAATAATTTTTCTTGACTTTAATATTGTTAATATTTTTTTAATTGATTCACAACTTTGGCATAAACATAATTGGGTTTCTACAAGGCAATGATTTCGGCATGATATGTCTATTATCCATGATTTCATGGATATACCACTTGATCTATTAATTATATAGAAATTATATGTTGTATAAAGAGGTTTGAGGTAGAGGTAGTTAAGGGATCAAATCAATTGTATTGTTTAGTGTATAGTATTCAAGAACTTATTTAGGTGACTGAAAGATATCCTTGTATTTATCTAGTTTATGGTTCAATTATTTTTCCTTTGTTATTATTAGATAAACCACACTATGATATAGTGACATAAGGATGTTAAATATTTACTTATTATAATTAAGAGTATACTTCTTACTATAACTGATAATATTCTTGCACTTCCTAGGATTAATGACTAAAAGCTTATGAACTAACTATGATATATGGTATTTCAAATCATGACAATCTATCACAAAATTTCAAGGGTGTACTTCATAGACTATATGTCAATGGTAAATTCATGGTTTACCACATGTAAAACACCACACACCTATAATGGTAAGATGTCACAAAGGATTGCATCTTTAAAAAGTTTGATTTTATACACCAAGTGACACTACTAGGTCATCCATTTCTCAGGGCCTACACTAAACCATACACTAGCATATGGTTTTGGATGATGTATAAATTTAAAATTAAATTTTTGAAAATATGATTTAGGAGAAATTAAATTCTTCTAACTTCCATTATAAATGATAGTGTATTGTCTCACCATTGATCTACATTTGTTAATAAAACAATATTTTTAATTCATATAATTTCTTGTTGGGGGAAGTAGAGATATTTTTAGTTATTACCATATCATTGGGTTCATAATCTATTATCTACTTAACTTTTTATAGTGATAGATAACCTATACCAACTTTTCAAGATGTACAAGTAGAAATCTCATAGTGTGACACTCTTCATTGGATTAAATATTGAAGTTATGAATTAAGCACCACTGTCTAATCTTGGACTACTTGTTCTAATCATTTGAAAATTATTTTCCACTATTTGGAATGATAACTCAATAAATATACATACAAATAGAAGGCCTTAAATATAATTATTCAGATCATAAAATTTCCTCATATGGAAATTAATTGATTGGTTTTAGGAAATCATATAGCTTGGTAATCCTGATGTATTTACTACCCATTTTTCGTGTTTTGGTGGTTTTACTTGATTTTATTTTTTGGTAGATTTTTAATTATGAATTAAATCATTCATAATATGCCCATATTTTTTCATAGGTGTTAGATATTTATGTTTCAAATTTTCCTCCACATAATTTGATCATTGTCTTATATTTTATGCTATCACTCAACTCTCCACTTGTAGTTCCTAATATTTTTAAACCCTAAAAAATTACCAATTTCATTGTGTTGGATGGAGTGATTAAGGATGAGGAGGGATGAGGAGAAATTGAGTAGAGATGATGAGGGAGTAAATAGGGATGATGAAGGATGGTGAGGGTTATTGAGGAAGTGATTAGGGAGGATGAGTTATGGTGAAAATTAATGAGGGAGTGATTAGGGGAGATGAGGGATGAATAATGAGTGATTAGAGATGATGAGGTATGATGAAGCAGTGACTAGAGATGATGAGGTTATGTATGAGCATCTCTACCCAATATAAATAGTGATCTAGTTTACATGTTTTGAGTCTTTAAAAGGTGGTCAATGTCATAAGAAGTATGTAAGAGTATTTATAAGTTTTTAATTTTGTGACAATTTTTAGTTAGATTTGTATTGGACTTTCCCACCAAATCTTTCATTTGAATTTTTAAACTTTCATAAAGACTTCAATCTTGTTTCAAGAAGTCAAACATTAAATTTGGTGTGGTTAGACTTTAGTGAGGATTATAGGATGTTAAAAAAAATATACCTAAACTCATATTTGATAAATATGTTAGTATTTGAGTTATTTGAGGACACTCTTAGCATACAAAAAAAGTTAGAATTTGGTTGATGTTTATTTGGTAATAAGAGTCTTGCATGTGTCTTATTTTGTATTTAGAGTTAGATTAAAGAGAGTTGAAGGGGGTAGGATTTAAAAGGATGAATTTAAATAACCTTAAACAAGTGAATAAAGGAAATTTTTGATTATTTTTAGACAAAAAAGCAAATAGACTCTGCATCTTCTTGAATATGTGTAAAGATAGATGACAGTGTGCATGATCGTGAAACGTGATTAGTAACAAGTTATTTATAATCTTGGTGTGAGTGGTAAGTTTAAAATAAATTTTATTTGATGTGTATTACAGAATTTTTCATTTGATTTTTAAATTTAAATTAAAAACTGTATACCTTGTGATTTTACAAACTGTGCCTTAAAATTTGAGTGAAGGTCAAAGTCTTGTGGAAGAGGATATTCTATTTGGTGGGATTTTAGAATGTATGAGTAATTAGTAACTATTATTATCAAATTTTTAACCCTATGAAACTCTATATTCATATCCTACAATTTGATGAAACATTTAATCATCTCTCAACTTGTGGGTGAATTTATAAGAGAGATGAGTCTCTAGGATTGAAAGGGCTAGCTCCCTAGATATTACTTGATGTGCTTATGCTACTAGAACTGCCTACTATAGGTGAAAAAGGAGAGAATATGCATAAAAAAACCTACACTAAGATTTTATACACAAATATTTTCTTCTATTCATAAACCTAATATTTTCATAATGGACTTAGACACTCAAACTAGCTTCACACCATCAATGGAGCTCCCTAGCATTACTATTTTCTCATGAAGGCAAATAACTACTCAAAAAATGAAGGAAAGTAAAAGGAAGGTCAGATATGACACTAAAAAACTCATACACACTTTAAGGGTCTATTTTAGTAGCATACACTTCATGGAACCTATTAGGAGAGAAGTCATTTACAACCACACATTCAAGGATTGCATGAAAACAAGATGAACTTAATATATACTTGTCCTTCAAGATAGATCACTTTAAACACATAGTGAAAATAGACTTAGAGTATAACCAACTTTATTATCATTATATTAATTGTAAATAAATGTAAAATTTTGGTAGGGATTCACCATACCAAAAGTTAGAATCCCAAATAATGGCCAAAAAGGCCCAATTTATACAACTTAGAAGAAGAGAGAGAGAAGAATTTGAAAAGACAAAATTGCATGTGTCATAAAGATAAAATTAGTTAAAATTTAATTAATAGGAGAGGTGGGATGAGAAATTATAGGTTATAAGGTAAACTTTTCAAAAAAGATCATGAGGAAGGTGGAAAGTGGCACAAAACTACCAATTTTGCATAAGAAATTGCCTACTTGATTTGCCTTCCAAAACTCATATTTTATCTATAAAAAATGAATCATAATGGTTTTCCAAGATAGGAATGGTTACAAGAAACCTCATACATGCATTTTTATGATCTCTGATCATTCCTATTATCGTAGACATGCACAATCATCCCAGGCAGTTTCAAAAGGCCTCTTTTCCATGCACCTTCTCCACTTAGAATTCAAAACTCTTCAGAACTGAAAAATGATCCATTAAAAATAGGTAATTACACCTATAAAAGACTCAAAAATTATAATCTTAAATAAAAATCCTTTAAATGGCTTCTCTAATTGCTTTTCACCACTTTTCTAAATGTTCACTAGTTTGGCTCACTAGACTGGCTGAAAGTGAAGGCACATTTGGGGAACATATACGATGTTTCATGAAATTATATGAATTTTTATAGTTAAATAAAGAGTATATATTTATCCCTAATTTGGTTTCATCTCCTAATTCCTTCTCTAGCTTTCACACCACTCAAAATGGCCAAAAAAAGTCCTATTTTACTATGGTGCATACAACTCTATACAATACAAACACATGTGTGGAATAATATAAAATTCATATATCATCTCCAGGTGGTTTCATGTCCATCCATTTTCATTTTTATTCTCAAAATGCTCTACTTCTCCAATTGGGTTCTAACAAGATTTTGATGAGGGTTTTGAGAGGCCTGGACTCTTAACCTTTATTCATAGCCATTTCATGTTAAACCTCCATAAAAATTAAACTAAAGGATCCTATATTACCTTACCTAACTCTCCTAAACCTATCAAGTTCCCATGAATTATTTCATGAAAGTTGTGAGTGATGGAAGTTGACCTTCGAGCTCCATTTCTTGTATTCTGTGAGGGGTTTCGTCCATTTCCAACCAAAATGGATTCTTAATGAGTTCCTTTTCCAAATAAGAGTTGTATAAACTCTTTATATGCTATAATAACATGATAAAACTGATATGATATCTCATTTATAGATATAAACATGAATGGCTCCTTCTTAGGATTAGGCCTAAACCTTATGCAAAGAGTCTGCCTATAATTTTGTGTTAAAAAATAACTCGTTCTTGATGATTTATTGACTCTATATGTCAAAAACTTAAAATATTATTTTAAAAACATGTAAAAATCATTATTAGACTTTGTAAAATCTATAACTAAGGATGACACTCTATTTTGCCTCTTGCTCTTGAATCTACCCATGGGGTTTGAGTGCAACCCTCCTTGTATAAGACATTTTATTTACCCCCAAAGCTTATATAAAGGATTTTTAGTTCCCATGGATGTCTTATAGATTATCCAATCATTACTTGGTCTTTTATTGGTCCTGGTTAATGATTTGACCTCTTTTCCTCAAAATTGTCCCCTTGTGCAAGGCAAAAGTGACCATGCTCTGAGACAATATAGAGAGGGTTTGATTGGATAGATAATAAAATAAAATAATTTTTAAGTGTATCATGGGTCATAAGGGTGATACCTACCAAATTTTATCTTCTGATTCCAAGTAAAATGTCCTTGACTTGCCTAATTTCAAGACTAAACTTTTCATGATGGACTATGTGCAGGGGTGTTGAATGTTGATTGAATTTTGCTTGTTTTTTGGGTTTTGTTTTACGATATTATCATGTAGATAGGTTCCTATAATTATAATCATCATATATAATTAATATTAATAATCTTTCCATTATTTTTATTCCTCTAACCTTCTCTATACTCCTGTAAATATAAGATTAGGCTTAGTTGTTGTTTAACTGAGACAACCTTTTTGGTCTTTCACACTTGTTGTACGTGTTGATGGCTATATATGAACTTGGACATGATACCAAAAGTTGCTTGAGGTAATTTTACATTTTTTATGCCAATATCCACCCATATAGTATCTATTTGGCACAAAGGGAACCCCAATTCTCACTCATTGCCCATACCCTATTTGAGTGTGTTCCTTCTTAGGCTTGTAGATGATTGGAAGGGTTTGAAATTTTTTTGATGATGAATTATCTCTAAATTAAGGTATTAAAATGACCAAACCACCTTGTATCTTTCACTCACCTTAAAAACTCAAATTAAGGTCAAAACTGAATCTTTTTCCTCACTATCCCCTTAGATTGAGACAATCCTAGGACCCTACCTATAGGTGATTGTGGAGTGTGTTTGAGTAGTTGATAAGAAAATGAAGTAGGATACTATCCTTTAGGTGAGTTTATATAACCCCAATTTGGTTTTAGATCACCTTTGAATACATATAAACTTGTGCAAGTAGCCCCAAGCTCCTTATTCTTAATTTGTGGCCTATAGGTGATCTTAGTTGTAGGTGATTATCATAGTCAAGCTTGTAGGTCGGCTTTTAGGGTGACTTGGGGCATATAGGAAATATTTAGGTCCTTATAATTCTTCCTTTAATTCTTAGGAAGTCCACTAACCTTGATTCTCTCTTTGATCCATTTGAATCAAATTAAAACCCAACCAATTTGTAACCTCTACCCTCACTATACCCTCTCTCCCCTATTATATAGATAGGGTATGACCTCCAAAGGTCATTTAAAATTCCACCCCTTTGGTCATCAAAAAAAGTGATAATAACTGATTAGTATGACCCTTTAGATTATTTCCTCAACTTGGACAAGTCTTATCACTTTCACACATAGTGAAACAATCAAATTTCTCTTGGAATCATGTAGATATCACTGCTTACTTTCAATACATTTTAACCATTTTGGGGGAACTCAAAACCTATCTTCCACTTATAATTTTATATTCAAACTTTAGTAGATCATTATTTGATATAGTTAATATATCTCCATGGAATTTTAGAACTGAAATCCTCTTATATGTGTATTTTTAGAGGCATATAAAAACCCCTTAGCCCTTTGTTTGATCATTTTATAGAAAGAAGGCTTAAAACACAATCCAACCTCCAATTTGATGTTTTGCCACCTTTCTTGTCAACTAGGATCATAAATGGGTTTGTATAGGCATTCTCTATGGCACTGACCCTCAAAATGGATTGATCATCCTATTAGAACACCTCTAAAAGATCTATCTATGGCATTAATTGTAGATGACATTCTCCTTTCACAAGCATAACTGAGACCTTCCTCCAAATTTGCTAGTTTGTAGCATATATGTGTCTTTTCACAACACTTCAATGCATGTTAGCAGTACCAAAAGGTTAATGACCATGTTAAACCTTTAAAATTACATTGACAATGTTAGCATGTTCTTGTAGATGGAGTTTTGATTGTTGCACACATGTAGGAAGATGAAGAAGCAAGATTTTATAAGGGTAATAATATCCAAACACTAAAAAAGTGATTTTTGACCATTACATATAACCTAAAATTTAGGATAATAATATAAACAACATCAAATCACTTTTATCAATGTGGATATTCATTTGCAAAGTAACCAAGATGACTGTTGGTGTAGACTATGACATTTTGCATGCATGAACAAGCTTAAAAGGGCTTTTCTTGGACACTTGAACTCTCCAAATCTAAAAGGACAATTTTAATGTCTTTTAAATTATGTATAAACTCATGAAACAATCAAATACATCAATACAAATCAAGAAAAATTGAAATAGATTCAAAAAAAGACCCCCTCTTCAATGCAAACTCTTAAAAAGCTACCTAAGGTGTTGATGATTGTTCATAGAGGAGGATGCACCAAATTTAATATTATTATTATGGATGTGAGGTAGAAAAAAATCCATATCCACCCCCAAAATAATTAATTCCTAAAATCCCTATCCATAGCTTATAGTGAGCACTTGAAGTTGAGCCTTCTTTGTATACCAAGAGGAGAAAATGAGAAAATGAGTTGTAGAAGAATTTTTTTTTCATTCTAATTGAAGTAAAAATGTGAAACTGAGTGTGATAAGGTGAATATTTTCTCTTCCCACGTTTTTTGCTGATAGTGGCCTTGGGGAGTTCGTATAAGTGCCCAAAAGCTCCCATTTTTTAGGGAAAATTGCCATCCACTAAAGATAACTACTTCTTCCTTGGAAAATAATATTACTTGACATGATACATGTTTAAAATCATATATTTGTCTAATTTTATTGCATGTAAATCTGTAAAAGTCATTAAATGGGTCAAAATATGACCAAAAGGCCTCTTCTTGCATATGAAACAAGGTGAAAGATAATTTAATGACTTGTAAACCCCTTAAAATAGGTTAAAATCCATATTAGAATATTTTCAACATAAATTGAATATCTTAATACCTTTTAACAAGGTTTACCAACCTTTGAATCAAGTTGACTAGCCTAGTGCATAAGGGGTGGACTTCAATAAAGACTAGAGAGGGGATTAGTAAGACAATGGACTAACATAACACCCTATAAGACCTATGGGAATCTTATAAAAAGTTTAAAATAGTATGGGTTTTCAAAAATTTGACTTGGGATAAATTTTTTTCAATAATAACTTGACATAAAAATTAATTAATAGTCTTTAAACATTGTATGCTGTTATTCTTTTAAGGACATTCTATGTTAAACAACACAACCCTATCTTTTTTAAGAGCAAAGGTTCTGAGCATACATCTATGTGAGAAGGTATATGCATGTATTAGAGTGAAAAATAAAATTTATATGTTGGTGATTTTATTATTATATGATCATGATGTCTTATAGTCTTTCAAGTAGCTTTCATATACTTGGATGAGCAAAAAGAAAAATAACACAGTCCTTCAATCATCAAGAAATTTAACACAGTCAAAGTGGTATCTCATGCAAATTTGAAAATTAAGTGTTAGAGATGAAATGAATTGTTTTTTTAAAGTTTTTAAACATTTTTAAGTGTATTTTAAACCTTCATGTTGATTTATAACCATTTTTGGAATGAATTAAAACAAATAACCTCTTCTTGGATTACTACAGACCTGTGACTGAGTACATAGTCTATTCAAATTTAGTTAAGTCAATATAATGTAGATTAAAAATGGAAATATGACACTTTAAAAACATTAATAGGGTAAAATCAAACATAATTCAAAAGTAAAATTAATTATAAATTCCTTTGGAATATTAAAATCTCATTTTGACCCTTCTCGGGTTTGTAAAACTAGTCCAACCTTGTATTAGGGTTTTTACTTTCAAAGTGAGTTTATAGGAGTTTTAACCATCAATAATTCATGAAATTTGGTGAAAAGTTTTATTTCAACATGAATAAAGATAATATAGTGTTTTTATGTTTTTTTAAGTATGGATAAGTGTAGATGGGGGAGGACTGTGTGGTAGATAGGGTAGAAGGAAACCTAAAGACCTAATTTGGGAGTAGAAAGAGCCAAAATAAGTTATCAAATAGTTGTAAAAAATATTTTAACTTTTTCAATAGATGGTATATGTTATATGGTATCCATAAATTAGGTTTATTTTATTATTTGAGTTTGTACAAGAAGAATATAGGACAGAGTAAGAGGTAGTGTATGATATGAGGATTGTGTTGAGAAGTTAAGTAGGGTTAAGAAGAAGTTATAAAGAACTAAAAGGAGTGTAAGGAAGTTTTTTAGAGCCATATTAAGGCCTAAGGAACTAAATACAATATTTTATCCAAGTTTTTATAAATCATGAAGACTAGTAAGGGGAATAGTCTCAAAGTAAGAGAGATTAAATGCATTGAGTAAGGAGAATAAAATGAAGAGTTTAGTGATACCATCTGAAGAATGGTGGAGAATAGATGAAATTAATAAAATATATATGTGAATTTGAAATTTATGTAGGGTCTAAAGACATAGATCAAGCAATAAAACACAAAGTGAAATTTTGGTGGATATTGGTAAAGAGCTTAGACAAGTAGAGTATGTAATATTGATCTACATCATAAGGGATGGTGAGGGGAAATGAGGGAGTGATTATAAATAATGAGGAATGGTGAGGGTCAATAAGGGAGTAATTATAGATGATGAATAAGGAAGAGGGAGTGATTATGGATGATGAATTGATGATTAGGGATGGTAAAGGCCAATGAGGGAGTGATTAGGGAAAATCAGGGATGGTGAGAGAAAATGAGGGAGTGATTAGGGATAATCAGGGAGTGATGAAGGATGAGGAAGGACAATGAGTGAGTTATTATGGATGATGAGGTATAGTGAGGGTTAATGAGGGAGTAATCAAGGATCATGAAAGAGTGATTCGAGGTGACTAAGGATAGTGAGGGTCAATGAAGAGGGACAATAAAAAATAATGAGAGAGTGATTATGGGTGATGAGGCATGATTAAGAAGTGATCAAGGATGAGGAAGGAATGATGATCAAGTGAAATTAACACAAAGTGGTTGTTTGATGTGTGTAGGTAATCAATGTGACCTATGTTACCCCAATCACACCACTTTGCATCAATCTCAAAGTGAGTGGTTTGAGAACTTCAATTTTGACAAACCTAAGACTCCTAAAATGCCAAGAATCAATTCAAAAGTAAAAAAAACCTAAAAATTACTATATGTTTACCAAAAATGGATATCAATTATAAAAGTTATGGCCTAAAATCCCTAGGTTTAATATTTAGACCTTAAAAATGCCTAGGTACTAACCTGATTAGATTTTGAAAAACTATTTTCCACATCATAAGGTGTGCAACTATGAGACCAAATACACCAGATGTTGAGTGACCCTTATTTATTATATTTACTAAAATAAATTTAAAGTATAAGTTTACATTTATATTGTAATATAAATGTAAACATATACTTAACATTTGGAGTAGTAAATATAAGCTTATGGCCAAAGTTGGCTTCACATGAAACTCCCACATGCTTGTGGAGATGGTTTTGGTCTTATAAAAAAATAACACATACGCATTATATAATGTATATGCATTATATAATATATTATATAATGCATATGCATTATAAAATGCATATGCATTGTATAATGCATATGCATTGTATAATACACTATAAAATGCATACACGTTATTATTTTCTCAATAATATGTATGCATTATGGCTCAATAATTATCAAACCATAATTTAAATAATGTGATTGTGTTATTTAATAATGTTATTGAATTACCGAAAATGTCCACAAAATTATCCCCAACTTTGTGCACATACCCATATCAAAGATAAAATCATGAATAAAAGATATGTATTCCTAGTCAATTGATCAACAAAGCCAATATTATATAATACCGTGTTTCTCTATTATACCTCGACCAAGGCAATCCACCTATGACTACCCAGTCACAACTATAAAAAAAATTTACCATCTAGATTTCTAACCCAATAATTATAACAAATGAAGGATGTAATTACAGTTATTCAGATTGGGAAGCATACAAAAAAGTTTAAACTAAATGAGGTATGTTCATATCCATTCAACATGGCGTACCTTAAAATACCATTTCCTTCAGGTTATGAGCCCCCAAAGTTTGATAAATACAAGGAAATATGTGACCTTAAAGAGCATTTGAAAGAGTTATTTGTTGCTTTTAAGCTAGCGGCCTATAGTAATATCTACTTGTTTCTCCTTTTTCCTCAAAGTTTAGATGGACAAGCCTTGGAGTGGTTTCTCAAACTATCAAATAATTATGTATCTAACTTTGATGACCTTTTAGACATATTTGTAGAACATTTATCCTATAATATTGATCATAATATTAATGTGGTTGATTTAGGTCAAGCTAGACAAAATATTGGTGAGAGATTTACAATCTACTTACAATAGTGGAGAGCGCTTACTAACCATTTCATGCACAATTTACCTGATAAAAATTTGACAATAATGTTTACCAAGAAATTGCACAATGAGATATCATATCACCTTGAGCTTAAATGTGTTCACACATTTGAGGAGATTATTGAAAAGGTATACAAATTTATAAGGCCCTTATCAATAAGTGGATAATCAAATTGCCTTATCCTAATCAAAACTAGAGACAAAACTAAAATCAAGTTCAAAACCAAAACCAAAGACTAATTTATACATAGGCTCCTATGCTACCTTAGACCAATACAGTTGAAAAAACCAAAGCCCATAATTGTAATAATAATGATTTTTATAATAGAGTTGATAAATCATGCCATGTCTAAATGGTGCAAACATTGTCTACTCAACCAAATCTGTATACATAGTGAATCCTATAAGCTCAACCAAATCCAAAAATGTAACCAATTCAATGTATGCAAGCCCTCCTTCCTCCCCCTTTACAAAAAACTACTCCAAGAAGAAGATGCAATGATAGAATATCTATTAATATTGGAGAACTAATTGAGTCAATATTTTAAAAATTAGCCATTGCCAATATGATTAATTGGCCCATTCTAAAATCATTCACTGAAGGTGTCCATTTCCTTTATTGGTAGAAAGAGTATGAATTCTATTACTATCACTAATTAAAAGGGTATTCCATACACTGATGTATGCAATTAAGGCACCTCATTCAAAACATGTTGGAAAATGGAGAGATCAAGTTGGATAATAGGGTTACTACTTCCAATCAAAAATTGGGTATTTACTGGGATCCTTTTCCACAACATATCCCTAAAAATAAAAATCAACAATGATAATGGACACCTCCATAATATAAATAATGATGATGATGAAGATGATGATAATAATAAAAAAATGGTTGTAACCAAGGTTAGAATGACCCATCTAACCAAGGGACCTATCATGTGTCATATATGACTATAATAAAGTTGTAGGTTATATTAAAAGTGGTCATATAACCACCATTACCATCTACCTTAGACTAACTACAAATCAACCACAACTATTACCTAACAATGCATATTAGAATCCCTATACTAGTAATACTTCTTTGACTTATGACTACAACCAAGAACAACAACAACCAAGGATTCCCATCACATGCCCCTCTCCTTATTCTAGTTATAATGGCCATTTACGTAGTCTAGATTATGCAATCACAACTTGGTAGACTAAAGTCATAATTCTAGGCTCATAACCACATTCTACTAATGAGCCCATTTAATTCACCATACTAGCTAAGAGTAATCTAATTACCAATGATAAGGAGAAATCATATGATATTTTAGAGCAACTACAAAATGCCTTTTCACAGATATCTATTTTAGATTTGTTGGGTACCTCTACTATGAACAATAATATCCTTATATAACTCTTGAGCCAATCTCAAATACCAAATGACATTACACCAAATAAATTCTAAGCTTTGGTTTAACACCTAACTCTCAACCAATAATTGACCTTGACCAAAGTGATATGTCATACCTAGTCCCTCTCCACAATAACCCATTGTATATCTAAGTTGTCATATCATGACACAAAGTTAAGTTTATCCTCATAGAAAATGGATTGAGACTCAATATAATGTCTCTATAATTAGTCAAGCATCGAGGATACATAATAGTTGACCTTCAGCTAGATACCATTACCATCAAGGCCTATGATAATGAATAATTAAAATCACAAGGAATAATTTATTTTCTAGTTGTCATTGGGCCCTTGACCCATGGCACACTTTACCATGTGTTGGATCTGAATTTATCATACAACTTGCTTCTAAGTTGACCATAGATACATGAAATCTAAGAAATACCTTCCTCATTACACTAATGTATCAAGTTTCTCCATTATGAGATCGAGGTAACTATTCTTGTAGACCTACATCCATACCAATTATTCAAACACTTGGAGGTTGAGTATGAAAGTTATAATTACCATTTTGGACTAGACCCTAAACTTAAGAAAGATAAAGACATAGTTTTTGAATTGCTAGATTTTAATTATATATACCCTAATAGCATTGCCTCTACTTACTCTATGCCTCTTCTTGAGATATATAATCATATTATCATATCTAACAAAGGCCTAATAAAATACCTCATGCATAATGCATTCCATGAAGTTAACCTTCCACAACCCCATAAATCCTATGGAAGACCTAATGCCAAGGTTGTTCACATGAAATGGATATATAAAGGAATATTTAATGTCTAAGAGCCTATTATGTTCACACTAACCACTACACAATAAAAATACCAACTTGATGAAGATGATTCCTAGATTTATAATGATGACTTGGTTGATTGTTACCAAAGTAAAAGGTACCCCATCCCTAATTGGATAATGGATAATCAGGATTATGAGGATAGAGGCTTGGGGGCATATCAACAAGGTAATCTTAAGCTAATTTACATGATTAGGTATAATGGAACTCATGTTATTAAATTTAAACCACTTGGGGGTGACCCTACATACCATATCCATGTTCCTACACCAATGACTTGCGATGATGATGTTGGTAGTGATGTAGAGTCTAATTACAGTGTATAGCAGGACTTAGTCAATAATAACTTGTTTAACCCTAATGTTGTATGTACCATTACACATATCATTTATCCTTACCCACTTTTACTTAATCATCCACAACTCATCAACTAGGACTAATAAGAATCCACAGTGTCACTTGACAAGTTTAAAAATGATGAGGCTATTTGCAAATTTTTGGGACTAAGAGACCATATTACTCTTAGAGATCATAAATAAGTATTTTTTATCAGATTGGATCCTACTACCTATTTTAGAGAGTGGGTGAACTTATTTTGCCAAAAATAAAAATAAAATAAAACATTGAGGACCAAAAGTGAAAACCTATTTGAGGTGCTCTCAGACTAGAGTAAAAGTAAAGAAAAATGTGAGACTCTTGGTGAAAACCTATTTTAGGTGCCATTAGATGGGGATGTTCACCATTTATTAGATAAATATCAATATGCCACCAATAACACAATCATATTTGGGTATGAAATCAGTGAAGAATAAGAATGGGCCTTTGAACATATTATCCAAGAATGTTTAAAAGTATTTGTTACATGTCCCTTTTAACCATTAGGAAATTATGATTCATCTTGTTTAGGAGAACTTGTTGAGCTTGTCCAACTTGAGGAATTTTATATCGACAACTAGTTCACTTATTTATTGACTCTCTTGGAATATGGTTCTACACTCCTTGTGGAGGATAATTCCAAAGTTAACATTAAAACACTAGATGATCTAAAGTGGATCAAACTAGGTGCATCCCTCACTAGGGAGGATCATGAAGTCTTTATATCCCTCCTTAAGGATATAATCAACATTTTTACATGGGCTTATTCTAACATGCCAGGTTTGGACCCCACCATGGTTGTACATCATCTTATTGTACATCCTAATGCCAATCCAAACAAGTAGAAACTAAGGAAAATATATCATAATTTTTCCATATTAATTAAGAAATAATTGGAGAAACTCTTATATGTGAGATGCATTCATCCTATTGACTAATTAGAGTGGATCTCCAATACTGTGTTAGTCAAAAAAAAGGAAGGTATTGATTGTGCATAAATTTCCATGAAATTAACAAGCCCTACCCAAATGATGACTTTACCAAATATCGATATGATTTTTGATTCCATAGCTGGACATTAGATGCTCTCTCTTATATATGTTTTTAAAGGATATAATCAGATCAAGATCACACCAAAAGACTAATACAAGACATTTCTAACTACTCCTTAAGGAACATTTTCCTATCAGGTCATGCCTTTCATCCTCAGGAATGTAGGGGCAATGTACCAATAGGCCATGATGGTAATTTTTCCTGATATGATGCATTATATAGTTAAGGAATATGTTGATGACATCCTAGGTAAATCCAAGAACCATACTAAACATCTAACTATGCTTTGAAAGAACTTGGAATGACTTCAGGAGTAAAAATTTAGGCTTAACCCTAAAAAGTGTCTCTGGCATCACTTCAAGAAAAATTTTAGGCTTCATTGTATCACATATGGGAATTGAATTCAATATAACCAAATTCAAGGCCATTATTAAGATGTTGAGACCTAATTTTATTAATATCCATAGTTTACAGGGTAAGATATAGTCCATCAGGCACTTCATTTCTCAATTGGACTATAAGTACCATCCATTTACCCATTTACCAAAGAAGGGACCTAATTTTTCATGGAATGTTGATTGTCATAAGGCCTTTAAACACTTAAAACAATACTTGGCCAATCCACCCTTCCCAACCTAACCATCTTGTCTACCCTATGCTTGAACAATCTATGCTTAACTTGGTTCCTATAATGGTGCTATCAATATTAGAGGACAAACTTGTGCCCAACATATAACATAAATGGTGCTATTAATATTAGAGGACAAACTTGTGCCCAACATATAACATAAGATGATGTCACACATGCATATATTGGGCCACCAACATAGGCCAATGGATTCCATAAAACACTCCCATAAATACTCACATATGTGCTTCTAGGAATCACTAGAGTCGCATGACTAATCTTCTGAGTACTATGTGTAAACCATCTTGGGTCAATAGGGACATCTTGTATAACACCAATCTATTGTAGTACTTGATTAGTCATATACTCCTTGGTAATATGGGCTTGTCTACATATCAAAAAGTATCAATAATTCATGAAGCTCATGTACCAATTATCCCATTGTTATTACAACTGATATGGAAAGTAGAGATGCCAAATGGAGAAATTGACTATTAACTCATTAATCATGAGTCGATATAAATATATATTGTTAGGTATCTTGTATAGCCTACACCTATCTAAATCCAACTATATGCCATTGTATCTTATGGGACTTGTACCCATCTCTATTCAAATGGATGTTCAATGGCCATGTGATCAACCTAAAGCAAAGTAAAAGTGACAATACTCAAACCTCCTCAGTAGGCCATAATGTTCAAGTCTCTTTAGTATTGGGCCAATATTACTGGTCCCCAATAAAATTTGGTTGTATCATCCATCATATCCCATAGCACTCTACCTAAGCTAGTGTGAAAAAATATACCACTCTTATTAAGAAATAATATGATACTAACAATAGCCATAAGAAGAATGACCTTTCTTGTAATTAGTGCTAATGGTGATAGGTCCTCTAAGACTAAGTCATCTAGTCGAATACCAATATATGTATCCAATAGATCAATGTCAACCTTCCCATGTGCCATGGGAATGTATCTATATATAGTCAAATAATCTAGCACAACCTATTTTTATTTAGGATGTATCCAAAATAACTTGTGGCCTCTCATAGGTAGCTTGAGGATACACTAGGTATATTCAAACATCACTATAGCCTCCCCTATCAGTAGGTGGAATGTATAAGTCTTTGAGTGCCACTGTTTCACTGGTGCACTCAAACATGCTCAATTTACTCTGATCATAGACATTTGAGTTACATTTAATAGACCTAAAATGTGCATAAATGCTACCATCTCCTCCATCAAGATCTATGGAATCTATAAGTAGTGTGAATGCCTCTCATATGCCTCCTCCTAGATCTGTGGAGATTTTAAGTAGTGTGAAATCATATCACATGCCTCCATCCTCATCCATGCACCATTTTACATTTATTTTATCTCACTAGGTCAAAGCTCCAATTTGTAAATGGTCTAGGTGAAGTTGAGCATTTTTCACCCCATGGGGTGAATATATAGCTTGAAAATTAAAAATTTTCACCCTTAGTGCCTAAAGTTCCTTCTATTTATTTTATAAGGTCTTAATTTTGACTCCGTGGTCTATTTTTCACATCATTCATTTATACATTCATTATTATTAAACTATTTTTCATCACTAGACTATATTATTGGACCTTTTTAGAGACTCATTTAACAAAATTATTTCATGGTAGTACCATGTGCTAGTTTGAATGTGCATTTTCATACTTGTAAGTCTTCTATATTTGTGTTGTTATTTTATGTTAGCTCATCATTAATCTATATTATGGGTTTATTGCATGAAATCCTTTTTTCCATTTTCTTGGGCATGGTAAATTATTTCTACTATTTACAGATCTATTCTACCTTATTGGGGAAAAATCACTTTTATTACATGAGTAATATGCTCTGCTAGAGAAAATCATCGTGCCATTGATTATAACTGCCATTTGAAAAATTAGTATTTCAACCCCTATCATCACTAGACCATGTCATTTTCCTCTTTTTGATGGCCCATTTGAAGACACTATTTACCATCCACTCCTTAGAAGGGCATCCAGTCTAATCAACTATTCTTTGGGTCATGAACCTATACCTATTAACTCATAACAACCTATGATTGTCAATACATCATTTTAAAAACATTAAAATTTATAGCATAACAACTTTTTTATTCTTTGAGAAGATGTTTTTATGCCTGTGTCTTGAAATACTTACTCAAATAGAGGAAAAATGTAGACACTCATTTTCAACCACATCTGTGTCTAAGTAGACTTTAGATTGATTTCTACCAAACTATGCAAATTAAGCCTAGAAATCACTAAACATATGAAATTATTCCACACATTGGACATAAGTGCCTATAATTATGTCAAAGTATCCCTATTTGGGGTATTACCCTATACACAATGATAACCTCTTATATTCATCCCTAATCAACTTGTAACCAAATAAACTAACATTTTTGACCAATTAAGTGGGGCACTTAACCTAATTCTTGAAATGACCAAAAGCCTAAGCAGAGTTAATTAACCAAGTAAATCAAATTAAATGCTTAGTTAAATAATCCATGTTAAATTAGTGAATATATAATTTTTAAAAATCAAAATTACACAAATATTAAGTGTAATGAGGTCATGATGATGTCATCATCCTCAAAGTCAAGAATTATAAAATATCAACATAAAATGACATAAAAATCATAAATGTTGGGCCATGCCTCCATAAATGCATAATTAAAGACATCATTTATTGAATTTTAACTCCAAAGCCTAACCTAGGGTTAGCCTAAACCTCATCATACCTAGATTTTGGTTAGTTTGAAAACTATAAGTACAAGCTCTAAAATCCAAGCTTATAATGCCAAATTATTGAAGAGAGATTCATTGCCAATACATGCAAAATTCAAAGCCAAAGTAAACAAAGGGGAGGTTCTACCCATAAATCAAGAGCTATGACAAAGACTCCATTAGACACAAGCTAAGCACAAACCAACTTTCATGCCATCAAACATTCTATATTGTCAAGGAAGATGAAAAACATCATTTTATCTTCTTGTTTCCCTTTTATCTTATTTATTATATTGCTCCCCCAAGTATTTAGGTTTATGAATGATTTATATTAATCTTATTTTTTTATGTTTATTCTACTAACAAGTGATTAATGCATTTTTCCCTTGGATTTATATTGTATATAACCTAAACTCTTTAGTCACCATCTTCAAATGGAAAAAATTCACCTATTCAAAACTCATGGGAAACTATCATGCTAATTAGTGCATCATCTCACCTACTAAGTATTTGAGCTCACATTTAAAATGCCTCTTACTCTACTACATTTTTTCAAACCAAATATTATGCCTACAAAGCTACTCCATGCATTAGTCTACATAGATACTCACTTTATCTACACTACCACCCTCTTAGATACTCATTGCTACTCCACCACAGACATCACCACCTTCACCTCACTCAAGCACCCATCTAATTTGTTTTTCCAACATTATAATTTTTGTATCCCAATGGGAACTTCAGGCCTCACTTGTTTTAACTTACTCATCTCAAGGACACTACCCCTTTCTACCTCTTTTAAGTCGCAAGAATACTATTTATAGTTCTATAAGTTTGAGCTCACATTGTCATGAATGTAATCTCTACCGAATGTTTTACATCTCAATCCTAATTCCAAAGAGTTGAAACTACTTTGATCTTCTTAACTACTCACTTTTACTACATCAAAACACTCATGGTACTCATTTTGGTTGCACCATAACCCTCACCACATACATTTCACTTTATGCCTAATTTGTGTTTTCTCTAACACATGCCTCCAAATTTCATTGAAACCTTAATTTGTTCCTATTATGACTTAATTTTTAGTGCATGTTTTCACACTCACTTTTCAAGCATCACATACTTACATTAGAGCCTTCATGCATCTAATACTTCACATTGGGTAGGATCATAACTCTTCTACTGATCCACCATGCCCACTCACTCACAAATCACATGGTCATTCCTCTGAATTACATTTTCTACCAAAATTCCACACCATCACCTTGCACATGTTGATATTCCCTTCAAATCAACATCAACTTTGATACCAACTATCATAGGGCTAGCCTAATATCCCACCCCATGTAACACTAAGACATCCCCATAGTCAATTTATAATGAAAGGCTCTAGTTAAGAGGACTCCAAAATTATGCCTCAAACCTAATACTAACCCAACTCACCTAAATACGAGTGCTAATTCTATAACATCAATATGAGTTCCCAACTTAGGCTAGCATGAAAAATACATATCAAACTCTATTCGAGTCTCATCTATACTTGCATATCTCACCTTAGCCTTTGTCCACTTCATGGATCCTAAATCTTGCATTAGATAGCTATCTACCTCAACCAAGGAGCTCTTAGATCCCTTTGTATATTGCCTCATACAACTACCCCATTTGAGAGGTCACACCCCTCACATTCACTATCATGAGGCGAACCAAGCCTAACACCCCCTGTAGCACTACGTCATCCCCATAACCCATTTAAAATTAAATGCTCTAGTTCTAAAGACTCTTAAACTATGCTTCACACCCAACACTAACCCAACATGACTAAATATTTGAGTGATGATTATGAAACATCAATGTAATTTCATAACTTAGCTTAGCATCACACATACAAGTCAAAATCTACTTGAGTACCATCCAGACTTACATAGCACACTTAGATTTCATCCACTTTGTGAAACCTATATATTACATTAGATAATCATCTACCTAAGTTAGGGAGCTCCTCCCCACTCAAATTGGTGATGCCCTCATTTTTGGTATGACTTATGTTTAATCCCTACACAATAATGTCATCACATGACATAGTAGATCAATTACCTAGACTCTTCAGTTACCATCATCAAATAGCACAATTTTATCTATCCACAACTCTTGTAAAGCCATCATTCTACTTAGTGAAGTATTAAATCTCATATTCATAATGCCTCTTGATATACTACATGTATAAAAACCAAATCTTATGCCTCTAAAGTACCTCCTTACTTTGGTCTACTTAGTACCTTACTTCTGCTACACTACAACCCTCCTAGCTACTCTCTTCTACTACATTTTAACCCACTACATGCACTTCACTCAAGCATCTGACTATAAGTTTTCCAACATCAATCTTCACCCTCCCAATGGAAACTTTAGGTCTCACATGTTTTAACTTATTCACCCCAAACAAACTTCCCACTTTTACCTCATTTTAATCATACCCTTTACTAACATGAGAATAGTGTCTCTAGTTCTATAAGTTCAAGCTCTCATCAAAATGTCTCAGAGCTCTACAATTTTTTTTACATTTTACTCCTCATGACACAAAGCTAAACTTGCTTTAGTCTTTCTAGCTAATCACTTTCATGACATTTTAACCCTCTTGGATAATTATTTTAACTAAAATATAACCCTCACCATATATATTTTAATCCATGCCTAATTGATTTGTGTTTTATCGAACACTAGCCTCTAACTTATATCATAACCTCAAATCATCCATGTTATAACTTACTTTTTGGTGTGAGTGTTTCCAAACTTAATTTTCATTCATAATGTACTTACATTGAAGTTTTCATATATTCAACCCCTCACATTATGTAGGATCATAACTTTTCTATTGATTTACCATGCCCACTCACTTTAAAAACTTCATGGACATCCTATCAATTACATTATCTAGCAATGTTCCATACCATCATCTTACACATATGGAGATTCCCATTGAATCTCATCAACTATGATATCAATTTTTATGAGGCCATTTTGCCCTGGCACCCCATGTGACACTATGACATACCCATATCCCATTTATAATTAAACACTCTAGTTCTGAGGGCTCCTAGACTATGCCTCACACCCAACACTAATCCAAATCACCTAAACATTTGAGTGTTGATTATGTAACATCAATATGAGTTACTAACTTAAACCAACATCACACATACAAATTAAACTTTGCTTAAGTCCCATATGGACTTACATAACTCACCTTAACCTTCATCCAATTCATGAAAGCTAAATACTAAATTGGATAGCCATCTGCCTCGATCAGAAAGCTCCTAGAGCTCCATGGATAATGCCTCATACAAATACCCTACTTGAGAGGTTGAATCCCTCACACCTAGGTTAGCCTTTCCTATATATATATATGTATGTATGTATGTATGTATGTATGTATATATATGTGTGTATATATATATCTATGTATATATATGTACACACACATATATATACATACATACATATATATATATATATATATATATATATATACATATATATATATACATATATATATATATACACACACACACACACACACACATATATATATATACATACACACACACACACACACACACACACACACACACATATATATATGTATATATATATGTGTGTGTATATATATATATATATGTATATATATATATGTATATATATATACATATATATATATATATATACATATATATATATATATACACACACACACACACACACACACACACACACATGGTCCTTAACCTTGAGAGGTTGAATCCCTCACACCTAGGTTAGCCTTTCCTATATATATAGGAAAGGCTAACCTAGGTGTGAGGGATTCAACCTCTCAAGTTTAAGGACCATGTGTGTGTGTGTGTGTGTGTGTGTGTATATATATGTATATATATATATGTATATATATATGTAAATATATATATGTATGTATATATATATATATAGATGTATACACACACACACATACATACATATATATATACATTTATATATATATATATACATACATATACATACATATATACATATATATATATATATATACACACATATATATATACATATATATGTATATATGTATATATATATATATATATATATGGTCCTTAACCTATCTATTAAAAAACTAAAATATTTAAAAACAAGTAACATATTGGAATAATTCCAAAATAAAGATACTTATACAAAATAACTCTTTTCACATTATATCTTGTGGCTAATAAAAACCACTAAGGGGGACATACCATAAATTCACAAAAAGAACCTTCCAAAAATAGATATTATCAATAGTCACATAATTATTATATTCACACACTAGAAAATACATATTAATATCAAAATATAGGGTCCATTATCCACCTATATTCATAACACCTCAGGTTCATCTAGTGTGAAATATATAAGCTCCATGCTTTAATCCACATCATCAAATTGGTCATTCGCACTAGGTCCACTTCCACATAAACCATCACTGCTATTGGTGTCTAGGTCACAACCCACATCCCTATCTCTAGCACCACCCATCATACTCTATTCATCATTCATGTAGATATTAGGATCCAAAGTTGGTGTATTTTTAAGAACCTCTATCCTCATTACATCCACTAGTCTGGTCAGACTCACACTTTCTTTTCTCTAGATTAGATGGAGAGATTGTGCATGATTTACATCTTATTTTTCCTATGAATACCTAATTTATAATATAATTCTCCATGTCATCCTTCCTTCAAGCTACATCACCAAATTTTAAACAACTAAGATCCTTAGTATCAATCTGGTCACCTTCCACACCTAGTTTTCTTAAATTCCCAAATTTGAGTCCTACCACATTTTCTAGGTAGTGGGTTGATTTTGACACTTTATACATAAAATTATTTCTTGGTGAGGGTCTAAAATAATGGATGGGGGTGTTTCAATCACCCCATCTCATGTTTGGGAAGTGAAAATCAAGAGGCTAAGACCCTAAAATTAAAAGGGACATGTGGTCAATGAGACTCAAAACCTTGAGGATTCTTGAAGAATCTCTCCTAAAGTTACCTAAAAACTCTATATCTTCATATCAAATTAAAAGGAGATGGTGTGTCCATTTTTGTCCCATAATCTCAATATCTAATATCACAACACCCTAAGAAATAACCTAGATTAAATTATTAGTACTAACTTTCATAATTTCCTTATCTTTGAGTACTTTGAGGAGATTAATTGTGAAGACCAAATAAATTTTAGAGTTGACAAGGATTTGAATCTCTATTTATAGATATTCCACCCAAAAAATATACCATATTACCTTAAGCAATAGCCTTGAGGAGAATGAAAAATCCTCCTTAAGTGCCCTTCTGAGACCAAAGATCTAAAGAACATATCCCTTTTTTTTATGTAAAGGAAAAATAGAGGGATCTAAGGGATCCGTGGACTCCAATTAATTTTATATTCTCATATCAAATAGAAAAAAACATCTTCACACTACCAAAAAAATAAAGGTTTTGAACCCCAATCTTACCATTTCAAAATCTGAGTCAAGAGAAAGTACTTATTGTAGTTGAGGGGAATTCAGATAATGATTTGAGAATTTCCAAACACTCGGTAATAAATGTAAATCCCAATAAAAGACACTGTCTACTTTGAAAAAGATTAAATGCAAGCCAAAATAAAGGAGTCTCTTAAGCCATTTTTATTACTCTTGATTACTTCTCATACCCACATAATCTACAGATATAGGCACCCCACCTCACAAAGGCTAAGAGGGTATGGGAGGGGAAATAGGGTGTATTCCAAAATTATCCAAAAAGATCAATCTCATCTAAACCATCCCATATTTTCAAACTATTTTAAATCAACACCTCTATTTACTGAGAGATTCCATGATTGGTTAAAATTTTGCTTCCTTTTTCACTTCCATAAAATAATGTGAAGTTTTCTAGTGATTAAAATAGGTCAAAATGTGCCATGTTATCCCCCAAAAAAATTTATATCCATCAAGTTTTTTATTTTCCCTTCTTGAGAGATAGAATCATGATTGAAGAGTCTCCCTCCACCATAATTTTTCAATCCTATATTAGACCACCTTATCAAGTCCTAAAACAAAATTTGGCACTTTAGCATCATTATTAATTCCATCTATCACCTTTTGAGAATCAACACATATCAAATAACTAGAACAATATCTGATTAGATAGACAACATCAGACACTCTGGGATTACCTCTAGTTTCTCCATCAAAGATGATATTGAAGCACCTCTAAGGTAGAGGAACCCAATATAATTGTTCCTCCATATATTCTCTTGTCTAATGAACCCTGGGACCATTAATGGGGATTTATATATTATATATAAATAATATATACTATTATATAAATAATGTATTGCATTAAATTAAAACATTAGATTTATATTGTATATTTAAATAAATATTTTATCTATCCATCGAGTAGTGGTGTAATGGCAATTGGTGTCTATTTTTAATGGTAAATTTAAGGTTCAAATATAACTTCATGTTAATTAAACCCAGTAATTGATGGATTCCCCATTAATGTGGTGTCACACTAAAGAAGTTCAATCTATGAGCATGTCTTGATAAAGTGGTCAAAGATCTTAATCTCCCATCCTTAGTATGGTACAATGATCAATGTGGGTTGGTGATTGTGTGTACCCTTTCATATATATATATATATATATATATATAAATATTTGATTTACATAGAGAGATATCAATCTTAAGTTTCAAATTTTGGAATTTTCACATACAAATTTATTAATAATGTTGTATTTTTCACATTTCACATTGATTAATTAAGTTAAAAAGGCTTGATTTCCCTAATTTTGTTCAACATTTAATCAGGTAAAATTGATCCCCAAACCACATTAGGTTTTTTCAATTAGATTTAGTGGGATTATTTTCCCTAATTAAGTGTGCCATTCAACCAATAAAGTGATTGAATGAAATAGGAAACTTGATTAGGTCAAATATATGCCTTAATCACATTAGTTTTTTTTAATTATCTTTAGGGGGATTGATATGCCCTAATTGAGTGCCCCATTCAACCAATTAAGTGATTTGGTAAAATATGCACTCAATGAGGGTGATCTAATTCCTAAATAATATTAGGTCATTCTAATTATTTTTAAGGAGATAAACATGCACTAATTATCTCCCCCCATAAATAATTGATTTGGTAGTTGAATTAGTCACTAAACTAGTAAAAATAAAGCCCAAAATATAATTAGGCTATCATAATTAAGTTTATGGGGTTTGATTTTCCCTAGTTTGGTCCCCTATTCAACCAATTGAGTGAATGGTTAAACTAGGCATTAAATTAATAAAAATTGATCCATATATAACATTAGGTTATCACAATTATATTTAGGGAGCTCAATATTCTCTAGTTGAGTTCCTTATTCACCTTATCGAGTGATTCATTGAATTGGGCACTCAATGGAGGAAAATTGAACCCAAAAGCGCATTAGGTTGTCAAAGTTAGATTTAGGGGGGCTTAAATGTGATAATTACCTCTCCCATTCAACCAATTGAGTTATTAGTTGAATGGACCACTCAATTAGATAAAATTGAGCCCTAAATCACATTAGGTTATGATAATTTAATTTAGGGTGCTCAATATGCCTTAATTGAGTGCCCTATTCAAATAATTGAGTGAATGGTTGAATTTGGAAAACAATTAGGTAATCTCAAGCCCCAAATCACATTACATGATTAAAATTAGTTTTTGGGGACTCAATATTCCATAATTTTATGCCTCTTTAACTAATTGAGTGATTTGTTTGAATTGGACACTCAATTAGGTAAAATCAAGCCCAAAATCACATTATATTATTGTAATCATGTTTAGGGGATCATTTTTTCCTAATTTAATCACCTATAAAACCAATCAAGTAATTGGTTTAATGGGGCACTCAATTAGGTAAAATCAAACCCAAAATCACACTAATTTATCACAATTAGGTTTAGGGGCCTAATTTTCCCTAATTTACATCCCCATCCAATCAACTAAGTGGTTTGTCTAATAGATTATTTAATTAGGTAAAATTTAGCCCCAAATAACATTAGTCTATCATAATTAATGTTGGGGGCCTCAATATTCCCTATGATTGCCTATTCAATCAATTAAGTGATTATTTAATTTGACAATTATGGTAAATTGGGTTATGGGGAATATTATGCCCTAATTTAGTACCCCATTTAACTAATAAAGTAATCAGTTGAATTAGGTAACCAACTAGGCAAAATAAAACCCCAAATCACTTTACATTATGACAATTAGATTTAATGGGCATGGATAATCCCTAATTAAATCCCACATACAACCAATCAAGTTAATGGCTAAATGGGGCACTCACTTAAAGAAATTTGAGCCCCATATCACATTATGTTTTCAAAATTAAATTTAGGTGACTCGATTTTCTATAATTTAATACCCCATTCAAATAATTATACGATTGGTTTATTATAAATCTAAAATAATAAAATTTAAACCACAAATCCTTCATTAATAAATGTAGAACATTAAAAATATCCCTCAAACAACACAACTTTGGTGTTAACTAGCCCTCAAAATACCAATTATAATAATGTTTCTAATTCTCATCTAACAAACAAGTTTCACTCTTTTATTAGTGAGAATCATGATACATTTGGAAGGTTGGTGAGAATTTTATCAAACAAAAAAAATATTTGATTATATAATGGGTTTATCTGATTAAATACTGACAAGCCTTGGCAACAAAAATCAAAGGAAAAGAAGCAATAATTAGAAGAATTTATGGCTGTAGAATGTGATCATTATTTTGATAAAAATTGGATGAATTCCATTGCATGTAATTAGATTATTCATATAAGGGGTTACTTTAAAAATATCTTAAAGAGGGATGGAAATACACCCCTTGTAGACACTCATTATTTGTCACATTTTGTGTCTATATAAGACTTTAGATTGATTTCTATAAAACTATGCAAATTAAGCCTAGAAATCACTGAAATGCCTAAATTCATCTGCGCATAGTCTATAACTACTGACAATTATGTCAAGGCTTCCTTATTTTTGGTATTACCATATATTCAATGATAACCTATCTTGAATTCAAATCCATTCAAATTACAACTTAGTAAATTGACAAATTGTCCTTTCAATCTAATAATGTAAAACACTAAAACAATTTCTAAATGCCAAAAACCCTAAGTAGGATTAATTAAAAAGTAACTTCAATTAGCTGCTTAAGTAAAAATTAAAAGTTCAATTAGGAAATTACATTTTATAAAAAATATTTTTTTAATAAAGATTAGGCAAAGTCAAAGGAATTAATAATATCTTTTATAAACACATAAAACTCAAAGAAAAGGTGAGTCACACCTCATAAATATATTTTATGAGTTGTCAAGCCTAAAAAATATCTTCTATGTGTTATCAAGCCTTCATAACTATTTTTATCAATACTAAGGTTAATCTAATCTTAATTAAGGTTAATCTAGACATAATCAAAATTAAACTAATCATAATTGCACTTGAGTTATAGTTAGTTTTAGAACCTATAAATACAAGTGCCATTGCCCCTATATGAACAAGATCTCAAGAAAATGTTATAATGTCATATTGATTGATTAGGGAGAAGCTTCACCAATATAAGCCAATCCAAGTAAATCCAAGCCTCAAATGGTAGTAAAAAAGTGATGACCAAATGTAAATTACATTGATGAAGGTATCTATTGCCCACAACTCAAGCACAAACATCCTCTATGCCAATGAATGAGTACTATTTTGACAAGGGAGGTGGCATAGTTTTATGTTTTATCTTTTATTTATAATTTTGTTCATTATGTTAAGCTCACCCAATTAGCTAGGTTAGAGTATTTTATTTTATATTTTATTAATTAATTTGATTTCTCTTTTGATTTCACTAATAAGAAACTAACAAAATTTGGCTCTTCATATTCTTGTGATACATAATGGTACATCTATTAGGACTACATACCCCACATAGACCCAAGGAGTGTCATGGAACCTTTAAATACTTAAAATATCACTCACAACTTCAAATTTTTAGTTTTATGATGTAATTTATCATCATTTTATTTAGCTATTAATCAGTGACTTTGTGCCTTCTAAATGGTGACTTCACATGTTTTATCCTCTATTTTTTTATTGTTTATTTTTTTACAAAATAGTGAATTCATGCCTTCTTTTCAATGACTTCATATAAAATGGTGACTTCATTTAAAATGATGACTTCAAATAAAATGGTGACATCAACCTGCTAAACCATCCTTTGTGTAATCGATAAGTTTGATGAAGGAAATCAACGAATTTTCTCTACCATTTTGATGACTTTTCTAGGTAATTTTTCTCATGAATTTGATGACTTTGACTAACTTAATTGGTAAATTTTCTAGAAATAGTTTTTTGGTCTAAATTAGTTTCATAGGAAAATAATGACATTGATCTATTTAGTAAACAATAACATTGGTCTGTTCTAAAATCAATGACTTCACTCTACATAAAAAAACCCCAAGAGCTTGAAAGTGAAAGTTGTTTGTTGTCTAACTCTTTTTCATGACCACAAGTTAACCCCCTAATGTTTTCTACAAGAAACTAAGTCACAGAAATGAGGTTTAAACACTTAAAATTTTCATTCACACTTATGTTTTAGTTTTTAAAATCACTTAACTTTGATTTTTATATTTCAAGCTTACAAGTGAAAATAACAAAGCCAAGTGGCAAAATTTCACTTCACATCTTATTTGGTAATCTAAAAATAACCACAACCTTATATTAGTGCTCTTAAGAGCTTTTTATTTTTATTTTTTTATTCTTGCAAAGGTAATTAGTTTTCATTTCTTAGATTAATTTCTTTATTGGTAAAATAAACTTTGCATGTATGTTTTCCCTCTATCTCATTTAGGGAACTTAGGTGATCAAAAGTGAATTATTTCTTGATTTATTTGGTTGAGTATAGAAAGGAAGAAAAGTTGTGTATTATATGTAATGAGAAATGTAATATATCTATAAATCAATCCTCGCTCGAAGAAGATAAATCCCACTTACACTTTCGATTGGGGATACATTAGATAATCAAGGGCATGATCAATATGGATCCATTAGACCTATCCAATGGATATATTATGACAAATACTAGGGATGGTTTTAAAGCCTCTATTCAAGCAAAACTATGCAATAACCCTAACTAAGCCCTATGTTTTCATATTCACTAAATTAATAACAAGTAAAGTAAAGTCTAATCTATTGCTCACCAAAGATTATGGCACAAAGTGAAGGTAATAAAAATGAAAAGTAAACATGCATAGGAGATATATACTCACATTAATGTATATGGAATCCTAATTCATGGAAGATACGTATAAATACATATCAATCTAATGTTATAAAAGAGGAAAAAAGTAAGGCATACTTACCTTTGAAGACAAACCCACCAAGCCTCAATCTCTCCCTTGGAAAAGGTGTTTCACAAGAGGTTGTTGTGGTATGTAAGGATGACAAGGATAAATCATATCTAGGATACATAACCTATCAATGCATCCAAAAGGCTTCTATATAAGATAAGATCCATATCTACAAAGAAAGTATGAAACCCTAAGCTTGCTCCTCAAGTAGAATTGTGGATAAATAGATGCAAAATATATCTTAATTCTTCTTCTCTTCTCTTAAAAATGGTGAAATGAATGTGTTTATATTGGTGGATCTAACCCTAAACCCTTCCAAAAGTTTAGTCTGATAATGTTAACCCAGTCAACCTAGTATTGTAATTGATTAAAATAAACTAGGTCATAAAGTAGGTTGGCTAGGGGCTAACATAGACCCTAATGAGTTTTGTCAATAAGAATATAAGATTTAATGGGTCGACAATGTAATATAAATCATTAAAGAGGGGTTATAAGTTAGGGAAGGATTAGTGAAGGTGGGAAAATACTAGAGGAGTGTGTAAAATAGGAGGTAAAGCTTAGGGAAATGGTTTTAGGAGACAAGTGTGTAGATAAAAAGTGGCATAAAGGGACAAAAATCTTGTGAATCATCAATGGTTTTCCCACCCCTTTCTTGGTGGACCTCTTAAGGCATACACTTAGAGAGATTAAGACTCAATAGGTTCATTCAAGATAGAAAACATCAATAATTGATAAAGTTTAAAAATATTATGTGTATACATATGCCCCACTCAAAAATCATCATGTGTCATGTAGTTACAACACAAGATGGTGATTTGGAAAAAGAACATATAGACACACAATGCTAAATCTAAATAAAGTGTAGTAAAGAGAAAATAATATAAATGAAAGGACATAATAAAAAAAAGCATACCTTTACTTATCTTAGTACTATAGATAAAGAAGGAGATGTGAGAAATGTGAAGGTGTCCAATGTGAGGATCATTAGTCAAACCTATAGAGATTAGCAAAAAAGAGAAAAAAGTTAAAATTTTTGCAATATGTATATATAGTGGTTTAAAATATTCTCTATGACGTCAAGATTCCATAACATTTTATGGTTTGGAAAAAGAGTTGGTAGAGACAAATATATGAGAAAAATAAGAAATATGACGGTAAATATTTGAAGGGTAAATAATTTTATAATAGTAAATATAAATAAGATGAAAAATAATTTATTTGGTATTATTTACTATTCTAAGAAAAATATACCTCTAATAGACCTAGTGAGAACCCAAAGAGCTAGAATTGTGAGGAGATGATAGTTGAAATAGGGAGGATACATAATGGCCATAGTGAGTGCAACATAGGTAAATAACTAAAAATTTGAATTTTTGGAGTATTTTTATTTGAAATTGAGTGATTTATAGAAATTTGACTATTTGGAAAAATCTAGACAATGGAATGAACCCTAGGAAAATTTTAGAGACACTAAGGTTCAAATAGGGTATTGGGTAGGAAGGGGTCAGACCAATAAATACCTAAAGAATTTATGGAAATTAGTCAAAAAGTTGTCATAGTGAATGAACAAGGTCAACTAGGTTGGCTTAGCTTTTATAAGACAAGAAAAACTAGTAGGTCAACTTAGTAGTAGGTGGCTGACTTAGTTGGTTTAGTGAAAAGGATGACTTAATACTAATGGGCCAACTTAGTTTGTTTTGAAGTGGACAACCTAATACAATAGAGGATGAAAGTGGATGACTTAGTATTGGTAAGCCAAATAGTGGTCAACTCAATACTAAAAAAATTGATTTAGTTGAAATTATGATAGGGCCAATTTAGTTTGTAATAGGTCAATTCAATAGAGAAATAAAGAAACTAAATCAAACTAATTCATTTTTATGAAATTGGTAAGAATGTATTTTGATTATGAATGACATGGAGATTTAATACATCCTTTGTTGCTTGATTTTTTGTATAGGTGTCAAAGATTTTGGTGATTGATCGATGCTTCTTGGTTACCATTTTTGTTAGAATCTTTGACAGATGTGGACAAAGCAATACTGGTTACATTGGGCTTTAGAGGTATCATGGAGATGAGATGCATCACACTAAGTGTTGATCACATTATCATGTTCATTAGAGTATGGGAATGGTTAAATAACACATTTCAATTAGTGGTGGATGAGGATACCATAAAGGTAGGTATCACACTTGAGGACATCCATGCATTGATTGGACTACCTATAGAAGGGACACTAGTGATCAAAGGGATACTAGATGATTTGGAGGAGAGATGAGCACTAGTCAGGTGGGTGATATGCTCAACTATGATCTACCCAGGGATGAGGGTGAGCTTATTTGATGTATATATTACATATATTCTAAATATAAAGAAGGTTGTGATTGGACTTGTGATAGCATGATTGATGTGTCACAAGTCAGATGGTAAGGTACCACTATATGTGATAGACTTGTACTAGTCTATTTTAAATTAGGGGATGATTTTTGATTTTGGGTTTCTCATCTAGGTCTAGCTTATACATGATATGTATGGGATGTTTTATAGAGGGTAGAAGACCATGGGACTAGTGGTGTTGCTGATCACATGGATAGATAAGAGGTTCTTGATGTATTGAACAACTGGGTTTCCCCATGTGATTGATGATAGGTTACCTTAAGTGACTAGATGGAGATAAGACCTAGTAGCATGGGCTATGCCCCACATGTTAGCATTGTAGATAGTCACATGAGGAGATATTGTGTGGTAATCCTACACATATATTACTACTATTTGGCTTAGTTGGGTGACTATGGCATCAGGGTTGGCTCAAGTGCAAATAATGGGCCACTATACCTAGTGGATAGAGTGATAGCTAGTGGCACACTTTCTAAGATAGTTTGGAATCCTAAACCCAAGGGATCCTATAATAGTTTCTACATTTTGGGCATGGCATGTGAGAGAGCTGAAGGGGAGAGGACGAGAGTTAGATGAGAAACCAAAGATCAAGCTACGACATGTGAGACCATGGACTAGTTGAGCATGATAGCCAATGGTCAAAGGAGGAGAGGGTATGGATGTGGATGTAGGGGTATAATAGTTACCATAATAAGTACCAATATATGAGGATAAATGATAACCTTGAGCATACCATTGATGGAGATGCCATTGGTAGGTTGAGCACATATGAGTGTGGTCATGTAGGATAACCTAATGGTCAACCTAGGGGAGAGCTAGTTGATAGAGGTACCACTAAAGAGAGGCCCATGGCATGCATGTGTGGTGAATCTAGGCTTTTATTTGATAAGGATTCATCCCATGGACAAGGTTCTCAAGGAACGGGCTGATGGAGAGACTATACTCAGTGGATGAGTAAATGAGGAGATGGTTGTTGGTGACATAGATATAGGTAAGAAATGTATTTTTTTAGTCTTTGGGATAGAATACTAGTTGTATATGATTATAGAAATATATATTTTGAGATGTATATGTGATCTTATATCTATCTAGGTTTTGGTTTTTTCAAACCCTTTGATATAAGAGATCATGTGGGGATCCCTATTCATGGTAGTGTACCATGAAATTTTAGATAGGGTGTTGGCACCATATGACCCCATCATTCTAGATGATCCTATGGTACCATTTTACCCATCTCAAGAAAATTGGTTTAGACTAGTGGGGGAGGCTACAAGGTAGCTATAGACACATGAAGATGGATTATAGCCACCGATAGGGGTGGGAGTATGAGAGACATAGGCCTAATAGGCCCTATGCAAGAGAGAGCCTCACATATGGCAACCATGATCTAACTAGGATAGGTATAGGCCCAAGTAGCCAACCTATAGGGATATGTATTAGGGTTGATATCTCAAAAAACCTCATTATAGTGCACTATATAGAGGGAATATATGGGTAGCATGATTAGGCCACAAGATAGGCATGATGGAGCCCAACCATAGAGCTAGATCAATGTATTTTTATATTTTGTACCATTATATAAAGCACATGAAATATATATATATATATATATATATATATATATATGTAGGGATATATTGTTTTGATAGTTAGATGTTGGTCTCATGAGTTAGTTTTTGGTTATGGTTGTTGATGCATGGATATATTTCATTCCAGCACTGTATTTTACTTTTATTGTATATGTTATAGGAAATATATGTGGAGTGTTTTCTTTTCTAGCATTATGTAGTACACATGCATGGTTAAAAAGAAACAGACAAAAAACATTTGAAAAATTATAATTAATCATAAACAAATGCACTACACACTATTTCATGATGGGAAATGTGTAATAACAAAATATGACCAAGCATAATAATCAAAAAATTAGTAAACAAAATGACAATTTTTTTTGAACCGCAAAAAAGATTGGTACCAAATTAAAACAAGTAAAATCACACATTATCACATTGGGAAGTATGAAAATGATGTAATAAAATGGAAAGCAAATGAAAGAAACTGGTATAAAAATAAATCAATTAAGTCAATCAGTCATACTAAATCATGTTGGGAGGTATAAAAAAGAAACAAATTTAGAAAAATGGACTTAAATTAATTGCACTAATTCAAGTTGGGTAGTGTGAAAAAATTTAAAAAAATGGTTGGATTCTTACATGAAATAAGAAAATAAAAGTGAAAGATCAATGAAGTAAGCATAAAACATACTAAATCAAGATGGGAAACATGTTAATGATGTGTAAATCATAATCAATCATGACTTATCTCAAATTTGATACATGTAATTTCATTATGACTTGGGTATTGGAAAATTTCGAGAGGAAGGCCATGTCTTATCCATGGTCTTACATTGCAACTCATAAGGGGATCAACAATGAGGTGAAAATAATTTTGAAAGGGTAAAATATGGTAAAAGGGGATGTTTGGAATTGTAATGTGTAAATTTGGTAATTTGTGAGGAAGGCCTGGTCCTATCCAAGGTCTTACAATGCAAATCACAAATGGAATCCCTAGGGGAGTGATTAGTGAACAAAAAAATATTTTTCGAGAGGAAATATTAGGATTTTATGGAATGAAAAAAAATATGTAAGAATCATAATGTAGGTGTCTTATGAGAAGATATTAGGGAACATGAGGCACATTAAGGACATAGAAAGACACCAAGTGACTATTGATCATCAATATACAAAGGATACCTATTCACTATAGGCATAAATCTCTGTAGGCAAATAAGTGTGTTACTAAGATCAACTCATATTGGTAGTTTTGAAAAATAAAAATAAAATAGACATACCTTACCACAACTTGTTCCTTGTTCTTCTAAACCCCTTATAGAGTCATTAGTTTATTGCAAATATTGGGTACTTGCATGAGAAATTAGGTAGCACTAAAATATTTTTTTATTCTCTTTTTCTAATCTACTAGCCTATCATACCCCAATGAACCTCTAATGTATCATGAGGCCAATTATGGAGTTTGATCTTCAATTATAAAAATGATATGTGCTTATAATCACATCTTTTAGTGTGATTTGACTTTTGAAAATTTTGAATGTTACCCTTTTAAATCATTACCTTTTCTTAAATGAGTTTGATTTTTAATGTTTATGGCTTTTAAGATTCCTCCTCCATAAGGATTTGGAATGACCAGTCATGAGAGATGAATTGATACACATGAATAAGCTTTAGGCTTAGTCTAAAAGAATCCAAGTATTCAAAGACATGACTGATTAGAACACTTAGGCTTATTGATGAACCAACATGTTAGCTCAAGTTGTAACCATGTGTATGCTTAGTTTGTGAAAGGAAATAAGGGGAATAAAGGGAGATCCAAAGAGGACTAGTAAAAGGATATTATAATGAGATGATTATTTTCTAATTAATCACATGGTAAATAAATAATGATTAAAGGGAACAAGGTTTGTAAAACCAAGTCACAATAGAAAATTATCTATGTTTATAGAGATAATATGGAAAACAATCATGAAAGAGAAAAAGATAACCATAGAAAAGGAACTCATGAATAAGAAGTATGTAATTATGAAAAATAATTCATAGGAGAACATAAGAAAAATAATGACATTATAAGCAACATATCATGTGAAATAAAAGTCATCATGTAAGATAGATAAGAATTTAACACAATGTCAAATGATATAAAATAGATAAATGTAAAGTTGGATCACACGTCCAATACAAATGAAGAAAGAAATGAAAAAACATAATGATTATGTTCATGTTGACACAGTGGATTTGCACCCAGGGTAGGAGGCTGAGCTCCTGCCTTTTCTACATGCAACAATGGAAACTCCCATCTCGCCTATGGGACCGGCAAAGCTGGAGGGGAGAGTCTCTAGATGAGGTCTAGCTCCCTTTAATGTATCTTTTAGGCCCTGGTTTCTCCTACTGCTAAAATAAAAAAATGAAAAAAAGGGGGAGGGATGAAAAGGGAGAGAGAGATGCTAAAAATAGAACCTAAGCCTAAAAAAGTAAAGGTGATACACCAGAAAAGTCATGACTCACCCAGCCTGAATATACACTTTTCAGCAAAAAGAAGTGCCTATACACTTCATCTGAAGTGGGAATCTCTTCTGCAATAGTCAGCCAGGGGTCCGTGGAAGTACAAGGAGGAAGGAACTAGCAAAGGTGTTTTGAGACACACTTTGATAGCCTATTCACAGGCACCTATATTCCTCTAGAGACACTTCTAGTAGACCTACAAAAAAATATTTCACAATGCACTGGACATGCTGTGATCGATCTATGAAAGCATGAAAGACAATGAATTATTACAAAAGGAGAAAATAGACATAATTTAAAATGCAAGACCAGATAGAGGTAAAAATAGCTAAGTTTTGATTCAAGGTAAAAATTTGGTAGCTTTGCCTTACAAGCCTGAGAGATTTTTGGGCAAAGTTTTGCCTTAAGGCTAAGAGTCGATCCTTCTCAAAAGAGAAGTTTTCAATATCTAGAAAGAGGAAGAGAACTTGGCACTTCCTGGGAAATATTTTGGCACCCTTTTCTGCCAGTGGCCCATGTGCATTCTGAGTCTTGGGAAGAGGAAGCCACTGTTACTGATTTCATTCTTCTAGAAGAGGCCTGCTGGAACCATGCTATACAATCACTAAAATTGACTTTGGCATTCAAGCATTAATGTAAGAACATGGCCGCACCTCTTTTTTTCAAACAAACTATAGTTTGTCCCCTCATATGTGCCAATTGGAGAAAATAGGCTGCGCCACTCATCTAGCAATAACTCGCCTTCCCTTTACCACTTAGACACTTTTTCTCTTTATGTACCTTGTCTTCTTCCTACTTTTTTAGCCCTCAGGGGTGATCTTCTGGTGGGTTGTTACATTCCTTGGGCTCTTTCCATGGTTGGTGCTTAGATAGTTCAAAAACAAATGGCTACTTCACTACCTTAAAATTGATGCCCGCACACCCATCATCGCTTTAAAACAACGGCTAATTTGCCTTCTTGAAATTGATAGTTTTTAGGATGTCACCATCCTTGGAAAATTCCTTTGGGTCCTTTGATGGGATTTTTCATGGGTTTTTTGCTTTGGGCTTTTCCTGCAGATAAAAATTACGCAAGAATTATCCTAGTCTTTGTCCTTTCATTTCAGGCTCTTTCTTTCAGCTCCTTTATGTGGCTTCTATGCTTTGGGCCCTTTGGCTTTCCTATCAAGTGGTGGCCTTCCTCTAAATTCCTTCATAATTTTTATTAGGACTTCCTTTGGACAAAAAGTCCAAAAGAATTCGGCCTTAAGTCTTTTTCACGTCCTTTAAAACCTTCAGCTACTTTGAAACACTCTTTGCCCTCCGTAAGGGCATTTGAACTTAAAAACTGCCCTCTACAAGGGTTTCTACCTTTTGGCTTTGGGATGCACCCTTAAACCAAGCCATTGAACCAACCCGTTGAACCAAAAATAGTTCAACGATTCAATCAGTTCAATGGTTCAACACTGTGCATCGAGCCAATTGAACCAAGCCGATGAACTATTTGCTTGAACCACTCATTGAACCAGTTCAACAATTCAACATTACATGCTGAGTTGATTGAACCAAGCTGATGATCTTTTTGATGAACTGATGGTGTTGAACTAAGCTGATTGAATCAAGACAATTGAACCAATCTATTAAATTAAAGGCATTAAACCAAGCGATTGAACCAATTTGTTGAACCAGTTCAATGGTTCAATGCTACCAACCTTCTTCACGATTTTCTTCAAAAAAGAGCCCAAAGAAGCCTTGTAAAACCCATCACTCTCTGAACTGATCCTTCATGTGCCAAAGGACTAACCTGCTGAGTCCATAGAAATTCAAAACCCGTAGAGTCTATAGAAATTCCAAGACCTACAGAGTCTGTAGTTTTAGACCTATAGAGTCCGTAGATTTAGACCTATAGAGTCCATACATTTAGACCTACAGAATCCATAGAAATTCTTGGACATGTGTAAAATCAAAAAATGAAATGGTCTAGAATAGCAGGGGGAAAAGGGGACCAATTTTTGGCCTATTGGGCAAAAAATGGTCAACAAATTGGTGACTCCCAGGGGAAGCATGCCTGCTATGATTAGAGACCAGTTGCCTTGTAGTCCATTGGACATGGAGTTAGAATGCATCTTTGAAGAAAGGTAGCAACAGCCCCAATATATCTAAGAATCAAACATGAAGCTTTTACCCCACACACAAAGGAAAACACACAAGGCTAAAAAACACTACCTGTGCAAACTACACTTAGGGAAACCAGGAAAGACAACTAAAAACAAACTACTATGTACAACTAACTAGGAATATTTTCCTCCCTCCTGGATCAAAAGGAAAACTTCTTAAGTCCCATTCTTGGCAAGAAGACTTATGGTGGTAGACAAGTGGCTAAAAGAAAAGGAGATTTGGTGACCTAATCCTCTTGCCTGTCACTTGGCTTGGCCCGTATTCGAGTGGATCAAATTCAAACATGCTTCCAACATATACATACTTTGTTAGTTCCTAAAAGCTTGTTGAATGCTGGTCCTTCATGCTGGTGCATTTCACCAAGAAATCTATGGCTGTTGGCTCATCACCATAAGCCCTTTGATCTACACAGTCCCTCTACAATGCATCATGGTCTGACTTATTTCCTTCTGCCTCATTGAAGACTCTGTCAGACTCATCCTCTACTTCCTCTTGACCTTCTTAAAGAAGCGTGATAGTTGTGATGTCTGTAATGGAATCAAAAAATGATTGCTCATCCCATAGAACATCACCTCTCTATTCAAAGCTCTCTTCTTCAAGGCTTTCCTCAAGGAAGACTAGCCCCTCCTTTTCCTCCCTAAAGATCAGGATCTCTAGATGTTCAAAGATATTATCTTGATCCTCTTCCAAATTAGGCTCCTCAGCATAGTCATCCTCCTCATCAAAACAACAAGAAAGTTCATCAAACAAAGGGGGAGGGAGCTCACCATGCTTATGTTCCTCCTTGTATTGCTGGAACATCTACATGTATGCATGCCCTATGTCTTTTACATTGCTAATGAGGTCTTCACAAGGAGCATAGATGATGATTTATTCTTCATTTTCGCTCATGATAGCTTCTTGAAAAATTGTAGATTGGATCTTCTTCTCCTCACTCACCTCCTGTATAACAGGTTCCTCCTTGAGAAGGGGTGAAGTGAAAAAACCCTATGGAAGGGGAGGTAGTCCTTGAGATATAATCAAATGATTCTCCTCTTTCCATCTGGATAGCACTTCATCTATATTAGGTGTGGCCTGATAGCTCTCTTGGAGGTGTGTAGATGGGGTGTGTTCAAACATGGAATGTGTTGTTGGGTCTGAACCCTCCATCACACACTGGTTGAGGAATCTCTCTTTAGATTCCAACTCTGCAATTCTTCTGGTCATATCCTCTTGGGAGAGCCTTTCTTGAAAGTCACCAACATCATCATGAGTAAGGGCAGCCTCATCTTCTTTAAGGTTTTTAGAAAAAACTTGCTTCTCCTCCTTCCTGCCCCATCATTCTACTATTTTCCCCTAGTTCAAGATCTCAAAATTAGAATTTTACTCCTATGAATAGGCAGCAACTGTGTTTTCTCCAAGGTCCTAGGGCTCCTCCACAAGGTCTAGAAGTTCTATCTCTCTTTCACGAAGCATCCTCATCTTAGCCTCTAAATCTTCAATTTTCTTGGCTAGATTATCCTGAAAGAGTCTTTTTTGGAGGTCACTAGCATCATCCTCTTAGAGGCTCTAGGCTGGTTCCTGGCATTCCTTCGTCCAACTCAGAATCTGCACATCACTTTGAAAGACTTGGGGAGGTTGAGGAATGCCAAGAAGAGACTATTGATGCACTAGAAGAGTCTCTAGAAGAGGGACATGCTGGCTCATGGTATTCCCCCCAATAAAAGATTCACAATATAAGGAATTGAGAAGATTGATCTCCATGGGGGGTTGCTTTGATGCCCTTTGATGTTGGAAAGCCAGGCACATGGGATTGAGAGCAGATGCATCAGATGAACTAGAGTGAGTAAATTCCATCTGATAGAAAGGATTTGGTGTACAAGAGGGGGCTTTCTTTAGGATAGGAGGGGGAATGCAAGGCTGACTACCTTGGATGAATAGATTCCTCCATTTTGCTACCTCCTCTTCCATGGATTGCAAGGCCTGAGCTTGCCTAAACAAACAAGCCTCTTTGTACATTAGGTGTCGCTAATAACCATACTACTCAGCCAGTCTATCTATTTCCATTACCTGCTTCTTGAATTCCAGTGCCACCTCCCTTATCATTGAAGGGCAACTAGGAGAGCTGCTTGGGGAGATTCCATAAAAATCTAGAGCCTGATCATAGTCATATGAAGGAAAACAAGGTCTATGATCTTATGCAAAGTAATTATACATACAAAAGTGTTTTTGATGGCACCAGGCTACTTAACCAGCTAATTCAACTCAGAGTCATGATTGGTGTTGGTGTAAAAGCCTCCAAACGCTGGTTGGTTAAAGAGCACACCAAAAATTCTTCAACTCTTTGGATACAACTTGTCCTAGTTGGTCCCACTGGGCATGCCAAAAACTGTTGATGCAGTGGATTTACACTTGGGGAAGGAGGCTGAGCTCCTGCCTTTTCCACACGCAACAATGGAAACTCCCCTCTTGCCTGTGGGACTAGTGAAGCTAGAGGGGAGAGTCTCTAAATGAGGGCTAGCTCCCTCTGATGTATTTTTTAAGCCCTAGTTTCTCTTACTGCTAACAAACAAAATGAAAAAAGGGGGGGATGAAAAGGGGGAGAGAGATGCTAAAAATAGAACCTAAGCCTAAAAAAGAAAAGGTGATACACCAGAAAAGTGATGACCCGCCCAGCCTAAATATACACTTTTCAGCAAAAAGAAGTGCCTATACACTTCATCTGAAGTGGGAAGCCCTTCTACAATAGTCAACTAGGCGTTTATGGAAGTACAAGGAGGAAGGAACTAGAAAAGGTGTTCTAAGACACACTTTGATAGCCTATTCACAAGAACCTATATTCCTCTAGAGACACTTCTAGCAGACCTACAAAAAAAGATTTCACAATGCACTAGACATGTTGTGATCGATCTATGAAAGCATGAAAGATAATGACTTATCATAAAAGAAGAAAATAGACATATACTTTAAAATGCAAGTCCATATAGAGGTAAAAATAGCTAAGTTTTGATTCAAGGTAAAAATTTGGCAGCTCTGCCTTACAAGCTTGAGAGATTTTTGGGCAGAGTTTTGCCTTAAGGCTGAGAGTTAATCCTTTTCAAAAGAGAATTTTTCAATATCTAGAAAGAGGAAGAGAACTTGGTGCTTGTTGGGAAAGATTTTGGCACCCTTTTCTTCTAGTGGCCCATGTGCATTCTGAACCTTGGGAAGAGGAAGCCACTATTACTGATGTCATTCTTCTAGAAGAGGCCTACTAGAACCATGTTGTACAATCACCAAAATTGACTTTGGCATTCAAGCATTAATGTAAGAACATGGTCGTGCCTCTTTTCTACAAATAGACTACAGTTTGTCCCCTCATCAATGCCAACTAGAGAAAATAGGCTGCACCGCTCATCTGGCAATAACTCACCTTCCCTTTGCCACTTGGACGCTTTGTCTCTTTATGTGCCTTGTCTTCTTCCTACTCTTTCAGCCCTCAGGGGCGATCTTCTAGTGGGTCCCTACATTCCTTGGGCTCTTTCCATGGTTTCTACTCAGACAATTCAAAAACAAATAGCTACTTCATTACCTTAAAATTGATGCCCATGCACCCGTTATCACTTTAAAACAACAACTAATCTCCCTTCTTAAAATTGACAATTTTTGGGATGTCACCATCCTTGGCAAATTCCTTCAGGTCCTTTAGTGGGATTTTTTGTGAGTTTTTTTCTTTGGGCTTTTCCTGCGGACAAAAAGTCTGCAAGAATTGTCCTTGTCTTTGTCCTTTCATTTCGAGCTCTTTCTTTCAGCCCCTTTCTGTGGCTTCTATGCTTCAAGCCCTTTGGCTTTCCTGTCAGGTGGTGGCCTTCCTCTAAATTCCTTCAAACTTTTTGTCTGAAGGAGTTCAGGTTTAAGTATTTTCTGTGTCCTTTAAAACCTTCAGCTACTTTGAAATGCTCCTTGCCCTTCACAAGGGCATTTGAACTGAGAAACTACCCTCTGTAAGGGTTTCTACCTTTTAGCTTTGGGATGTACCCTTGAACCAAGCCATTAAACTAACCCATTAAACCAAAAATGGTTCAACAGTTCAATTGGTTCAATGGTTCAACACTGTGCATTAAGCTAATTGAACTAAGGCGATGAACTATTCGCTTGAACCACTCATTGAATTGTTTCAACAGTTCAACACTATGCACTGAACTAATTGAACCAAGATGATGATCTTGTCGATGAACTAATGGCATTGAACTAATCCAATTGAACTAAGACAATTGAACTAATCCATTAAACTATAGGTGTTAAACCAAGCGATTGAACCAGTTCAACAGTTCAACACTGCCAACCTTCTTCATGATTTTCTTTAGACAAGAGCCTTAAAAAGCCTTGTAAAACCTATCACTCTCTAAGTTGATCCTTCATGCACCAAAGGACTAACTTGCTGAGTTTGTAGAAATCCAAAACCTGTAGAGTCTGTAGAAAATCCAAAACCTACAGAGTTCATAGTTTTAGACCTGCAGAGTCCATAGATTTAGACCTGTAGAGTCCGTAGAAATTCCTGGACTTATGCAAAATCAAAAAATGAAATGGCCTAGAACAACAGGGAGAAAATGGGATCAATTTTTGTCTTGTTAGGTAGAAAATGGTCAATAGTTCATAAATAATAATATATTTATCCACACACATTATCCATAACATTCTATGTGAAGCTGAAATTGAACAGTAACTAGAGTCACATTGATCTTTAGGAAAAGTTGAGAAAATACTTCACATCATATATTCTTGATAGAAAATTTAGGAATGCCTAAAGGATCATGATGATGAAGATTATCATGTATGGGATTCTTAAGATAATGAATGGGAATGTACTCTATGGGTGGTGAAGGGGTCACTAGTGGAGAATGGGCCACAAGTGAAGGAGGATCCCTGGGTGAGGGAATCATGGGTGGAGAAATGGTAGGTGGATAATGGACAACATATGGTGGAGCCATGGGTGAAGAAGGGGGATCTTTATTGTGAGGTTGACCTATGGTAGGAAGGGTATTAGGTGTAATAATGGACATGAGGTGATCCTTGAGATGCTATTGAAGGATGTGGCAATAATCAGTGTGATGAGTAGTACATTAGTGCCATAGACAATATACCTCTCCATTTTTGAGAAGATATTTGGGTGAAAATTTTAGGGTAGGTATACCCTTGTCTGGTATGCTTATTAGTAGACTCTAAAGGTGTACTAACAAAGGGTGTGGAAATTAAAGCTGAGGATGGATGGTGTAATGAATAGTCTCTAATATAATGGATGGAAATTTTATTTATATCATAATATGGCTGATCGGCCCATTTGGAAGGCAAAGGATCAAGTTGTGGTAAAGGGAGAAAATAATCACCAAGGGAAGGTGGGGAAAGTGGGGCTAGTGGAAAGACTAGGTGAGGCTTGACTGAAGAAGCAATAGGAATAAAAATAGGAAGAGACTTAGCTAGAGAGGGAGTGAGGATATGACCAAATTAGGGTCAGCTAAGGGAGGGGAAGGATGCATAGAAAGATGAAGGATAGTCATAAACATCTCAAGGATAATTCATCTAGATGGGTCCTACTTTCTAGTAAACTGATAGAGATGAGTCACGACATTATCCATAAACATACTCCTATGAGGCTCTTCGAAAATTGGAGGTGTGAATGTCATTTTTACCCTGTGAATAAGAGAAAAAATTCTAAAATTAGGAATCATATAGGATGGAATGTGATGAGATATAAAAAAATTATAAAGCAAAGTTGAATGATAATGAATAATTTTAGCATCTTGGGACTGAACAAGACCTCCTAAAAATGGATCATCTAAGGTATAGCCATCATCATATTTAGGTGTATAAATATCAATGGTATAAGTAGGGATGAGCTTATCATTTGATGTGGTGTGATGAATGGAATGTAGAGTCTTAGTTAAGATAATGGGTATATCATAACTAAGTGGTTAATGGGAACATGGATTCAGATAAGGTGGAAGCTAGGAAATGAGATGAGGTGAGAGATATGAGGTTTTGATCTTAAGGTTGATCTTGTTTAGCTCATTATCATTTGAATCTATGAGGCTAGGTGGTATATTCCTGATGAGTTTAGGGTGACCATTGTAGCCTTAGGTGGATTTGATAAGAAATTTGAACTGTTGAGATTAATAAAAGGGAACTCTTAGTAAGGGTTCAAGGTTTGTAATATTGAATACACCAAGGTCTTGGAATTGTTTGAAATTCAATCAGTTAGTGTCACCTTAAATCTATAGATTGCTTCATTATGAGGAAATTTGACACATTAGCAAGTGAAAGAGGAAAATCATCTCATGTTATGAGTCCATGGCCTACCAATAAAAATGTTATAAGATCGAGGAAATTTGAAGATCAACACCTTCACTTGAATGGTGATAGGTGGTATGGTGATAGAGAGGCACACACAACCTAAGGGAAGCATTTTCCTTTGGACATAGCCTTGACACGTGTTGTATATGGACTTAAGATTGTATTTAGAATATCTAAGAGTTTTATTAAAATTAAGAGAGGCAACACATATGCCTAAACACTCATCAATTGAGGCATGCTTGACTTGGATATCACCAATTTGGACACTGATAAAAATCAAAGGATGATCCACACAAAGGAAAATATCATTAGGGATTATAGAAACAATGGAGAATTTGATGGAAAGAGAAGTGTCCATTATTTCATCAATGTGTATAGACATCTCTTCACACTATTTTAAAATTCTATCTTATGATCTAGATACAATGGCTTGTGTCCTAATAGGGGAGGACAAGGGATGCTCATTATAATAATATCTACATAAGATGATTATAATGACACAAAGAAGTCTACATAAGTTCAAGAAATGGGATTTGAGATGGGAGATTAGTAAGCTCCATATTAGGATCCCACTCATCATAAACCATAAGGGGACTATTGAAAAGAGGTGCATAGTTTTGAATGAGGTCTTTTAAAGGAGGATCCAAAGTTCATGTAAATTTATGTTGATAATATGTGGGAGGTTTGATTGGAAGCCAATTTTTTTGATTGTCTTGAGAAGATGGGGTAGTTGATGTAGGTTTAGTTTGAGATAAATTGGAATAAGTGTTAATAACATCTTGAGCATCATTAATGATGCATAAATAGGTTGGAGGAGTGGTATAAATGAGATGATAAATTTTATCCAAAGAGGTGTTGAAATTGGGTCATCAAAATATATAAGGTCTTCTTGTCCCAACTCTATTAAGTGAGTTGGGGAAGAGTCTTAGATGAAATGAAAAGTGTGAGATGGTTGACGAGTGTGGATGGGATGAGGATCAATGAAGGCAACCACACTTTTCATATGAGTCATTTTGACCACATTATCTTTACGATTTGGGTCTACAAGACTATCAACATTATTGGTAGAAGGATTAGACTTATCTTTATTGTCTTGGTGATTCAGAAGAGGATCTTTGTAAATGGCCAAATGAGCATTGGCCTAGTTCAAAGATTGAGATTTAATTTGTCTTTCATAGGATTTGAAGGTAATTACATAATCTTGTTGATGTTTATAAATGATAAACTCATGGTTAAAATTGGGACCAAGAAGGAAATCCATAGCCAAATTATGTAGTTGCCTATAAGTCTCATGAGAATGACCCCAACTATCATGAACCTAACAAAATTTATTGGGATTGTACCTAGATTTCATGGGATGAGTGGGATCAAGCTCTCATAGAAGAGGCCTTAGTAGATACTTTTGTAATTCTAATTAGGATAAAGGTTTATGAACATTTATGTTATTTATTGAAGATAAATGAGGATTAATGATATGGTTGGGAGGGGAAGCTTATTCTGAAACCTAGTGGGGAACAATAGGTTGAATAGTATGAATGGTATAATAAAAATATGTGACACCATCACTATTAGCATGATGATTTTTATTTTTTATTAACATGTGAGTACCAATATAAGGTTTGGATGGATTAAATTGACACATGAGGAAATATTGGAATTTGGCTTGGTCAATGGCCTCTTCCAAAGTGCATGGAGAGAGAGTCCAAACCCAATATTACAACTTGGGATAAAGATAATTTGTAAACATATGAAAGAGGTTATTATCTACCATATTGTGTTCACACTTATTAGACAAAGTCGTCCCCCATTTGATGAAATATTGTGTAATTTATGTGATCTGAACAACATTTCAAGTAGCAATTTGGGTGACGGTTCTACCCCAATTGGTGGTAGAACTTTTAGGAGCCATAACTTTTACACCATAGCTCCATTTGACTCCCTGTTTGAACCATTGGAATGCCAAGAATGAGGGGAATGTCATGAGATGGAATGAGATTTTATCAATGGGTTTTGACCCCTAAAAAATAAATGTGACTTAAATTTCAATTTTAGTAGTGCAGTCTAAAAATAGTAGGTTTTTAAAAATAGTAATTCCTCAAATTTTGTATTGTTGTAAATCATGGAAGTCAAACCACTTGATCTCCATCGAGATTGGTGACCTTCCACATCCTCCTACTACCTTGAAAATGTGTATAAATTAAGATGTAACCTAAAATGGAAATCATACATCTCTTCTTAGAGATAATCATATGTGTGGATCTGTAAAGTTGATGAATAAAACATCTTTTCTCAGAGATAGCATTATTGTTATTATGTTGTTCTTATTTCTTGAATTATCTTTCAACCAAATCTTCTGAGTTTTGGATCAGTGGTATCAGAGTGGTTTGTCTTTAGAGTGTATGATACCAAGGATGAGCTCAGATTATAGGAAGCTTGGGTGGAAAATAGAACCAGTAGACTATCCACCTATTCACTCCAAACAACCTCAAATAGTGGACAACACCGAGACATCCGATCCTTTCAAGGAAATGGTGAATGAAGCCATCGAACAACAACAAGCGTAGATGCTACAAAAATTCACCCAAATTCTTCAAAAAATCTCCTTGAGAAATTTTAGATCCTCATCTACACCCCCACATCATTTTAGTGCCCCAACACCCTTCAAGGTTTAGGTGAATTTTAATATCCCTACATTTTAAGGCAAAATCAATGCTGAGGTAGTGGAAAATTGATTAGATCAATTATCTTCATATTTTTCAATAAATAAATTCACTGATAAAGAGAAGATCACTTTTGCTGTTTTGAAAGAATCATTCCATGTCAAAAATTGGTGAGAAGTGTATAAGAAGAGATTCAGTAAGAATGATATTGGCCTTGAGGTGAAACATACTGGGGATGATTTCATAGAACCTATAAAGGAATAATACTACCCCATTGGAGCATATGATGATCTATATATAGAGTGGTAACAACTTCACCAAGGTAAGGAATAGTCTGTTCAAGATTACAATAAAAATTTTCATTCTCTATCTGTGAGATTAGGCATCTAAGAAAGTGAGAAACATAAGGTTTTAAAATATCATGGTGGACTATAATGGTATATATGGGGGAATATGAAACTCTTCAATTTGGAAACCCTTGGTGAGGCATACAAGTTTACAATAAAGATTGAGTAGAAACATGGAAGAATGAATACAAAGATCCAACCTTCAAAATGGAAAAGTGACAAAGAAGGTCAAACATAGGTCCAAAATTGGAAGAAAAAAGAAGGGAAGACTGAGAAATGGTGTGATTACCACAAATTTGGAATGCACTCCAAAGAAGAATGTCAAGCCATCAAGTCCTTACTTTTTGAGTCACAATCATCAACATCTACTGCTCTACATGATACACAACCTACAATCTAAGAGGATGAAGAAGAAATTATAGATTCCAAGCCCGATGCCATCATTGCTTCATCACAGACCCACAAGGAGAGGTAAGATGACAAGGAAAGGTTGTTTCACTCTAAGTTATGGGTGAAAGGTAAGCCTTTGCATTTCATTCTTGATAGTGGGAGTTAAAAGAATTTAATCTCTGATAATGTTGTGAAGAGTCTAAATTTGTTCATGAAGCCTCACCCAAAGCCATAAAATATTGGATGGTTGAGTCTAGGGAGAAACCTCTATGTCACCCACCAATGTCTTCTCTCATATGCAATAAAACCTTTCCAAGATGAGGTCTTATGTGATGTGGTCAATTTGGATGTTTGTGATGTACTCTTTGGTTAGCCATTCATAGATGATTGACATGTCATATATGAATCAAGAACTTGAAGGATCACACTTACTCTTGGAACATGATGCTACCGGGTACTAGAGGTACCCCTTCTAGATATGTCTCCCTGATTAGTGCCAATAAATTCATTCTCATGGTGGTCAAGCCACATGAATCCTAAAGGGCTGATGTTGTATCCCTAACTACACAAACAACAAAATAACAAATAAAATAGATAAAAATCTTAATAATTTCATAGACTTCCATCCAAAGACTAATGGTTAAACAAAAATGGTGAACAATCAAGCCCTAGATAGCTCCATAAAGCACCGTCCATTCCAAGTATGCATCAAGAATCAAATCAAAAAACAAATACCATACTTGATGAAAAATATTGATGTAATGGGGATCATTACTTCTCAAGGAGGGAGAAATGATCTGAGCAACATTTTAGGCAACAATTTGGGTGATGGTTCTACCCCAATTGGTGGCAGAACTTCTAGGAGCCATAACTTTTGCACCATATCTCTGTTTGACTCCCCATTTGAACCATTGGAAAGCTAAGAATGAGGTAAATGTCATGTGATGGCATGATCTCTATTTGATGGTTTTTGAACCCCAAAAAATAAATGAAAATGCCTTAAATTAAAATCTTAGTAGTGTAGTCTAAAAATAGTAAGTTTCTGAAAATAGTAATTCCTCGAATTTTGTATTGTTGTAAATCATGGAAGTCAAACCACTTGATCTCCCTCAAGATTGGTGACCTTCCACATCCTCCTCCTACCTTAAAAATGTGTTTAAATTAAGATGTAACTCAAAAGGGAAATCATACACCTCTTTTTCAGAGATAAACATATGTTTGGATTTGTAAAGTTGATGAATAAAACATCTCTTTTCAGAGATAACATTATTGTTATTGTGTTGTTCCTATTTATTGAATTATCTTTCAACCAAAGCTTCTAAGTTTTGGATTAGTGTTATCAGAGTGGTTTGTCTTTAGAGCATATGATCTCAAGGATGAGGTTAGATTACAAGAATCTTGGGTGGAAAATAGGACCAACAAACTATCTACCTATTCGGTCCAAAAAACCTCAAATGGAAGACAACATTAAGACATCTGATCCTTTTAAAGAAATGGTGAATGAAGCCCTCCAATATAAACAAGCACAAATGATACAACAATTTACCCAAATTCTCCAATAAATCTCTATGGGAAATTTTGGATCCTCATCTACACCCCCACATCATTTTAGTGCCCCAACACCCTTCAAGGTTCAAGTGAATTTTGATATCCCTACATTTGAAGGAAACATCAATGTTGATGTAGTGGAAAATTGGTTGGATGAATTATCTTCATATTTTTTGGTAAATAAATTCACCGATAAAGATAAGATCACTTTTGTTCTTTTGAAATCATCATTACTTGTCAAAAATTGGTGGGAAGTGTACAAGAAGAGATTTAGTATGGATGATATTGGCCTTGAGGTGGAACCTACTTGGGATGATTTCATAAAAGTTGTAAATAAAGAATACTACCCCATTGGAGCATATGATGATATGTATATAGAGTGGTAACAACATCACCAAAGTAAGGAATAGTCTATTCAAGATTACACTAACATTTTTCATTCTCTATCTATGAGATTGGGCATCCAGGAAAGTGAGAAACACAAGGTTACCAAATATCATGGTAGGCTATAATGGTATATATGGGGGGGTGATAGAACTCTTCAATTTGGAAACCCTCAATGAGGCATATAAGTTTATGGTGAAGATTAAACAGAAGCATGGAAGAATGAATATGAAGATCTAGCCTTCAAAATGGAAAAGTGACAAAGAAGGTCAAAAATGGAGCCAAAATTGGAAGAAAAAGGAAGGGAAGACTGAGAAATGGTGTGATTACCACAAATCTAGAATGCACTCCAAAGAAGAATGTTGAGTCATCAAGTCCTTGCTTTTTGAGTCATAATCGTCAACATCTACTACTCTACCTAATACATAACCCATTGTTGAAGAAGATGAAGAAGATATTGTAGATTCTAAACTTGATGCCATCATTGCTTCATCACATACCCATGAGGAGAGGCTAGATGATAAGGAAAGGTTTCTTCACTCTAAGTTATGGGTGAAAGGTAAGCCTTTGCATTTCATTCTTGATAGTGGGAGTCAAAAGAATTTAATCTTTGCTAATGTTGTGAAAAGCTTAAATATTTTCATGAAGCCTCACCCAAATCCATATAGTATTAGATGGTTGAGTCCAGGGAAAAACCTTTGTTTCACCCACCAATGTCTTCTCTCATATGTAATAAAACCTTTCCAAGATGAAGTCTTATGTGATGTGGTCAATCAAGATGTTTGTGATGTATTCTTAAGTTAGTCATTCATGTATGATTGACATGGAATATATGGATAAATAAATTGAAGGATCACCCTCAATATTAGAACAAAATGTTATAGGGTACCATAGGTACCACTTTCTACATCTGTCTACCTAATTAGTGCCAAGTAATTCATTCTCATGGTGGTCAAGCCACATGAATACAAAAGGGCTAATGTTATAGCCTTGAATACACAAAAAATACAATGATAGAAGTAAATAGATAATAATTTGAAGAATTTCATAGCCTTCCATCCATATACTAATGGTCAGACATAAATGGTGAATAATCAAGCCCTACATAACTCTACAAAACATAGCTCCACAAAGCATAGTCCATTCCAAGTATGCATCAGGAATCAAATAAAAACATAAATGCCATAATTGATGTCAAATATTGATGCAATGGGGACAATTTCTTCTGAAGGAGGGAGGAATGATCTGAGTAACATTTTAGGCAATAATTTAGGTGATGATTCTACCTCAATTGGTGGTATAAATTTTGGGAGCCATAAATTTTGCACCATAGCTTTATTTGACTCCACATTTGAACCGTTGGAAAGGTAAGAATGAGGGAAATTTCATGAGATGGAATGAGCTCTACTCGGTGTGTTTTAATCCCCCAAAAATAAATGGAAGTGCCCTAAATTTCAATTTTAGTAGTGTAATCTAAAAATAGTAAGTTTCTAAAAATAGTAATTTCTCGAATTATGTATTATTGTAAATCATGGAAGTCGAACCACTTGATCTCCCTAGATATTGGTGACCTTACACATCCTCATCCTAACTTCAAAATATGTATAAATTAATATGTAACCTAAAATGGAAATCAAACATCTCTTCTTGGAGATAAGCATATGATTAGATCTGCAAAGTTGATGAATAAAACTTCTCTTCTCAGAGATAACATTATTGTTATTGTGTTGTTCTTTTTTATTAAATTATATTTAAACCAAAGCTTTTGAGTTTTGGATCATTCAAGTTTCTTATAATTAATAAAATGTGCCAAGGTATTTTTAGGGAGATCACTAGTTTGAAAATCTTATATTAAAGCATTGACTAAATCTTCTAGACTAGTTATGGAATAAGATTTGAGTTGGTCATACCAATATAAAGTATTTCTAGAGAGATATTTTGATAATATATTGGTAGAGGCAAAAGCATTTAACTTGACCTAATATTTTTAAAAATTTCCAAGTGTTTTTAAGTGGAGAGTAGGATCAGCTGATCCATTGTAACTAAGGGTAAGGGTGATACCTCCTATATCTATGTTATCAATTTGAGGCATAAAAGGCTCATTTTATAGGTGCCTGATTATTTTGTTAACAAGAGGATGTTAAGGGATAATATTACCATGGGAATCTTGAAGAGGAGGTGGGGAAGTATTTAGGTTATGCATTCCCTATGGAACTTGTTGACGGTGATTTTGAAGATGGATAAGATGATTTTGTATTTGCATCATTTGGTTAGAATTATTAGCTTGGAAATCACTCATTTGATTAAGAGTTTGTAATATAAGTTGATGGGTTTTCATGGTGTTATTTACATTGTGTGAAGCATTGTAATTGATTTTAGTGGCTTGGATACCACTATAGGTCTTATTAGTTGCTTGAGAGGAATTGTTGGTAACTGAGGCACTAGTAGCATGATTTGTTTGGGTGGCAAAAGATGCACTAGTAGAGTGATAAGAATAATCAACACTATATTACCATGGGTAGAAAATGATGCATTAGTGGATGAATTGAGAAGAGTGGGTCTGAAAAGGGACATAATAGATGTATAACCTACCATGTTAGTAGTGATACTAGGCATGGAGGTGGAGGAAATCAGAGAGGAAGATGTAATAGTATGGAAGGGGTCAAAAGAGAGGGAAGATATTGAGAAGTAAAGAAGATAGTGTCCCCAAATCCATGTGAGAATGTGGGAGAAGGTGAATGGAGCTCCTTGGTTTAACCACCTATCATGAAATGGTAAATAGTAGAAGGACCTTTTCATTGATGTTGAGGAAACTCATTGATGAAGAAGAGAATTTATAGAGAATACTTTAATTTAAGTTAATATTTTAATGAGAAGAGAGGGTTGTGAATTGAAGAGGAAAGAGGAGAGGTCCCATAATTTTTAGTGTGAGTGGCTACATGCAAATTACTTTCATCTAGGGTAGGATACACAAGATGATTATGGGAGAACCTATTCGGGTTGGTAAAGTTCATCATATATATTGAATTAAACTTAGTATTATCTCTAAATAGGAATTTCATGATGGAGAAAGATTAAGGGAGATAAATCTGATTCAAAGGCAAAGAGGTAGAAAGGATACAGAGTCAACCAAGTTGACTATGTTTTATAATCCAAGAGGTAGATAAGGGTACAAAGTCATATAGGTCAAATTTATACTATAAATAAGGTATGAAACTAAGTTGATAAGGATAAAAGGTTTAACCAATAAACTTAGTTCTATAACCTAATTGGTAGAAAAGGATATAAAGTCTATAAGTTGACTTTGTATTGCAATCTAAGAGATAAAAAAGGTAAAAATGGATACACAATCATATAGATTGAATTTGTATTATTGATAGGGGAAACATAATATAAGAGATGTTATATTAAACATAATGATAGTGTGATAAAATAGGGAAAAAAACTTCAATATAATTGAAGTAAGAAATGGAAGAAAAAAACACAAACAATTGGATCGATATGAATGATCCAATTGGGGCACATATCACAAAACCTTACACCAATGTTGGCCAGTGTAATTTTTTTCAATACAACACATAACGATCAGAGAGCAAGTAGTCAACTAAAAATTAAATGCTAACTAAGTGGTCATCCTAAGTGTTATTAGATTATTAGAAGGTGTTGTTTAAAGTGTGATAAGAAAGCTGGATGGAAATAAGGAACTAGAAAGAAATCTATGGATGGTTTCAAAACATTTATGATGAAATGGATCTATGTTGGAAATGATATTGGATTGGTATTAGGGTATACCCCCTCACTTTATAGTCCCAAAATGTTAAGGGTGTCGATGTTTTGCCAATATATACCATTAATCATGTATTTATACTTGGTCAAAAAACCAAGTCAGCTTCCCCCTTGGTGATGAAATCCAAGTAGGTATGCCTTAGGAAGACAAATGTTAAATTCATTTTGAATATTGTGTAATTTGGTAATGTGTGAAAAAGAGAAAAATAATATTAACTAAATGGTAATTTGAAAAACCACCTATTTAAACTATGTGAGTTACTCTAAGCATGCAAACAATTAAGAATGAAAGTGTGAATTAATTACTAAAAAATAGTTGTTAATTGAAAATTTTAGAATAATATAAAGTTAGTTCAGATGACACTATATGCAAATAGTAAAGAAGAGAGTTGAATAGGTCACTAATATTATGTGAAATCAAGAGTCTTTAAGAATAGATTCAAACAAGTCAACTCAGTATTTTAGACATAAGATAGGCTACATAACTAAGTAAGTTGACTTAGTTTATTATGGGGTTATAGTTTTAAAGACTACTAAATTACATAAAATAAAAATTTAATGAAGTACTAAAGTGAAAAAGAGAGAAAGAGAGGAACCCTAATGGGTTAGAAGATGATTAGGATTATAAATTTTATGTTAAAGTGCCTTGAATGCTACTTTCAAATTTTGCAAACTAAGTCGATTGATTTGACCCAGTTCTGTAAAACTTTGTGTGCTGAACAAGGATAAGATGACTAGGTTAATCTATTTAACCTAGTTTGTTGATATGAATGCTGATAGAGAAACTAAGTTAACATTTTCAACCTATTTTATTGATCTGGATATTGACAAAGAGACTAAGTTGACCTATTTGACCTAGTTTGTTGATTTGGGTGCTTGTAAAGAGAATAAGATGATAGATTTGACCTATTTGACCTTGTATTCTTATATATAACTAAATATGACTAATGTGTTTACCTATTCAATATATTAAATTATATCTGATGAATACTTGTACAAAAAGAATAGATTCATTTTGATGTGATTATGTGTTAAACATGCACACATAAAGTTAACTATATCGATTGGTTTGACATAATATCACAAATATAGATTAATAATAATATGATGAAATGAAAGCATGAAATAAAACATGAAAGGGTTATATTTATGTTGGGCTCACTGGAATGTATGCAATGGGAAATGTAATAAATGTACAAATCAATCCTTGCTCAGAGAAGATTCCTACTTACACTTCTGATTAGGGATACACTAGATAATCAGGGTCATAACCAATATGTATCCACTAGACCTATACAAGTTATATCTTACCACAAATAATATCACTAGGGAGGGTTCAAAGGCCTCTAGTCAATCAGAACTACATAGTGACCCTAACTAGGTCCTATGTTTTCATATTCACTAAACTAATAACAAGTAAAGTCAAGTATAATCTAGTGCTCACCAAAGCTTGTGGCACAAAGTTGGGGTAATAAACATGAAAATTAAACATGCATAGGAGACATATACTCATGTTAATGTATACTAAATTCTAAAGCATAGAAGATAAGTGCAAATACATATCTATCAAATCATATAAAGGAGGAACAAAGTTAGGAATATTTACCTTTGAAGACAAATCCACTGAGCCTCAATCTCTCCCTTGGCTAAGGTGATTTGTAAGAGGTTTTTGTGGTATGTAAGGATGACAAGGATAAATAAAATATAGGATACACAACCTATAAATGCATCTAAAATACTTCTCCACAAGACATGATCCATATCTCTAAAGAAAGTATGAAACCCTGAGTGTTCTCCTTAAGTAGAATGGTGGATAAACATATGCGTAATATATCTTAATTATTATTCTCTTCCCTTAGAAATGGTAAAATTAATGTGTTTATATAGGCAAACCTAACCTTAAACCCTTCTAAAATTTTAGGTTGACAAGGTCGACCTAGTTGACCTAGTATCATAATTGACAAAAACAAACTAGGTCATGAACTCGGTTGGTCAAGGACCGACCTAGACCCTAATCAGTTTTGTCAATAAGATTACAAGGTCGATGGGGTCGATTATGTAATGTAAACCATCAAAAAATGGTTTTAGGATAGGGAAGGAATAATGAAGGGGGTAAAATCTTAGAAGAAGGTGAAAAATAGGAGGCAAAGCTTAAGGTAATGGTTTTAGGAGATAAGTGTGTAGATAAAAAGTGGAAAAAAATCTTGTGAAACACCAATGGTCTGCCCACCTCTTTCCTAGTGCACCCTTAAGGTGTGAACTTAGATAAATTGAGACTTGACATATTCTTTCAAGATAGAAAGAATCAATAATTGATAAAGTTTGAAAATATTATGTGTATACACATATGCTCTCTCCAAGCTCTATGTGAGTTGGGTTACATAGAAACAACCCTAAAGTTCTTATAATTTTTTATTTATTTCATTTTCCACATTGGCTTGTGGGTGGGAGTTCATAGATTCCTAACAAGTTCTTTAGGGGAGAATTGACCTAGGGTTCAATCTCTTAGAATCATTCCAAACCCACTCTAAGGTTAGGTATATAAATTGGTCACATGATACTAGAACTAAATAGTGGCTGAGTGGTTAGCCTAACAATTTTAACAAAAACCTAGATTTGTTCATGCTAGACATCATGCTTCACTAAGCAGTACATGACTTAAGTTGTTGTGTAAAGGACTAGAACTTTGAATAACAAGCTAGTGAGTTTGAATCTAATTGACATGATACACCCTTGTGTTAGCCACACTTGGACCATTTAGATCATTTTAAAAATTGTAGATTTTAGGAAACCTGACTTTTTCATAGAATATCTTGCCAAATGTTGAGTGATTCATCACTCTAAGTTACTTGCCACGTACCCATTCTTGAGAGATAGAGGGGGGATTAAAAACCCTACCTTAACATGTTATTTAATTTTTGGATTAACATTTAATTAATTTCAAGACTAGTATATTGGTGTAAAATTTGGTAGAAGCTATGCACACCTTATCAATTTTAGGGTAGGATGTACACTTAGGTGCTTTTTCTATTTCTTTAGTATCATCCATTTTTGGGTCTAATTTATGTACCAAAGTCAAAACAAGTCAAATACTTCAAAAAAATACATGTGTTACACACCATTGTGAACTAAGAGGTGTTATGCTACCAAAATCACTAAAAGTTTTTACCTTAGCTTGGGATTTAAAAAACCACTTTTGTACCACTTGTTCAAAAGAGTGTTGTCACATTGTGTATTTTGTTCCAAAACACTTTCCTTATTTGAAACCAAGTTTAAAACCCATTCATATATTTGTTTTCAAAATTCATGGTTATGTTGCCTATTTGAGTCTAGCCTATTGAACTTTAGAAAATGTAAGTCTTTTATACTAAATTTGAAATTCTATCTTTTAAAGTTTAGATCCTAAACTAATTAGGTATACGATGAAGCCTGGTCTAATTTTGGCTTAGGTAGTTTACATTTTACATTTGTATTGTACAAAATGGATTGATTTCTCATTTGGTTTAAAGACCTTTGCCTAGACTTAGGGGTGTTTTGTTGTCATGTTATTATTTTAGAGTTCATTGTGTTGAGTTAAACAATGTCCTAGTTTCATTTTTCAAGAGTAATTTTTATGACTAGACTTAGTTTTATGAACTAATTACCTTAGAGTTTGATTGATTGCAAGTTATTATTAAGACCTTCTTCTTTCCAGGTCTAGATTTGTGACTTTTGACCGAAGACCTAGCAATGTTTTTTGTACTTTAGACCTAGTTTAGAAGTCTAGCTTTGTGACATTTGACCAAAGACCTAGCATCATTGTTTTCATTTTTAGACCTAGATCAAGATCATTTTACCTTACTCAAACACTTTCCAAATACTAGTTTCATGTTTTCATTTTACCTTTACTTTAGACCTAGAATATATGTTTCACCTTTGACCTATTTTAAATAGCTAAAGGTTGTTTGCCTTAGACCATGTTTGTTTACCATTTTACACATTTTTCAAGAGATATAATCATAAATTTGACAATACCTCACTATGCATGTACTGGGACCATGTATAATCCAAATTATGAGAACATTATCACTAGTGACCCCTTTATTTAAGAACCTTATGGAGATGATGTAGCATAAGAGATAGATATGTATCCCTCTTATACTAACCCATATATAAAACAAGGAAAGGACCCACTAGTGTAGTACCTAGTTAATGCATATCTTTATCTAGGGTAAGAATAAGAATAAATTGCCCAATATCTTGTTAATGTGTCACCCATCATTGAACAAGCCCAATAATAGCCTAACCATGTAACCAGACCAAGAAGTTACGAACCATACTTATTTGATCATCACTTTCTATAAATTAGAGTGAAATTCTAATTAGGGTGGTAGAATTAGGAGCAAAATTCTTGACAGACATCCCACATGAAAGTCTCTCTAGCTTGATTAGTACACCTAGTAACGAGCCTTGTTTCCAATAGTTTGAATAGGTTTCAACTTGTTATAATCAATCTCTAGTACCAATACCTACATAGGGCCAAAATGTACTTACAAAGTGAAAGGATCTAATGGTTGACCAATTAGAATAGCTACAACAAGTATATCAAACATAACTTAACCTAGCTCAGAACTTCAATGCCATGGCCATTTCAAACATGCCATTCATAGAGTTAATTCTGATAATAAGAGTAAAAACTATTTATTTGGGATATATAAATAAGAACATAGTACCATTTAGCCAAATAAAATTATTAAGAGACATGTTTAATGTCCCAATAATGATAGAAGAAACTACAGTTCCTATAAAAGACCTCACATAAAATATAATAGATAACATGAAAGTGTATCCCATTTTAAACCAAAGTGGGCATAGTATACCATATAGAAACACATAATAAGATCCTCTTATTAATACCTTGAGTGTATTAAAATAATAAGGTGTAGGTATTCCTAATTTTAAAACACATCATGCAACTTCTACTCTTCAACCAGTAGCTTCCTCAAACATGCAATAGGGGACAAGTAGACAAAAATAGACCAACATTCTACCCCAACAAGTGTTCAACACTACACCATCTCAACAAGTGGAAACTAATGTTATGCCAACACAAGTGAAAAAAAATATACCAAAACCATTGTAAACATTGCTTAATCAAGATCATGTTCATATTGGTTAACAAAGAGTGTTAATTGGTCAATAATAAATACCTAACCTCCAACAATTGCCCAATTCACAATAGGTGTTTACCCAATAACAAATTCTTAACTTACAATAGATATCTAGTAAGCATAAATTACCTTGTACCAAATGGGTACCTCATGTACAATAAGATTTTAACATGAAACACCTTTAACAAGAGGGATTTAGATAACAATAGGTACCATTTATACAATAGGGTTTGACAAGTTGATAAAACATTCCTATCCAAACCTAATAATCACGGTAAATTCCACCTAACTAAATACCTCCACCACAACTATAATTTTAAAATAAAATCCATGTTTTAAACCCTAAATAAAAATTTTATCAACAACATATGCTATACCAATAATATAATCCTAATACATGGATAAGTATTCCTAGTTAGTCGACCAATCAAATGAACATTCCCCAATATGCTATTCCCCATCATACCTAGGTCAAGGATATACACCTTTTACTACCTAACCCTAACTACAACAAGCTAAACCATCCATCTCCTTAGCACAAGAGCCATAACAAATAAAGGACATGATTCTAGCCATTCACACTTAGAAGTAAATGAAGAAGTTTAAATTAGAAGAGATATGTTTATATATATTTAATATGGATTACTCCCAAATAGTTTTCCTATGGGTTATGAGTCACCCAAATTTGATAAATATAATGTCAAAGGAGACCCAAAAGAGCATTTAAAATAATTATTTATTGTTTTTCAGACAATTGCCTACAATGATATGTATCTGTTTCTCCTCTTTCATAGAAACTTAGCTAGACAAGCCTTGGAATGGAGTATTAAACTACTAAAGAATTTTATGCCATACTTTAGTGACCTTTTAGATTATTTTGTAAAACATTTTTCATACAATTTTGAACATGAGATTACATTGTTAGATTTGGGTTAGGAAAAATAGAGGAATGGTGAAAGATTTGTTGGTTATTTTTAATGGTGGGGGGGGGGGGAATTTGCTAAAAAGTTTAATCATAATATATTATAAAAATAATTGGACACAACATTTAGCCATAGTCTACATAACAAAATATCCTATCATATCAAGTTGTAATGTGCTCACACTTTTAAAAATTTTATTGAGAAGGGTTTAAAATTGAAAAGGCCCTTGTCAACAAAGGGATTATCAAACTATCTTCTTCCAATCAAAACCAAAACCAAAAACAACATCAAATCCAACAATAGCACTAAATCCATAATCAAAATCAGAACCCCATCCAAATACTAGCTTTAATACCAGCTACTCAGGATAATAATTTGAAAATACCAAAATCCTATAATTATAATAAAAATGTTATCGGTAATGGGGTCACTAAATAGTGATATGTCCAAATGGTGAAAACACCAGATGTTCATTTACCTCTACCCATTTATAAACCACTACCTCTATTCATTTATCCTACACCTCTACAAAACCTTCCACAAAATCCTTCATAATTACAAACACCTCCTCTAAGGAGAATACCACCCATCACTAGAGCATTCAATTACCTCAAGAACCTATTAAGTTCATATTTCTCAAGTTTTTTTCAAACTAATATGATTAGCTAGCATGCGACAAAGCATTTTCCTAAAGGAATTCCTTTTATTGACTAGTACAAAGAGCATGAGTTTTGTGAGTACCATTACATTAAAGAAACTTTATACATCATTCTATATAGATAAGACATTTTATTAAAAACATGTTTTTAAATGGAGAGATAGAATGGGATAACCATGCCCCTACATATAAAACCTTTTTCCATAACACAACAACTAACATCAGTAACTATAATAGTGGAAAAGAACACCACCCCAATATTAACAACATCAATAGTATAAATAATAAAAAAATGGTCATAACCAAGGTTAAACTAATCAATAAAACCATGGAAGCCATCATGCCATTGCATATACTTAAAACAACATTATAGGATATGTCATAGGCAATCATATTATCACCATTACCATCAACCCTCAACCAAATACCAATTGATCTAGACTAGTGCCTGATGATTTTTATCAACTTCCATGTGTTGATAATCCTTATTTGGACCATGTTAGCATCCAAGCTCAAAAATTCCCAAGAATTACCATTATATGACCTTTTACCTCTTCATCTAGTTGAATTAGCCTAGTACCTGATCAACATTACACAATCACCACTTGACAAGCTAAGGTTACTATCCAAGGCCCACATCCTTGTTCAATGAATGAACATGTCCAAACATCCATACCAATAAAGAACAAACTAATTTCCATTACCAAAGAGAAAACCTATGACATTATGGAATAGATACAAAATATACCTACACAAATATCCATCATGGATTATTTTGCACATATAACATTTGAAAGAGTATACTTAATGAATACTTAAGTTAATCCATTATACCTAATAACATTAGGCCTGATATCAAGCTATGGTAGGACATTTGGCCCTGGACAATGATTTACCTTTGATCAAAGTGATATGTCATCCTTAGGCCCATTGCATAACAAACTCTTATATATTGAGGTTAGTATATGTATACATATAGTTAAACGTGTCCTTGTAGACAATAGTTTAGACTTAAACATTGAGTCTCTAAAGTTAGTGAAGCATATGGGATACATAGTGGCCAATATTCAACCATATACCATTATCATCAAATCATATGATAATGAGGAACAATAATCACAAGGAACCACTAGTTTGTCAGTGGTTGTTAGGCCTTTAATCCATGACACCTTTTACATTGTTATTGACTTCGAGTTATCATACAACTTGATCTTGAGCTAACCATGGATTCATGAAATATGGACCATACCTTCCATGCTACATCAATGTATCAAATTTCCTCATTTAGGGATGGAAGTAATTATGCTAGCTGATTTCTAGCCTTACCAGTTTTGAAAATAAATTGAGGTAGAGTACAAGAGTTACAATTGCCATTTTAACCTGAATCCTATGCCTAAAATTAATGAAAAAAAGTTGATAAAGTGATATACATTGAATCAAAACCTAAATCCAATCACATCAACCCTAAAATCCTAGATTCAAATTCATATCCACCTCCACTAGAGATAACTAACCAATTTTACATATCTAACAAAGGTCTAGGAGAATACAATACTCATGACTCCTTTCATATAGCCAAATTTTGTTAGAGCCCAAAATACTATGGGAGACCCAAATCTAATACTATTTTCATGGAATGGCATGCTAAGGGAAAATATCATCTCACTCAACCCATTATTTTCCAACTAGTCTCTAACTAAGAACATGATCATTTGGTCGAAGATGATTCATGACTCTATAATAATAATCTAGATGATTGTTATGAAAGTGCCAAGTATACTATACCTAACCGAATTATGGATAACCAAGCTTATGAAGGCAAAGGCCTAGGGAAAATCAACAAGGAAAAATTGAGCTAATTTCTATGATCAAGTACAAAAGAACTCAAGGTATTGCATTTAAACTATGTCGGGGTGACCCTGCATACCTTATTCAAGTTCCTACACTAATGACTAACATGGATGATGTTGAAAATGATGTAAGGTCTAACTATAACATCTATAATGACTTTGTTAATACTATTTTGTTTAAACCTTATTTCATATGTATTGTTAATGCTATTATTCACCCTTTGCCACTATCCTTTCATCACCCCTAACTAATCGACTAGGACAACCAAGAGTCGACAATGCTACTTGATGAGTTTGAGAATGATGAGGCAAAATTTGAATTTATAGGTTTGAGATATCATATTACTCTATCAGATCATAAACATGGTATATCTATCATATTAAACCCTAATACCTATTTTAGAGAGTGGGTGAACTTCCTTGGTAAAAAAAAATCAAACATTGAGGTCTAAAAGTGAAAACAACTTTAAGGAACTTTTAGACTAGGGAAAATGTAAATAAAAAGGCAAGTCTCTTTGTTAAAACTTATTTCAATCAAAATTAGATGGGGATGTTCAACCCTCTTCACATGAAGTGGAGGAGACCACTAGTCCAAGGTATATGTATGAATCTGAAACTAGTAGTAAAGAGTTACAATATTTTGAGTAGATCATATATGAGTGCCTACATATTTATATTACATGTATTTTTCCACCCTTAGAAGATTTAGATTAATCTTGTATAATTGAAATTGATTAACCAATCAAGCTAGAAGACTATAACATTACCAACTAATTTATGTCTTTATCAAATCTTTTAGAAGATGGTTCTACACTCCTTGTGGAGGACACTTCTAAGGTCAACATTATAACTCTAGAGGACCCAAATTGGATTAAATTAAGTGCATCCCTCAAAAAAGAGGAATGCAAAGTCTTTACATCCCTTCTGATATAATTTGTTGATATATTTGCATGGGCCTATTTATATATGCTAGGTTTAGACCCTGCCTTAGTTGTACACCATGATGCCAAACCAGTTAAGCAAAACATGAGAAAATACATCCTCGTATTGTTGTATTGGTTAATAAAGAGTTTGAAAAAATCTTAGATATGAGACATATTTGACCTATTGATTATTTAGAGTGGATTTCTAATATAATATTGGTTAGCAAGAAGCCAAAGGGTATTAAAGTATACACTAGATTTTGCAACATTAACAAGGCCTGCTTAAAGGATGACTTTATTTTTCCAAACATGTACATGTTTGTTGACTCCATGGCCAGATATGAAATGGTTTCTCTTATGGATTGTATATTAGGATACAACCAAATTAGGATTACACTAGAAGACCAACACAAGACAACATTCACCACTCCATAGGGAACGTTTTGTTATTAGGTGATGCCATTCAAATTAAATAATGTAGGATCAATATACCAATGAGCCATGATGGTAATTTTATATGATATGATGTATTACATTATTGAATAATATGTCCATGGCATCCTAGGTAAATCTAAGACTTGATCTGAACACCTAGCTATACTTTAAAGAATTTTTAAGAGACTTCAAGAGGTTAAAGTTAGGCTCAACCCTAAAAAGTGTGTATTTGGTGTAACTTTTGGTAATTTTTTAGGATTTGTTATCTCTCATCAATTAATTGAAGTTGATATTCCCAAGGTTCAAGTTATATAGAGATGCCACCACCATCTACCTCAAAGCAACTGTATAGTTTGTAGGAAAAAATATAGTCAATTAGATGCTTCATTTCATAATTGGCTAATAAATTCCATCCTTTTACACACTTGTTGAAGAAGGACACCACTTTGTCATGGAATGAAGATTTACATAAAGTATCTGACCATCTAAAAGAATACTTGGCCAATCTACCTATTTTACCACTACCTATGCTGGTGAGGCCATTTTTGCTTTACCTATCTACCACTAAAAATGCCCTAGGGTCACTTTTAGCACAACATGATAAACAGGGTAAAGAGTATGATGTCTACTACCTAAGCCAAAATTATTCACATATGAACATAATTATACACTAATTGATAAATCTTGTTTAGCTATAGTTCTCATATCCCAAAATATTCAAGATTTTTTGAGTTAAGGAACTAGCAGGTTCAATGGCTTCAACGGGTGAATTCTCACAAAAGAACAAGTTACTAACACTTATTATCAGGTTCAATGGCTTCAACGGGTGAATTCAAGATTTCCTCCTTTTGACTACATGATGAATAATAAGACTTGTAATTGCCAAAGTAGATTCTTTAGAGTCTATACTATCTAAAATATATTTATAGGGTTGCATGGAGAACTATATCATTATGGTATTGGGCACAAAGGGTTTCTACATATACTCAAGAAGATTGTCAATGATGCTATTCGTAATTAGCACTTGAAGCTATTTAATGCCCTCTAGGCTTATCGTACCACTTTCCAGACTCTAACAAGAGTTACACCATATTATCATGTTTATGGTACTAAGGCCATTCTTATTATTGAGGTTGATTTACCTTCTCTCTGCATTTCACTACAACACATCATTGATGATGAAGACTAAATAGTAGCTCATTTGCAAAAGATAGATTTACTAGATGTAAAACACATGAAAAACTTGAATAACCTTCTAACATACCAAAAAAATTATGTGGTCAATACAGTTGGTGCATAAAACATAGAGATTCAAGCTTGGTGATATTATACTAAAAGAAAATTAGAAAAACATCAATGTTGAGACCAAAAAAAATTAAAGTTTCAACCTAAATGGTTAGGGCTTTATGTGGTTATTACTAAATATAGTTCTAGAGCACACAGACTAGCCACACTAGAAGGAGATGAACTTGATGAACCAATGAACATAATGCACCTCAAAAGTTTTTACAATTGAGGGACTTAAACTATTTTATATAAGGGTTGTTTTAGTTGTGTCATAATATAGCCATTCTTCGTACTGTACCCATATCCCTTTCCCACCATACCTTAGCCTATTGATCACTAGTTATTTTCACCTATTCCATATTGCTTTTGGACTTGATTTTGATTCATTTATACTTCAAGAACTTTATTTGATTCAAATTTAGACTTTTGAAGGTATTCTTTCAATGACATTTTATGAAATTAGTATGGTAGAGGTCTTGGCAATTGCATCCTTCATTTGTGTCATGTTATGTATCACTTTAACTATGCCATTATTTACCTATAGCCTATGGGAAACATTTTAAATTCTACCTATGTCATTATTTCTTATAGCATAGGAACAACCCTTTTACCATGCATTGCTGCATCATTGTTCCATACATTACCATTTTCCTATTCATGAACTTGTTGTTACTTAGTTATACACTTTGTTGTAGGGGGATTACATTGGCTTGAGGTCAACTTGGACTATGTAGGTAACACTTATTATTTTTCTAAGGTCAGCTCAGATGCTCTTGTTTAAATACTCTTACTATTTTACAAGGAAATTTAGTAAAAATGCTCTTGCCATTTTGTGATCCATTCATGCTAAATACCCTCATTGTTTTATGAACACCCTGAGTTACGCTCTCACCATTTTATGACCTATTAACATTATACATCTTATAATCCTTAATCAAGTTAAAATTTACACAGAACTCCTAAATAATTGAAAAGACCTAAGAAAATCCTAAAAATCCTAAAATCATGAAAATAGGATTAGAATTTCCATGTGAGATATAAAGCCTTAAATTTTTTTATAAGATGGACTATCTTACCTATCTAGCTTCTTTTCTAGACCACTTTTCCATTTCCATCCCATTTTTAGGAAAATTACATTGGCTTGAGGTCCGCATGGACTATGTAGGCAACACTTGGATACATAAGGTATCTTGAGTTAACTTGACTGCCACTTATTCATCATTTTTTTGCCTTTTGGCACTTCCTTTCATCTCTTTTACCATAAGGATTATGGGTCTTATAATTAATTTAAAATTAATCACTTGTTATTTAATGTACCCATCCTTATTATTCTCTTACCAATATTAGTTGTATGCTCTCACCATTTTTCAAGTCACTTTTGTGAACATTATGCATTTGAACTTGATTCACTAATGAACACTTGGATTTTTTGATGCTCTCACCATTTTACGTGCAACCTTAGTTGACACTCTCACTAATTTGTGATCTCATTCTCATTCCAAGTTGTAGATGTAGTGAACACTTTGAATTATCTATTTGGTTCATTAGTGGGTACTTCTCTTTCATCTTTCTGTGTGGTTTTCGCCAAAAACCACACTATTGTAGATTTTCAAGTTTCTTATACCTAAGACTTTCATGATTATGAGAATCAACCCCTCTTAAGACTACACAATCATTGTTTTACGAGACCATTACTATATTCCTCTAAAATCATCTTCTTTTTGTCCTCTATCTTGTATCTTGGGAGAAATACATTTGGTTTAAATTTCATATTATGCCTCTTGTCTATGGGATTATATAAGCAATGCCCACTTTCTTAGTGCTAAAGGATTCAACTCAGATACACATTAATATTTATTCTATTCCCCCTATTTTTTTTTGTGTCATTATTACCTATAGCCTAGGGGAAACATTTATTGTGCTGCTTGTGTCATTACTCCCTATAGCCTAGGGGTAACCTTTTGATGCAATACCCTTTGCCATTATTCCTTATAGCCTAGAGGCAACCTTATGCCATTTATTCTTGTGTTTTTTTTTACCTATGTCATTACTATCTATAACTTAGGGAAACCCTATACCCAAGCATAAAACCTATATTACACATACAACACCTCTCTTACACATGCACACATAATTTCATTTACTAATTCACTTCTTTCCTATATTCTATTTATTTATAACATTGTCACTAACTCGTTTGCATATTGTTGTTTGTTTTATTTTGATTTGTGTAATTACCTTTTTGGGTTCTAGAATGGTATGATTATTGAATTGTTTTATGATTTCATTTTGTTTGTTTATTCATTTTCCTTAACTTAGGTTGTTTATTGTTATTTATTAAACTTACTTGTTTATTGCTTTTGCTTTAGTTTATTTACTTATTACCTAGCTTAGATGTATGTTTTGTGTTCCTTAGTTTAGTTTTTAATTTAATTTTCTTTTATTTTAGCTAGTTGATTAACTAACATTGTTTCCTTTAGTTTATTAATTTTTTAAATTTTTTTGTCTAGTTGGTTTGTTGGTTTGTTTTGTTTGTTTGGTTCATTCATTTGTTTGTTTATCTTCAACTACTTGTTGCCTTTTTTATTTGATTATACCTTTCTCAATTTAAGTATCTCTATTACATTTTATTTACACTTGAGTCTTTATTATCCATATCTTGTACTTAGGTTATGAGTGTCTATATATAGTCCTACACTTAGTTTATTTGTTTTATATTTACACTTGGGATTTGATTGTTCATATCTTATTCATAAGTTGTTTATATTTAAACTTAAATTATTTTCTTACCATGCTTAGGATATATATTTTTGTTATAGAAATTTTTAACAATGACACATAATATCACAAGCTATAAAAAAAATCAAGCCAATAAATCTATCAAATAATGCAGCAGGTAATACTTCTCTTAGTTCACAACTAGCCACATCCCAAACATAGTCTAAAACCATGAATAATCATATTAGTATGATTATATTATGTGATAATACAAATGAGCATATCTAAATAAGCATATATATAAGTCATACAACATAAGTAGATAAAATAGTGCAACATCTCATAGATATGGTAATATAGTAAAATGAAAGAGCATAAATGGCTAATAAACATCAACAATACTAAAAACATCACATCTAAATATGAGAATTTTTAAAAAAATAACATGAGAATAATATATATCAAATAATCATAGTCCATGTACACAGGCCTTTAAGGACCATGAATGTCATTGTATCTCACAAAACAATGTCATATACATCATGACTATGTACATATAATGATGTCAAAATACAACGTGCCAAAAATAGAGCTATAATAATAAACTCTAATTCTATGAGTCCATGGGCCCTATAATAGAAGGTGGCCTTGATGGTCTTGGGGGTTTTGGTGGTAGAGGTGGTTATGGTTGATGCATTGATTATCCTATAGCTAATGTGTCATGTGTTTTATTCATAAAATGTGATGCTCCTCTACTAGCTCTCTATGCTCAAGTGTCTCAAAATTAAGAATTTGTTGATCCCTAAGAATTTTTTTCTTGTATGCTCATTGGTAGTAAGACACTTCATCCTTATCCTGAAGGCTCTTTAAAACTATCTGTAATTTACTTGATTGAGTATTAGCCCCTCAATCCTCATCACACTAACATAAAAAACTCTACACATATACCACTACCTGATCTATCTTGGCCTTAATGTGTGCCTATAACTATGCCATTAAAGTTGTCTCATCCTTTAAATAATCAATTTATACTCTCAAGTTTCAATGTAACTATCTATCAAAGTAACTTGAGCTTATAGCTGACCCACTCTCTTCTCTAGACCATGGATCTAACCTACCATGACTGTGATCTCTTCCTCTAACATGACACTATTCTTAGCTACCCTAGTTGTGCCTGATGGACCTACGTAACCTAGATCAATAAAATATCTTGCTATACTTATAGTATTGGGATCCACCATCATAGCCTATGTGTCATCCTCTTTATCACATTTGTCATCTCTATCATTATCATCATCCCCTCCCTACTACTATGCTAAGTGATACCACTATCACTAGTCCCATTTCTAGTCTCTACCTCCACCTCATCCACATACATCAACACCTAACCTTGTACTTGTGCCTTCCCACTTACCTATCAAGGAGCTATAAGTATCAATGAAAAAACTTGTGTCCATTAGTACACATACTCTAATGTCACCCCTACATCTATTGGACCTCTTACATAATCCCATAGTATCCGTGTAATGCTTTCATAGCTAACCATAACTATATTCCTCTAAATCATTGGGGTAGTATGGCTAATCTCTCTAGTAACATGTTGAAACCACCTCGGATCTACTAGAATATATTACATCATACAAAAATATTAGAAAACTCCATCAAACCTATACTCCTTGATCACGTGAGTTTGCATCCTTATAATGAAGCATCTAGATGTCATAAATGATGTGTACCATGAATACCTATGATAATATTACTGATGTAAAATATAAGGACACCAAATGAAGAACTAGTTGTTAATTCATTGAACATATGTTGGTTAAAGTAAATTTCCTTAGGATGTCCTTTGCATCTTATGCTTGTCTACTCCAAACCATAAGCCAATGGCTCTTGAGGGTCCCTGACTCATCTCTAGTCCACTGGGCACTCTATAGATATATGCTCCCATCTCCAAACCATGAGTAATGTGAAATTCCAAATTCTCTAATGTCCTCAATAGGACACCATGTGAAAATCCATGTATATTGGGCCAATATTACTAATCCCTATGAAAATATCATAACATCTTTTATCATGGTATAGATGACTCCTTTCAAGCCCATGTGGAAGAAATGATCACTCTTGTTAGGAAGTAATATGTTGTTAATAATAGTGATCAGTACAATAACCTCCAAATTAATAAATGTTAGTGACAATGGAGCCTCTAGGGCTAAGTTATTAGGTCACAAGCTAGTGTAAATCTCTAATAGATCAATGTTAAACTTTTGATGAACGATGGTAATATCTAGAAATTTAGTCAAGTCATCCAACACCACCTACTACCATGATGAATTTGTATAGAATAATCTATGTCACCTCATAGGAAAATTTAGTATATGCTATATGTCTGCTAGTGTAATTATAACATACCCCTATAAGTAGGTGGAATGTCAATGTTTCTGAGTTCCATCGCTTTGTAAGTACACTCAAATAAGCATGATCAGCTCTAGTCATGGGCATCCATACAATGTCTAGTAAATATAGTGCATGAAGAAAGGCAACCATATCCTTTGTCTAAATCTTTACATTCAAAAAAAATGTGAATGCCACTCTCGTACCATAAGTAATGCAAGCCGATCTTACACCCACAATAAGATTAGTGTTAGCCTATTCTACTATCTAAACAAGTGCAAATGTCTACCCATATAAAATTGAGTCACCCCATGTCAATTTATCCTATTAATGCCTTAGTATAGGGTTTTTTATGAAGTTTTCATTTTTATTTTAACCCTTAAAAATGAACACCTATTTTGGTGAAATCATCGATTAGGCATGTTCTAATATTTTTAAATGAACTCACCTATTCAGTGAATTTCATTGATTTTAGATGAAATCATCATTTCTAGCCACCCACAAAATGGTGACTTCATTTATTTATTTTTAAATCAACAAATAGGTAAAATCAACCATTTGAAGGCAAAATTGTTGATAATTTTTTGCAAAGTCACCATCTACCTTGGTCAAAGCCACCCTTTTCCCTTTCATGAAAATGGTGGCTTCATCATTTTTCTAACTATGAAAAACATTAAATGAGATATAAATGCATTAAACATATAGGGTGAGGTCACCTACCAAAGGCCCGTTATGTGAAGGTCACCCATTCTCCTTTTCTTGGTAACTAACATATCTCTATCCTCATTTGCACACTATTTTTCTTTGATGACTCTCATGAAAAAATAGAGATCAAGTTTACAAAGGGCTTGGGTGAAAATGAATAATTCACTACATGGGGTGAATATATAGCTTTAAAATTTGAATTTTACACCCCTTAGTGCCTAAGGTTCCTTTTGTTTGCTCAAGGAGGTTTATTTTTTGCTTTCATATTATGGTTTATGTACTATTTGATCCTAGGTTCCTTTTTTCTTGGTTGTTTTATCACCGACCCATTTTATTGGGCCTCTTGCGAGACCTGCTTAATAAAATTAATTTTTTTTACCTATACCACATGTTAGTTCAAATGTGTATCTTCATATTCATACTTTGACTAAAATCATGTTGTTATTCTTTAGTAGGTCATCATCGATCTATTTTATAGGTTTTCACATAAGCTACCTTTTCCAATTTTCCTAGATGCAAAAAATTCTCTTTCAACCGATCAATAATCTATTTTGCCTTCCTAGGTAAAACTCATTTTTAGTCATGCAATCTAAATATGCCCTATCATGCAAATCCCTATGCAAATGATTATAAATTCTTTTTGGAAAATCATTATTTTTTACTCTACCTACCCTATAGGGGAACATATATGTGCCACTGATTATAATGGATTTTGGGAAAATATGTGTTTTATCATACATTGACACTAGATTAGGTCATTTTCTTCATTTCCATAGAATGTTCAACAAATCTATTTGCCACCCAATCTCTCAAGGGGGTATCCAGGGCTAATAGACCACCCTTTGGGGCATGAATCTTTTGTCTTAATGGTTTTTTGCATTATTTGATAATATGTTATTGTGCATGTGTCTTAAAACACCTTATCAAATAGGGAAAAACTATAGACACTCATTTTTTGTTGCATTTTATGTCTATAGTGGACTTCAGATTGATTTCTAAATAACTATACAAGTAAAGTCCAAAAATTACCAAAATGACCAAATTTATCTGTGCATGGGATATAACCATCCAAAATCATGTTAAGACTTCTTTATTTGGGGTATTACCCTATAGGTAATGATAATATATCTTGGATTGTAACCTACAAATTAATAAATCAACCTTTCAATCTATTAATGCAAAACACAAATAATTCTTAAAGGCCAAAAACCCTAACCAGGATTAATTTTAAATCAACTTCAATTGACTAATTAAGTAAAAATTTCACGTTTAATTAGGGAATTACATTTTAAAAAAATCAATAAAGATGAGATCAAAGTTAAAGGAATTAATAATATCTTTTATAAATGCCTAAAATTCAAAGAAAAGGTGAGTCACAGCTCATAAATATCTTTTATGAGTTATCAAGCCTCATAAATTAGTCTGACCCAACACAAAGTTAATCTAAACCTAACCAAGGTTAATCTAGACACAACCAAGATTTAAACTAAACCTAACTGCACTTGAGTTAGAGTTAGTTTTAAAACCTATAAATACAAGTGTCATTGCTCATATCTAAACAAGCTCTCAAGTTAAAGTTATAATGTTAGATTTATTAAGGAGAAGTTTCACCAAGACAAGCTAATCTAAGCTTCAAGTGGTCTTAGAGAAGTGTTGCCCAAATAAAAATTTCATTGATAAAGGTCTTTATTACCTACAAGCGGAGTATGAACATCCTTTATGCTAATGAATGAGTACTAGTTCAACAAGGGAGGTAACATAGTTTTGTGTTTTATCTTATATTTGTAATTTTTTTCATTAAATTAAGCTCACCTAAGTACATAAACAAGAATATTTTAGTTTATATTGTATTGTTTGATTTAAATTCTCTTTTGACTTCACTAACAAGAAACTACTGAAATTTGGCTCTTAAGATTTCTATGATACACCCTTGACCATATGTTGGAAAAAAAACATGGAATGTTTTGAAGGAGGAGACAAAACATGGTAGAAAGGATAAAAATTATGAACATTTAAAAAATATTAATATAAATCATGTTTACGGATAAGGGATATGCATAAATTAAAAAGTGATGGTGTTAGAAATTTAAAGGCTACAATAATGATTGTGTTTAATATTGATTTAGATTAATATTTTATTTAATTAATATGATATATTAAATTTATCAATAATAATTTCTAATGTAATGGAGTTAGTATTAAAGGCTTTTCACTAAAGAAGAGATCAAAGTTTTTTCTAAAGAAGGATTTATCAAGTTGATAGATAAGAAGATGGAAGCAATCAAAAACTTAAATGCTAATAGTGATATGTTAATTCGGTAATATTTTATTTCCAATGACAAATTTTTATTATATAAAAGTATTATTTATCATGATCTTTTTTTTATGCACATAAAATTTAACTAAATCTGCTTCTCTTTTAATATAGGAATCAATGTTATTGAGTGTGAGAGGAGATGATACATTTAGAATGGTCATCATAGATGATGCAATAACAAATGAAAAAATAAAATTTCATGTTATAATAAACAATTAACTCCAAATATTAAAATCAAGTAAAATACTATAATTTCAATAAATTTGTATGAGATATCTTTAATGAAGTATAAGTTCTCAATATTATTCAAGAAGTGAGATCTATAATTTTTTTGGGTTTAAGTGAAAAATTTAATATTGTTTTTATTTTAAAATATCAAATATGCAAATTATTATAGTAGGTAAAAATTAATTTGAATTAATATATCATTTTTTGATTAGTTATTTTATTAGGTTTATTATTTTAATTCTATTTTTTAATAAATTATTTATTTTTGATAAATTTAAATTTTTAGTGTGTTCATTTAGATAAAATCAATGTGAATGTAATTAATATATCTCAATTAGTTATATATATGAAATTGGGATAATATTAATTATGAAATTTTTTATTTTTAAAATCTTTCAAAAATGATTATCGTGATAACTAAATTGTAACTTTCCTATATAAATTTTAGGTAGTAATTAGTATTGTAGAAAAAGTTATGAAAATTGACACAAATATTATATTAATGGATTTTATTTTTAAATGTAAAAAATACGCAACATAAAAATAGATAGAAAAGTTATAATTTTTATAAACTATTAAAAGTTGACAAATGCTAAATTTATGGACATGTTACAAATTTTGAATAAGTTACGGTAATAATTTTTTAGGCAAGCTATACATTTCATTAATTTTGTATTATCAAAGGTATAATAAATTGTAGAGAAGCAACAATAGCATGAGAGATTATGGATGAGATACAATTTCAAAGTCACATTTTTAATGTTTGGAATTTTTTATAGCCACAAAAAAAAATTATAGAAAAATTGTGGAAAGTTGTGGGAGATACTATCAAAATAGTTAGAATGGAATGTGGATGTGGGAGATACTATCAAAACAGTGCATAAAATCAATTAGATACATTGATTTTAAAAATACAAAAATACAAGTCTGAGATTTTTGAGATGCTTGGAAGGATATATGAGGACAACTTTCCTTTATTTTTAAGATCACAAATTGATTTTTTCAAATACTTTTAGGAAAATAAACATAAATTATTTTTAAAAAGATTAATTAAGATTAAATGAAATGGGGTTTTAGGCCACATGAAAGCAATTAAATAAAGTTGAATATTAACCACACCCAAAAATAAACAATCAAACAATACATAAAATGACTCTAATAAAAGTGTTCTCTATTCTATTTGTGTAAAGGGGGAACCCTAGCACAAGACTACTTTTTGCTATGCGTTGAAACCTTAACCACTATGTGTTGAATTTCTCCACATCAGACCCTAATCACCATGATTTGAAGGTATTAAAGTTAATTAGTGCATAATTGAAGGATTCATGAGTGCATGATCAAAAGAATCAATTGGAACTCCACTACAACTCATTGATTACTAGTTGTTTAGTTTATTTTAATTTTAGATTGTGTTCGCATGATCAATGCTGATAGTTCTCATGATCAATTCATGTTAGTTTTATTTTTAGAATATTGTTCAAGCTACTTGTTAAACTCATTTAAATATAGAGATCCTTATTATTTAATAAAGAGATAATGAACAATGCTTTATATTGAAAAAATAGTCTTTCTTTTGAATCTTTATATTTCTAAGTTTATATTTTTTTCTTGAGAAACTCGTTATTTATATGGTCTATATTATTTCAATAGCTCTCAATATAGTGTTAGATATTTATTTATTTCATTTTAATTAGTACCAAAACATGTTGAAAATTTTTATTTTTGTAGGTAGCAATTTCAACTTATCAGTTATCTCCAAAATGACAAATAACAACTTTCCATTCCAACTTCCAATGTTTATAGGAAACAACTATGATTATTAGAATATTAATATGAAGACCTTACTATTTTTCTAAGATATTTAGGAATTAGTGGAATTTGGATACACAAAACCTACAGATTAGAATGCTCTAAATGATTTGACAACAAAACAACAAACTCAATTGAAAGAAGATAAAAAGCAGGACAATCAAACACTATCTGCTATCCAATCCACATTGGATATTTCAATTTTTACCCATATATATGGTATGAAAAAATCAAAGGATGCATGGGAATCTTTGTAAATTGCATACCAAGGATCTGATAAACTTAGATTGGTAACACTTCAAACCTTAAGAAGAGATTTTGAAAATTTAAGGATGAAAGAAGCTAAGTCTATTCAATATTTTATTACTAGGACTCAAGGTGTTGTGAATCAACTTAAAATACAAGGAGAAGTAATTACAAAATAAAAAATAGTATAAAAGCTATTGAGATCTCTTTTTCCTAAATTTGATCTAGTGGTGATAGCCATTAAATAAATAAAAAATCTCACCACCTTCAAAGTGGTAGAGTTGGTTGGTTCCTTACAATCTCATGAGGAGCGTATGTAACATTCTACGGAGAGTTTAGTGCAAGATTTCTAGTCTATAGTGAAGGTTGAAGACAAATTAACAACTCTTTTTTTTTTAAACACACAAACCTCAAGGGGAGCCTTCTAATAATAGATGACATGGTAAAGAAAGATGAAGAAGCTATAACAGAGGGAGAAGACGAGGCAAATGTTTTGTAGATCAGAGAAGCATCCAGTGTAAATATTGTGAATGTTATGGACATTATGAATCTAAGTGTAGAAAGAATAAATCTGACTTGAACACGTCAAGATCTAACTATATTGAAGAGTCTTTGGAAGATCCCAAACACTCCACATTATTCACATGCAATTTGGTGAAAGAAAATAAAAAAACATGTGTGGTTCTTGGATAGTGGTTGCTCTAATCATATGATAGGGAAATCTAATCTCTTTGTCAAATTAGATGCATCTGTAAAAATCAAGTAAAATTTGGTGATGATAAAGAGTTTGATATGATGGGAAAAGGTACCCTTATTGTAAAACTAATCAAGGAGAAAATAATTACATTTATAATAATTTGCATGTGCCCAAATTACAACATAACCTTTTAAGTATTGGACAAATTGTAGCAAAAAAATATAAAATTATGTTTAAAGACAACTGCTAAAAAATATTTGATAAATCAGATAATTATCATCTTGTAGCAAAGGTTCCTATGATAGAGAATAGGTTATTTCCTCTTACATTGCATTCTACTACCATGCATGCCTTCAAAGTAACCAAAAATGATTCATAGTTATGGCATCAACGTTATGGTCATCCAAATTTTCAAGGACTAAATTTACTTCACAAGAAGAATATGGTGAGAGGACTTCCAGCAATTCAGGCAAAAGAAGAAGTTTGTTTAGGGTGTGTACTTGGCAAGCAACATTGAGATAACTTTTTGAAGAAAAAATATTGGAGGGAAAAATCTCCTCTAGAGCTTGTGCATGCTAAAATTTGTGGTGCTATGCAAGAGGAATATTTGGGTAAGAATCTTTATTTTTTGACTTTCACTGATGATTTTTCTCACCACACATGGATTCATATTCTTAAGAAAAAATTTGAAACTTTTGAATGCTTCAAAAAATTTAAATCTATGGCTGAAAAACAAAGTGGGTATTATCTCAAAATACTCAAAATAGATAGAAGGGGAGAATTCACTTCCAAAGAGTTTTTTATTTTTGTAATAAAAATGGCATTAAGCAATAACTTACTAAAACTTATACCCCCCAACAAAATGGTATCATAGAAAGAAAGAACCATACCATTATGGAAATGGAATGAAGTATGTTACAGTCAAAGTATCTTCCAAATTGTTATTTGGGAGAAGCAAATGGAAATAATGGTATACATCTTCAATTGAAACCCCATAAAATTAGTTCAAAACATCACTCCAAAAAAATCTTGGAGTCGTCACAAGCCTTTAATGGCTCATCTTCACGTATTTGGTTATTCTGCATATGTTCATATTCTAGCTCAGAAGTGGAATAAGTTGGATGTAAAATCCTAACATTGTATCTTTGTGGGGTATTCTAATATAGCTAAAATATATAGATTCTGTAATCCTAACACAAAGAAGTGGATTATTAGTTGAGATGTGTTTTTTGATGAAGGGGTAGAATGGTAATGGAAAAAGGTGCATAATAAAAAATACCACTAGTAATAATAGACATAGAAGTTGGAACTATTCCTCCTCTCCCCACAAGATCAAGTGAAAGTTCAAGCCCTAATAGTAGTTCAAGTTTGAGCTCTTCAAGCTGAAGCTCACAAGGTTCATCTACTAGCACACCTTCAAGTGATAGTTCAAGTTTGGCATTAAGTCCAAGATATTCAAGAAAGGTAGGAAGTTTAAATCAAATTTATCAGAGTAATATAATTCTAATTACTAATTTTTCTTTGTTTAGTAAAATTCATGTTGAACCCTTTGAATATGAAGAAGTAGGAAAATAAATGGTATTGATTGATGCTATGAATGATGAGATGGAAGCAATTGATAAAAATAATACATGAGAATTAGTAAAACTTCCAAAAGACAAACAGGTGATTAGTGTCAAATAGATTTATAAGGTAAAATATCATGTTGATGCTTTTGTAAAAAGACACAAGGCAAGACTAGTTTCCAATGGATTTACACAAACACTTGGAGTAGATTATTAAAAAATATTCAATCCAGTTGCAAGAATTGATACAATAAATATTTTACTGGCTATTTCTACACAACACAAGTGGCCAATATATCAGATTGAGTAAAATCAATGTTCCTTAATGGATATATAGATGAGGAAGTCTATGTGGAGTAGCCCATGGGCTATGAAATTATAGGTAAAGAATAATTAGTTTACAAGTTGAAAAAATCTATCTATAGGTTGAATCAATCTCCTCATGCCTGTATGCAAGGACTGATAGTTATTTCTTGAAGAAGAGATTTAGAAGAAGCCATTCTGAGACAACCATGTATGTCTAACATATTGGTAATGATATTCTCATTGCTTGTCTTTATGTTGATGATCTTATTTATACAGGTAACAATAAAACTCTCATAGATAATTTTCAGGTAGAAATGAAATAGGAATTTAAAATGTCAGATCTGGGACTCATGCATTATTTTATTGGTATGTAAGTACAACAAGTAGTATGTATTTTCATTTGTCAAAAAAAGTAAGTAGCCAATTTATTGAAAAGGTTTATAAATATGAGATTCACAATAGTTACAACTCTTATAGCCCTTGGTGAGAAATTAACCAAGGCAGATGCAAGTTCCAAAGTGGATGCTACTTTGTACAAAAGTTTGGCTAGGAGCCTCAGTACCTCACCACTACAAGACCTGATATTATGTATGTTGTGAGTCTCATCTCTCGATTCATGTAGGATATGCATGATTCTCATTGGCATGTTGTAAAAATAATCTTATGGTATGCGAGTAGTACACAAAATTTTGGCATTCATTATTCTTCCACTAAAAAATTTGAGCTAGTTAACTACACATATTTTAATTGGGCTAGTTCAATTGATGATAGAAAATATACATCTAGTTATGTATTCTCCCTTAGTTATGGAGTTGTATCTTGGATTAGTAAAAAGAAGGAAACCATTGCACTTTCTTCAATAAAATTAGAGTATATTATAACATCAACAATAAATTGGTAAGAAATATGGATTCGAAAGATATTAGAGGATTTACATTTGATTTAGGAACATCCAACTACACTTTTTTGTGATAATAATATCACTATTACCATGGTGTAGAATCATGTGTTTCATGCTAGATTGAAACATATCAAGATCTGACATCACTTCATTCAAGATTTGGTACAAGATGGGCAAGTTGAGTTACACTTTTGTCCTACTTCTGAGCAAGTAGCTGATATTTTACCAAAGATCTTATAAAAAGTTTTGTTCCCATCAAGATGGCGACTACATCCACCAAGTAGATAAATTCAATGGTGATGTATACAAGAATAGGGGATAAAATCCCTATAATTTTTCTTATTGAGAGCCTTAAGGTTGTGTTGGATTTGGTGAGGATGGTGGATGGGGTAGCTGCTAAAGGAATGCAACCATCTATTTAAAGGGTTAATACAAACTCTAATGGCACCATTAAATCACCCATATTTAAGGATAAGGATAAGGCTTGTAATATATTAGAAAGAAAGCTAAATCATTAATGCCTATAAAAACCATTCCTCTAGTAGTATTTGTAGGTAACCAATTGAAAGAGATCCGTGTAAGAGAAAAGGCTTTCTCTCGTAAAAGTCTAAAATGTTAGTCCACTATTTTATGGCTCTCTTTCTTGGATCTACATCAATGGATATTGAAAACATGGGAGTTAAAAGGGAAAACTATCATTTTACTCAGTGTGAGAGTTTTTTTTCTCTATTTTGGAAGAAAGAAACTCTATTTTTCAATATTATTGGAGCTGGGGTAAGAAGTTTCTTGTTATGAAGCCATGGCATCTAGATTTTAATTCACTCATTGAGGCTTTCGATGTCAATCTAATTTGGGTAAGGCTACCACATCTACCATTTTAGTTTTGGTTCGATGAAGGTTCGAAATTTATTGGGGATTCATTTGGTGAATGCTTAATGATAGATGAAAACATTAAGTGGATGCACCATTCCACATTTACTCAAAAATTAGTCAATTTTAATCTTTTTGTAGATTTTCTAGAATTCATTAAGTTGAAGATCCGTGGTAGAACCTGGAAATAACCCCTTGATTATGATGTATTTCCTTTATGATGTCATAAATGCTTCAATACAGGTCATCTGGCTACTGCTTGTGGTTTGTTAAAGAGGAATATGGGAACATCATGGTAGAAGGATAATTTAAAATATTGTGATAGTGATGGAATTGAATCTTAAAATGAAATATATTTGGACAAGGAATTTGAGAGTGAAAAGGAAAGAGATATCCCAGAATTAGTACTAGAACTATCTATGAAAAGTTTGGCCCCATGTGAGGAATTCAGGGTCAAAGAACCTACAATGATTAATAAATGTGATTATAAAGAGAGGCAAGTGGTTTAAACTTCTTTCGCTGAAGGTGAAGTCTTGCTAGATAGGATTCCCTTGCTGAATCGAACATTAGGTAAGGCTTTTGAAATGTCTATTCTTAATTTTCATGATTTAGGTGAAGAAGGAGAATGGATGAAGGTGAGTTATAAAAATAATGTAAAAGGTAATAAGGAAAAGTTATTTTTGAATATGAACTTATTTTTGGCTTTGATTATGGTTGTTCTTAGTCTTCTAGTTTCTACAGGGTTTGTTATCTTGGTCTTTTCATATAATAAAAATGGGTATGGGACCCTCCAACCCTTTATTGACCAAAAAAAAAAAAAAAAAGACTCCAACTATATGCAAAGGAACCATTTTTAGGTATCTATAAATAAGTATTAAATACATGCTATACTTAAATAATTAAACATCTATCTAATTTCCTTCTTACAAAGGACTAAATTTGCCAATTGGCATTGCCTATCACAATTTTTTTGATGATGGTTATTTAGTTAATATTTTTATTCAAATCATAGTATATTTTATAGTAGGAGGAAACATTAAATAAAAATGTGTTTTGTATAATCCTTTATCTTTTTTGGCAGTGCGCCCAATATTTCATATTACATTTTGTACAATCTATGAAAGGAAATGTTTATATATTACAATCTAAAATATAAATAAAGTCATATGGCCATTAAATTTAACTTTCACTCCCTACTTCACATCACTCTCCACATCGTATAGAGACTAAAAATCATATCCATATAATAACAAGCTCTTATAACTTAAATATTATTTTCAAAGGAATGACTACTACAAATTGTTAACTCATAACAACCAGTTTTTATTCAACTCAATTTCATGATATTCTAAAAATAAAAAGTTTGGGAAAGACACTCATGTCTTAAACTAGAAATGGTCCACAAGACATTGAAAATTTAAAATTATGCATTATAACATTACCAAGATTACAAATTGTGAGTTTAAAACACATAATTAATTACATATTTATTTATTTATTTATTTTATTATATTATTTATTTATTTTTTTAAATAATTACAAATCTTATGAACCTCCTTTTTCAAATTTATTTAAAATTGAGTAAAAAAATTATGCCAAGACCATCCATATGATCTAGGTAAAATTGTTTGATCTTCAAAAGTCTACACAATGTAAATAAAATATTTAATTTTTTCTAGCCTTTTTTTGGTATTTCTCCATAGATATACATATACACTCAATTGTATTCTTAAAAGGATTAAAATGAACAAATGATAAATGTTTATTGGGGTTATTTTCAATATTTGTGTTATAGAAATCCATAATTTTTTAAGAGTTTTTAAATTGGAACAAATATTTTGATAAAAATAAATAACACAAAAAAATTTGCTTTGTTAAATGAAAAGTATTTCATAATGTAGAATTCTAGTTCAAAATTGATAAATTCTCTAATTTACTTCAAAATACATGATTGATTAAATGAACCTATTATATATATATATATATATGGCTCATCTTGACTTCCAAAACATAGAAATGTGAGAGGTGGAAAAGGGTGTATGCGCTCAACCAAATAAATAGGAGGCACCAAAATGGTATGAGAATAATAAAAACAATCATTAAAAGTGCCAAGATCCTATATATGGTCTTAAAATTAGAACAAACAACATAAATTATTTGAAAAAGGATAACATAAGATTAAGCAAAAAGGGATTTTTGGACACTTGAATCAACATAATGATTAAATAATGTTGAATATTAACCACACTCAGACATAAATAATTAATTTAAACATAAATAAAATAAATCTAACTATATACAAAGGAACCATCTTAAGGTATTTATAAATAAATATTAAATACATGTTCAACTTAAATAGTTAAACATCTAGTTAGTCCCTTTAATAGGGATTGAATTTGACGGTTCATATTATTTGTCATAATTTTTTTGATGATGGTTATTTATTAAATATTTAAATTTAATTGTTAGTATAATACATAATAGAAAAAGTAAATATTAAATAAACAAATTAAAAAGAAATCTATTATTTTTATATATTTTGGTGGCGTGTCTAAAATTTTAAAAATATATTTTATACAATCTAAGCAAGAAAATGATTATATTTTACAATAAAAAATATAAATAAAAATATATGGACACCAAATTTAACCCACTCCCTACTTTACATTACTCTCCACATCATATAGAGACTAAAAATCATATCCATATAATAACAAGCTCTTATAACTTAAATATTATTTTCAAAGGAATGACTACTACAAATTGTTAACTCATAACAACCAGTTTTTATTCAACTCAATTGCATGATATTCTAAAAATAAAAAGTTTGGGAAAGACACTCATGTCTGAAACTAGAAATGGTCCACAAGACATTGAAAATTTAAAATTATGCATTATAACATTACCAAGATTACAAATTGTGATTTTAAAACACATAATTAGTTACATATTTATTTATTTATTTTATTATATTATTTATTTATTTTTTTAAATAATTACAAATCTTATGAACCTCTTTTTTCAAATTTATTTAAAATTGAGTAAAAAAAGTATGCCAAGACCATCCATATGATCTAGGTAAAATTGTTTGATCTTCAAAAGTCTACACAATGTAAATAAAATATTTAATTTTTTCTAGCCCTTTTTTGGTATTTCTCCATAGATATACATATACACTCAAGTGTATTCTTAAAAGGATTAAAATGAACAAATGATAAATGTTTATTGGGGTTATTTTCAATATTTGTGTTATAGAAATCCATAATTTTTTAAGAGTTTTTAAATTGGAACAAATATTTTGATAAAAATAAATAACACAAAAAAATTTGCTTTGCTAAATGTGTAGTGAAAAGTATTTCATAATGTATAATTCTAGTTCAAAATTGATAAATTCTCTAATTTACTTCAAAATACATGATTGATTAAATGAACCTATTATATATATATATATGGCTCATCCTGACTTCCAAAACATAGAAATGTGAGAGGTGGAAAAGGGTGTATGCGCTCAACCAAATAAATAGGAGGCACCAAAATGGTATGAGAATAATAAAAACAATCATTAAAAGTGTCAAGATCCTATATATGGTCTTAAAATTAGAACAAACAACATAAATTATTTGAAAAAGGATAACATAAGATTAAGCAAAAAGGGATTTTTGGAGACTTGAATCAACATAATGATTAAATAATGTTGAATATTAACCACACTCAGACATAAATAATTAATTTAAACATACATAAAATAAATCTAACTATATACAAAGGAACCATTTTAAGGTATCTATAAATAAATATTAAATACATGTTCAACTTAAATAGTTAAACATCTAGTTAGTCCCTTTAACAGGGATTGAATTTGATGGTTCATATTATTTGTCACAATTTTTTTGATGATGGTTATTTATTAAATATTTAAATTTAATTGTTAGTATAATACATAATAGAAAAAGTAAATATTAAATAAACAAATTAAAAAGAAATCTATCATTTTTTATATATTTTGGTGGCGTGTCTAAAATTTTTAAAATATATTTTATACAATCTAAGCAAGAAAATGATTATATTTTACAATAAAAAATATAAATACAAATATATGGACACCAAATTTAACCCACTCCCTACTTTACATTACTCTCCACATCATATAGAGACTAAAACTCATATTCAGTCATATCCTTATAATAACAAGTTCTTATAACTTAAATCTTCCTTTCAATTGAATGCCTACTACAAATCATTAACTCATACCAACCACTCTTATTCAACACAATTGTGATATATTCAACTCAAATGTGATATTCTAAAAAGAAAATACTATGAGAAAGACATTCATGTACTAAACTCTATAACATATTAAATATTTAAAATTATACATTATAACATCATAAGGATTATAAGTTGTGAGTTCACAACACATAATTAATTTCTTGTTTCTTCTTTTTTATTTTGTTTTAAAAAATAAAATATATAAGCCTTATAAATCATTTTCTCAAAATTAGTTTAAATCTTAAATTTTTAACATAAGTCAAAACATAATATTTAATTTGGAAATTATTAAAAATATTTAATCAATTAAAAAATGAATATTTATTTATTTATTATTTTGTATTAATTATATAATATAATCAATTCAACAAATTTGAAATAAATTCTATTGTTCAAAATTACTGGAGTTGGGGTAAGGCCTTTCCTGTTATAAAGCCATGACATCTGGATTTTAATCTAGTCATTGAGGCTTTCGATGTCAAACCAATCTGGATAAGGCCACCATAGCTTCCATTTTAGTTTTAGTTTGATGAAGGTTTGAAATTTAATGGAGATTCATTGGGTGAATGCTTAATGATTGATGAAAATAGTAAGTGGATGTGCCATTCCATATTTACCTAAATACTAGTCAATCTAAATATTTCTATAGATTTGTCATATTTGAATGAGCTAAAGATCCATGGTAGTACCTAGAAACAACCCCTCAATTATGAGGGCTTGCCTTTCCAATGGCATAAATGTTTCAATACAAGTCATCTAGCTATTGCTCGTGCTTTGGTAAAGAGGAATAAGGGAGCATCATGGTGGAAAGCTAATTTAGATGATTGTGACAGTGATGGAATTGAATCTAAAATTGAAATAGATTTGGACATGGCATCTGAGAGTGAAAAGGAAAGTGATATCCTAGACTTACTACCAAAAATGTCTATGAAAAAATTGGCCTCATGTGAAGAATCGTGGTCAAGGAACTTGTAATGATTAACAACTGTGAATATAAAAAGAGGTAGGAGGTTCAAAATTCTTTTGTTGAAGGTGAAGTATTGCTATACATGATTCCCTTATTGAATTAAACATTAGGAAAGGATCTTGAAATGTCTATTCTTAATTTTCTTGAAATAGGAGAACAAGGAGAATGGACGAAGGTGATTTCCAAAAAGAATGGAAAAGGTAAGAAGGACAAAGGATCTCTTAATATGAACATTTGATTGCAAAGGAGCATGTAGATGAAGGATTTGAGTGGGGTTTTGGATTTGTTTATGGTTATTCTTGGTTTTCCCATGTCTACAGGCTTTGTTATTGTGGTCTTTTCATATATAGAAATGGGTAAGGGACCCTCCAACCCTTTATTGAGAAAAAAAAGAGAATCTAACTATATGTAAAGGAACCATATTTAGGTATCTATAAATAAGTATTAGATACATGTTCTACTTAAATAATTAAACATCTAGCTAGTTTCCTTCCTACAAAAGACCGAATTTGACAATTGACATTGCCTATCACAATTTTTTTGATGATGGTTATTTAGTTAATATTTCTAGTCAAAAATAAGTATAGCTTATAGTAGAAGGAATACACATTAAATGGAAATATATGTTTTATATAATCCTTTATATTTTTTGGCTACATGCCTAATATTTCAAATTACATTTTATACAATCTATGCAAGGAAATGTTTTTATAGACTTATATATGTATTATTATTGAACTCTGTTAATGATGAAAGCTTTGTGAAAATATTTAATGGATTGAATGTTTTAATTTTATAGTATGTATATTGAGCTTTTGTGAGATGTAGACACTAAAAAATTGCACATGATAGTTCTATTTGTCGAAACACCTTAGGACCCCTATTGAACCTTGAGTCTACTCAACCACATAGTTATCTAACTCATCAACCTACTAACTTAACCTTTTTAACCAACCCCTTTTAACTTACTTTAACCCTTTTAACTTTGAATACTCAATCATTGATATTTATCTTAACCATCGACGGTTAGCTTGACCGTCGATAGTTAGGTCCTCACTTCCTAAATAAAGATAACTCATGATGTGTGAGCTAGCACATCAAAATATTATCTACATGTCCACCTTCTCCATTTGATAATGCATCATAAACATCAAAATCATCATACAAACCTCCTATGGAACCTTCTATCTCTATCTCTCTTTGTCTATAAAAGGAGGGGAGTAGGAGGTGAAAAGGATCTATCATCACAATCACTCTTGCATATAGGTATTTAATCTTTACAACACCTAGTCTTCCTTCCAACCAACCAGCTATTAGAAAAGAGACCTAACATTATGCCAAAATTGCTTTATAACCACAAACATCATTACTTTGGAAAAACTCATCTAGGTTTCACCAACATCTTCAACCAATCAAAGCTAAGTATTTTTTTTCATGTATTCATTTACTTTATTTAATTTTAAAACCTATACCTAAACTAAACATTTTCCATTGATACTTATAAGGCCCTCTCTTACCCTCACGACCATTAACCAACCTCCAACAACCCTTAAAACCTTTTTATAAGCAACCCATAACCTATTTTGGTCAGAACTAATAAGTTGTCCAAACCCACAGTGATCATTGATGGTCACCCTAATCATTGATGATCACCTCAACCATCGATAATCACCTTAACCATCGATGGTCACCCTGATTGCTGATGGTCACTGTGTGAATTTTTTGACTAAAAACCAATAACCTATCAACCAATCACCAACCTCAACCAAAACCCTATTTTCTTGGCCCCTATCATATCACAGACCAGAAACATCACCTAAACCATTATTTAACTATTTAGCATTTACCTTAATGTTGTTTTTTTAGAACACTAACATTTAATTTGTAAAGTATTTATTTCTTTATATCTAGTACTTTTATGTTATGCAACCTTTATTTTCAACATTAACTTGTATCAAAAGGTGTATTGAAAACCTCCTAAGTAGGTCACGCTTCTTGGATCTAGAATTCTAGGTAATCCACCCATCTACATATCTAACCAACGCTTTTCTAGTTCTCTCTTATTATAGGTCATCTTCCCAAGCCAAAGAAGAGTATCTAAAACCATCTGGATCATGGAGCACAGACCATATCTAGGTTCTACTAACCTCTACACCTCTTTTAGTTTTACCTTTCTTCTTTAAATATAAAAAGCAAAATTTGAGTAAAACATTTTGGCACACCCGATGGGACCTAGTTACATCTAGTCCCCTTTTCTTTTTTATTCTATACTCTCACAACAAAATTGAAAATTTATTTTGGGTATATAATTAATTACATACATTGATTGATTGCATGTCTATCTCATTTATTTAAATTAAAATCAAAGTAATAAATTGTAGCTTCACCTCTTTATGACACACCATACCAAACCACTCATCAATCAAACATATTAACACCTGACATAATGCTCGACTAGGATTCCATCACCTAGTGGTAAACCTTCACCCTTTGGCTATCTTACTTGGACTTCACTACCAAGAAGATAAACCAAAACATAGATCTCTAGTTGAGTATAAACTCTAAATATCAGTCTATCTTGGCTAAGCACCCAACATCTGTGTTTACTATGGTGTGTGAAGTGAGGGGGTAGAACCCAACATCAAGCCACATACTAACTTTCAATACAAATTTTAAGAGCCATAACTAACCCGAAACCAACCATAAACTTCTTTTCTAGTACCTAATCTACAAGTGAAGTCTTCCAACATTCTTTCTAACTTGAGTCATAAGCCAAAAGAGAGACTAAAAAGAACCTTAGGAGTTAACTTAGTTTAGTGTGTGTTTTGTCTTTTTGACTTTTTTGTTATCTTCTCTTTGTTTTGAGTTATGAGAAACCTACCTCCCACCATCTTTCCTCCATTGCATTGTCTAATAGACCAACCTATATTCTCTTTTGGAGATCCTAACTTTACTAGGATCTTGGAGAATGACCATCACACCTTAGATTAATACCTTGCATCATGAGCCACTTATGTTCCTAACCTTACCTACAACCAACATAAACTACCCTACAACTAACCTAACTTTACCTACAACCAACCTAACCTCATCAAAAACCAACCCAACCTCACCCACAATCAATAAAATGCTATCTATCACCAATCAAACCTCAACTACAACCAGCCAACAAACTATCAATTACCACCTAAGTTAGTTACAATGTTAATAGATCAGATGATCAAGTTAGAGTCATCTATTTCTAGTATCCATGATCAATCAAACACTACCTACAACCAATCAAATCTCAACTACAGCCAACCAACAACCTATCCACTACCATTTAACCATCATCATACTCAACCCATAACCCATCAATACCAACTTAATAATTATCATAACTAACCTCAACTTCAACCTATCTAACCTCATCAACCATTGGGTAACATACCCCAACCATCATATCAACTACACCAACCCACTTTGAGGTAGCCCTCTTTATCTCAACATTGATATTTGGTCTATCTTCTTTGCCATCCACCCAACAACTATCAAGCCAACATATCAACCTTACCTAAGAAATCAAAACCACCTAACCTATCAACTCAAATAAACCTATCAAACCAACTAACCTCATCAAACCAATTGATTATCTCACAAACTCAAGAACAAGATATCATTAAACCTCTTTTTGCACCCATTATTGTGCACACCAATAACAAAGCCCTCAACATAGTGAGGGCCATCCATTAGATTTTTTTCTTAGTCAACTTATAACTACGGAAACCATAATACAACCCTTAACCAAGCCACTTGTTAACCAAGTGGAACCTTCTCAACTTTCTTTCAAAATCATAATTAAGAAAACCAATTAACCTTTGCCACTCACTCATGTGGAACCAACCAACCAACCTCTTCCACTCACCCAAGTGGATCCAACCAACCAACCTCTTCCACTTACCCATGTGGAACCAACCAACCAACATCTTTTACTCACTCATGTGGAACCAACCAATCAACATTTTCCACTCACCCATGTGGAACCAACCAACCAACCTCTTCCACTCGCCCATGTGGAACTAACTAACCAACCTCTTCCACTTACCCATGTGTAAACAAAATACCAACCTCTTCCATTCAACCATGTGGAACCAACCAACCAACATTTTCCACTCACCCATGTGGAATCAACCAACCAACCTTTTCCACTCACCCATGTGGATCCAACTAACCTATCTCTTCCACTCACCAATTTTGTATAACCTAGCATCAACCTTACCTTACCAACCATCAACACAACCTTAAAAAAATTAACCCTACCTAACTTACCATAAACCAAAACAAACCTACCATTAACCTAATGAAACTTACCATCAACCCAACCTTACCTATAATCATCCACCCAACCTTACCTCACCAATAAAACCAAACAATCAAAATAATCTCTACACCAAATTAATCAACCAAAATCAACATACATTTTAACTCAACCACAACCAACCTATTTAACAACCCAAACCAAGATCAACCCATCAAATATAATAAACCTACCCTAACCTACTAAATTAGGCCCAACAACATTTTCCTAGCCTTGGTATAATAGAGGAAATCCCATTTGAATCACTATGTACAACATCAAATAACTAACTAATTACCATTAAACACTAACAATTAACAACTAACAACCCATTTTGGAAGGTGGATGAAGTCATCTTCACCCCTCTTAAACCCTCTTATTAACCAAAACCTCACCTTGGGATCATTTTCCCATCTTTGACCATCTATGCAAAGAGCAAACCGGGGGAACTTTCCCTCCATAAAGATTTAACCATTTATCAACCCAAACCATACCTTAATAATTAAATAAAATAACCCTTAACATTTTTTCCTCTACCTATCAACCAACCAACCATGAACCATTTGAGATTACCCTTCTCCATCAACCAACCAACCAACCAAATGACTTTAACCTTAGTCATTTTGGGTAACCTTTTACATGTTTTCTATGATCCAACAACCTATTTGGGAGTCACCTTCTCCCCCAACCTTTGGAGAATACCTTCTCCATAAACCCAACTTAAACCAAGTGGTATACCAAATTATAGTAACCCATTTGGACACCACTGAACCTATTTGGGAGTCACCTTTTCCCTCAACCATTAGAGATTACCCTTCTCGACCAAACTATCACCTAACCAACCTCACCTTTTTTATAAATCCACATATTTTCTACCTCTAATCAAGTGTTGGAAAGTAACTGGGGGACATCTACTCTCCTAATTGACATCAACCATTTAATTTTAGAGATGTGGAAACATAATGCCTTATTTTATTTTAATAAAAAGCCTGAAACGTCCAGTTTCTATAGGTATCCTGTAGAAGAAACCTGTAGTGGCTACATGAAACCTATAGGTCAAAACCTGTAGTTTCTATGGGAAGCCTATAGAAGAAACTTGTAGTGGTTGTAGGCAACTTATAGGTGAAAATATACAATTTCTATGGGCAACCTATAGGTGAAGACTGTAGTTGTTGTGGGTAGCCTATAGATGAAACTTGCAATTGTTATGGGCAACCTATAGGTAAATCATGTAATGGCTATGGGTAACCTATAGGTGAAAACCTACATTTACTATAAGAAACCTATAGGTGAAGACTGCAGTTGCTACATGCAACCTAAAAATATAAATTCTATAACTTGACTGATGCTATGGGATTTTATATATAAGTGCTGTTATAAATTGATAGGAATAGGTCAATGTCAAATTTTAGTCCTAATGTTGTGAATCGATATAAGCACTGTGTGGTCATGGTTACATTGGTCATGGATCTATGTTGGTAGGGCCATGAAGGTCTATTTTTAATGATACACTTTTAGGCATTAATTGAATGCAGGAGAAACTTGAGGATGGTTAGATGATGATTTCTCAACAACCCGTACATCACTGTCATAGTCATATGACTATTTAAAGTAGTTTGTTTTTAATATATGTAAAAGATTGTAATCATAGGAAGTTGTAATATATTTTTACTTCCTTATTATGTAAGGAAGTTGTAAAAAATTATAATAGAAGGAAGTTATAATAGATCTGTACTTCCTTATTTTGGAAGGAAGTTGTAACAAATTGTAACTATAAGAAGTTACAACAAATTTTATACTTCCTTATTTTTAGTGATCATCCCTTTAAAAATGGAAAAAGAGGTAGAACAATAATGTAAAAGTGAATTGAAGATGAAATATGAATATAGTTGCATAGTAATTAATAGAAAGAGAAAATTTATCTTCAGATAAAGATGTTTGTAGAGTGCTCTAATACAGAGACTGAGGGCTAGGAAGTGCTAGACACTTGTATAAATTCCTTTGGAAGTTTGAATATAAGATTTTTTGAGTTTCTTGGTGGATGTATCCCAGCATTTGGGTGAACCACATTAAATATTGTGTCAGTATTTTTGTATATTTTTTAGCATCTTTTATTTCTCTATTTTTTGCATGTATTTATTATTCCATATTTATTTTTTTAACTTGTAATTACATGTTTAGATTATTTTTAATCAATGGGTTACAAATTATATTTTGATACAGATTTGTAAAATCAATTATTTTGATCTGGGCAATTGAGTAATACTGTATGTAATAAAATCTTGAAACTTTCTATGTTTAACCCAACAAGTGGTATCAGAACCATCTTTGTGTGGTTTTGTGTGCTATTTTGCAAGTTATAAATCTCTGTAGGATCTCAAACTCAGAGTAATATCTTCTCAAGTGGGAGATCTTGAACAATGATAGATGATGGAAGAAGAGTGGTTGATAAATTCAATGGACAAATTTTATTTTATGGAAGATGCAGATGATTGACTATTTATATCAAAAGGACCTCTATCTACCACTTCATGGAAAGGCAAAAGGATAGGGAAAGAGAATAGATGAGGAATGAAATGTCTTGGATAGAAAAGATTTGGGAGCCATAAGGCTCTTCTTGGGAGGAAGTGTTTCCTCTAATATATCTGAAAAAAATACTATAGGAGAACTTATGACCACCTTATGCAAGTTGTATGAGATGTCTTCAACAACAAAAAAGGTGTATCTAATGAAGAGGTTATTCAACCTAAAAATGAATGAGAATTCAAGTGTCGCTAAACATATGAATGATTAAAATACTATTACAAATCAGTTGACTTTTTTGAAAGTGAAACTAGATGAGGAAGTCAAGGTCTTGTTGTTATTATGTTCCCTACCTGAATCTTGGAATAATCTTGTGATGGATGTGAGTAATAGCATGTTTGGGAGAAATAATCTTAAAATGGAGGATTTTGTTGGTGTCATAATCTCTTAATAAATGAGAAGGAAGATATCCGATGAAACTTCAACAAGCAATGCACTAAATGTTGAATCTAGAGGGAGACAAAATAATAGATGGAGGAGAAAGAGCCATGGATCAAAAGGAAGATCTTTATCTTCCAAACATAGATCCAAGTCAAAAGGAAGAAGTGTTGTATGCTAGAATTGTATAAAGTCTAGCCATATGAGAAAGTAGTGGTGGGCTCCTAAAAAGAATCTTAAGGAGAAACTAAATAATGATAATAAATAGGAGGAAAATATTTCTTCAAGTGATACTACTAATGTGTATCAAGATGCTTTAGTTTTGTCTTGTGATACAAAGGTTGAGTCATGGGTGATTGACTCAGGGGCATCTTTTCATTCTACTTTCAATCCCAAGTATTTTACAACCTCTGTAAGTGGCAAGTTTGGCCAAGTTTTCTTTGGAGACAATGAAACCTATGATATTGTTGGCAAAGAGTCAATAAAGATCAAGCTATAGAATGGAAATGAATGGATACTCAAAGAAGTAAGACATGTGCCAAGTCTTACCAAAAATATTATTTATGTAGGTCAATTGATAGAAGATGGATGTACTGTTACTTTCATTATAGAATCCTAGAAGGTAACAAAAGGTAATCTTTTTGTAGCTAGAGGGAAAAATGAAGGAACACTGTATTTGAGTAATTGCATTATTGATTATAATACTGCATTAGTTTCTACTTCTTATCTAGAAACTAATTTATGCCATTCAAGATTGGGTCATATGAGTCAGAAAGGTATGAGCATTTTTCATAAGACAAGGAAATTATTAGACTTAAAGTCTATTGATTTAGATTTATGTGAACATTGTGTTTTTGGCAAACCAAAAAAGGTTTATTTTTTGAAGGTTGGGCCTGAAAGAAAAGAAAAAAAATTATAATTAGTACATTCTAATGTTTGGGGATTAGTCCCTGAATAATCATTGGGAGGCTCAAATTATTATGTTACGTTTGTGGATGATGCAACTCGTAAGTTGTAGGTTTATTGTATCTAAAATAAGTCTGAAGTATTTAGAATCTTTAAAATTTGGAGAGCCTTTGTAGAAAATGAGTCAATCATGAATCTAAAATTATTAAGATTTGATAATGGAGGTGAATACACCTCAAAAGAATTTTGGAACTACTATGCACAAGAAGGAAATTGAAAAGAAGTAATAGTGCCTCAGACTCCTCAACAAAATGGGGTAAGTGAGAGAATGAACTAAATAATTATAGAGAGCGATAGAATCATGAGACTCCATGCTAGTTTTCCCCCTAATTTTTGGGTAGATGTGGCTGATACTACTTTTTATTTTATTATCAGAGGACTATTTAGTTCTTTAGATGGTGAAAATCTTGAGGAAGCTTGGACAGGTAAAAGTGTTTCCTACTCTCATTTAAAAGTTTTTGGCTATGAAGCATTTGTGCACATTGATAAATAAAATATATATAAGTTGGATGCTAAATTGATGAGATGAAATTACATTGGATATGGTGATAGCTCATTTGGTTATCATTTTTGGTGTTTAGATGATAGAAAAATTGTGAGATCACGTGATGTGATCTTTAATGAAAGTGTAATGTATAGGGACCAAATTGTAGAAAAGAAAGTGGAAATTCCACTTGGTAAAGAAAATATTGTCATACCTCCAAGTGTATTTAGAGAAATAAAAGAGAACTTACGTAATACTCCATTTACCTCTACTAAATTAGAGAATGGGAATAGGGTCATTAATGACCCAATGGAGTCTTTTGAGAATATTGGGCCAAGAGAAGCTCAAAGTGAACCAGTCACACCTATGGTAAGGAGGTCAACAAGAGTAAATAAACCTCCTAATAGATATTCTCTTTCTTTATTTTATTTTTTAATAACTGACAGTGGGGAACTTGAATCATTTGTAGAAGCTAAGTAGGACAAAGATTGTGTGTAATGGGAAAATGGCATGGAAGTAGAATTGGATGCCTTGAAACATAATAAAGCATGGGAATTGGTGTATTTTACACCTAATAAGAAAGCACTAAAAAATAAATGGGTTTTCTATTTAAAATAATATGAGAGTGGGAAGAAAACATACAAAGCAAGTCTTGTTTTAAAGGCTTTGCATAGAAGGTTGGAATTGATTACTCATAGGTATTTTTTCCTGTTGTCAAAATTACCTCAATAAGAACTGTATTAAGTATTTTTGCTTCTAATGATATACACTTAAAATAGATGGATGTAAAGACAACATTATTACATGGAGATTTAGAAGAGGAAATCTACATGAAGCAACTAGAAGGTTTTGAGTTAAAGGGGAAAGAAAGAAAGGTTTGTAAATTACTAAAAAGCTCATATGGTTTGAAATAGGCACCTAGGCAATGGGACCTAAGGTTTGATACTTTCATGTTGGAGCATGGATATGTTCGTACTCATAGTGATCATTGTGTTTATAGTAAGAAATTTTAAAATGGTGAATTCATTATTCTTCTGCTTTATGTTGATGACATGTTGTGTGGAGCTAACATGCAGAGAATAAGTGAATTGAAGAAATTGCTTTCTTTAGAGTTTACCATGAAGGATCTTGGACTAGCCAAGAGAATTATTGGAATGAGAATTTATAGAGATAGATTGGGTAAGAAACTTACTTTAACTCAATTTTAATATGTTGAAAAGGTGTTATTAAGATTTGGTATGCAAAACTATAAATCTATTTCTACACCTTTAGCTAGCCACTTCAAGTTGAATAAGACATAGTCTCCTAAGTCACAAGAGGAGAAAGATTATATGGAAAAGGTACCATATGATTTAGCTATGGGTATTTTAATATATGATATTATTTTCACTCATCCATACATATCTCAAGTAGTGGGAGTAGTGAGTAGGTTTATGAGTAACCCTGGTAATCAACACTGGTTACCATTACAATGGATTTTAAAATATTTACATGGAACCTCTAGTATGTGTTTATGTTTTGAAGGTTATAATAGTGGGTTGCAAGGTTTTGTGGATAGTGACATGGTAGGTGATTTGGATGGTAGAAGGTATACCATTGGATATATTTTCATAGCTAGAGGAAATGCACTTTTGTGGATTTTTAAGCTGCATAAAGTTGTTGCACTTTCTACCACTGAGGCTGAATACATTGTTTGCACTAAAGCAAGTAAAGAGTTGTTATGGTTAATAAATTTTTTGGAGGAGTTGGGAGTGAAGCAAGATGGGTACACTCTATATTTTTATAGCCAAAGTGATATTCACCTGGCTAAAAACTCTGCTTTTCATAACATGACAAAGGATGTAAAGCTTCGTTACCACTTCATACGTACAGTTTTGGAAAGTGGGTAGTTCAAGCTCGAGAAGATTTAATCAGAGGATAATCCTATAGATATGCTTACTAAGGTAATTGTAGTAGTGAATTTGAGGTCATACTCAACTTCCATGGGACTTCAAGCATGAGCTTGAGGAAGAAGAAATCAATAGTTCTAAGTTTAAGTGGGAGGTTGCAACAGTTGGTGTTGTGGCCTTATGTCTCCAAGTGGGAGATTTTTGGAGATGTGAAAATATAATGCCTAATTTTATTTTAATATAAAATATTAAAAATTTTAGTTGTTATGGTAGCCTATAGAAAAAACCTATAGTGGTTATGGGTAACTTGTAGGTGAAAACCTATAGTTGCTACGAGCAGCCTATAGAAGAAACCTGTAGTGGCTATGGGAAACGTGCAGGTGAAAACCTATAGTTTCTATGGGTAACCTATAGGTGAAGACTATAGTTTCTATGGAAAGCTTTTAGTTGCTACAGGTAACCTATAGGTGAATCCTATAGTGGCTACGAGCAACTTGTAGGTGAAGATTGTAGTTGATATGGGCAACTTGAAAATAGAAAGTCTGGAACTTGATTGGTGCAATTTGACTAGTGCTACAGGATTATATATATAAGTTGTATTATAAATTGATAAGAATAGGTTAATGATAAATTTTAGTCCTAATGTTGTGAATCGATATAAACACTATGTGGTCATGGTTACATTGTTCGTGGATCTATGTTGGCAAGGCTGTGAAGGTTTATTGTTAATGATGCTCTTGTAAGCATTGATTGAAAGTAGGAGAAACCTAAAGATGGTCAAATGATGATTTGTCAATAGCCCATGCATCACTGTCCTAGCTGTATGACTATTCAAAGTAGTTTGTTTTTAATATTTGTAAAATATTGTAACTATAAGAAGTTTTAATAGATTTTTACTTCCTTATTATGCAAGGAAGTTATAAAAAATTATAACAGAACGAAGTTGTAATAGATCTGTACTTCCTTATTATGCAAGGAAGTTATAATAGATTATAACTATAGGAAGTTAGAATAGATTTTGTACTTACTTATTTTTAGTGATCATCCCTTTAAAAGTGGAAAAAGAGGTAGAACAATAATGTAGAAGTGAATTGTAGATGAAAGATGAATGTAACTACATAGTAATTGACAGAAAGAGAAAATTTATCTTCAAACAAAGGTGTTGCTAGAGTGCTCTAATATATAGACTGAGGGGTAGGAAGTGCTAGGCACTTGTATAAATTCCTTTGTAATTTTGAATAGAAGATTTGTTGAGTTTTTTGGTAGATGTATCCAAAAATTTGGGTGAACCATGTTAAATAATATGTCAATATTTTTGTATGTTGTTTTTCAGCATCTCTTATTTCACTATTTTTTGCATGTATTTATTATTCCATATTTATTTGTTTAACTTGAAAGTACACATTTAGTTTATTTTTAATCTATGGGTTAAAAAGTAGATTTTGATACAAATTTGTAAACTCAATTACTTTGATCTAGGCAATTGAGTAATACTGTATGTAATAAAATCTTAAAACTTTTTATATTTAACCCAACATTTACATAAGCATGGATCTAGGGCATATCAAAACATCAACCTCCTCAAACATTTTGTATTTTTGTACCTATTATTTGGTTAAACCAGTTCCTTGTCATTTTGTGTCTAACTTAAGCTCATCCCTTGTTTTCAATCACCTTCATATCTTTATCTTTAAGGGCAACCGATTAAAAATAGGATCATGTGATTATCCATCACAACTCCCACTTGAACCACCACCTAAAAATTGAAACAACTAACTAATAACCATTAACCACTAATAATTAACAACCAAAAACCCATTTTGGAAGGTGGATGAAGTCATATTCACCCCTCCTAAACCCTTTTATTAATCAATACCTCACCTTGGGATCATTTTCCTATCTTTGACCATTGATGTAAGGAGGGAACTGGGGGAAATTTCCCTCCATAAGACTTTGACCATTTATCAACCCAAACCATACCTTAACAATTAAATAAAATAACCCTTGACCTTTTGTCCCTTTTGGAAGGTGGATGAAGTGATCTTCACCCCTCTTAAACTATCTTATTAACCAACACCTCACATTGGGATCATTTTCCCATCTTCGACCATCCATGGAAACAGTGAACTGGGGGAACTTTCCCTTCATAAAGATTTGACCATTTATCAAACCAAACAATACCTTAAAAATTAACCAAACTAACCCTTAATATTCTTGCATCAATCTATCAACTAACCAACCATGAACCATTGAAGATTACCCTTCTCCATTAACCAACCAACCAACCAAATGACTTCAACCTTAGTCATTTTGGGTCACCTTTTTCTTGTTTTTTTGTGATCCATCAACCTATTTGGGAGTCACATTCTCCCCCAACCTTTGGAGAATACCTTATCCATAAACCCAACCTAAACCAAGTGGTATACCAAATTGGAGCAACCCTTTTGAACACCATCAAACCTATTTGGGAGTCACCTTCTCCCTCAACCATTGGAGATTACCCTTCTCCACCAAACTATCACCTAACCAACCTAACCCTTTTTGTAAATCCAAATCTTTTCCACCTCTAATCAAGTGTTGGAAAGTAACTAGGGGAAATTTACTCTCCTAATTAACATCAACCATTTACATAAGCATAGATCTAGGGCATATCAAAATCTCAACCTCCTTAAACATTTTGAATTTTCACCCTATTCTTTGGTTAAACCAAGTTATTTGTCATGTTATGTCTAACTTAAGCTCATCCATTGTTTTCAATCACCTTCATCTCTTTATCTTTAAGGGCAACTGATTAAAAATAGGATCATGTGATTATCTATCACAAATTAACCTAATCCTAAGCATGGATACCACGAATCTACCCATGGCATGCTCCTCATGGTACTTTATAACCTTTTTAGGATGTATTCTCATGGTCATTGTCACTTAAACCACATATTTTACCCATCATCAACCTCTTTGTGATATGGCTTTACCTCCGTAAAGGTAAACCTTAGGCATATATAGAATCCATGTCTAAACAAGCATATAAACAATTTGAGATACCAAAATATCACTTGGGTCAATATCTCTAGCATGAAAACTGCTCCCTTGAAGGATAACTTCCATAAAACAATAAAAATTGCTTCAACCTCCCTTGAAGGAAAACTATCAAATATGAACAAATCTAAACTTAGACCACTCCCTCGAAGGATGGCTAAGTCAAATTTGTCAAAAAAAATCATTTGAAGCTTCCCTCATCAATCAACTTACCAAACATATCAAACTAAACAAGAAAATGACCCTATATCAAAGTTAAAAAATAATCAACCCAAGAAAGCTATAATCAGTTTTCACAATAGCATTAGTAGACTTCACACATTGATCAATCTACACCTAGCATACGACATGGACTTGTCTATCATGGTTCCTAGGTCACCTACAAAAGGGGCAAGTTGTCCCCACAATAAAGCTACCCTACCTAATACCCACTACCTATCACCCACTACCTACCACCCACCACCTATCCTCCATCTCCCCTTTTATCCTCCACAATTCAAGGAATTTTTGAGCTTACCTAACACCATGTGATCAAGATACCCTTTTTAACCATCAAACTAACAACAAAGCAAATAATGATAGAAGTTTATGTTCATAATTCCACCCATCTTTCTATCATGGTATTTGTCAATTAGAGCATTTAGCCTCCTCATTATACTTCCATGACCACTTAGGAAGATGTGTCTTCCCCCTTTTGAGTCATTAAAACTAACCCATCAAACTAACCAATCATTGAATCTATTTTGGAGTCACCTTCTCCCCCAACCTTTGGAGATTACCCTTCTCCACCAAACAATTTACCCAACCCAAACCAAGTGGTACATTAAATTGGGGAAACCCATTTAAACACCACTAACCAAACTTAAGAGAACACCCTCTATAACCAACCAACCAACCAACCAACCAGCCATTTGACGACATCCACATTTATGTTGGCCATTTTTAACCCAAACTATTTGCTTATTTTATGACAACCCTTGCCTTGGTCCTTTTTACCTCACCAATTACCTTGCCATGTTGAAAATTTGAATTTGCACCACTTTGTGCATAACTAACCATTTTGTGTCTTCCCAGGAGCACTTCCTACCTTGGATACCTACAAAACATTGACCTTGTCTAGGATACCTATAGAGTAACTTGATCAACTATGCTTAATGTTGGGGCTTGGTTACCCTATCACTTATCCTTCTAAAATTGAACTTATTGTTAAACTAACATTGGTAACTTAATCTATGTATGATCTCAACTATCGTACTTAGTCATATTTTGTGTGCATGTTTATACCTTAATGACCAACCTCACCAACCACCCTTGTCACCTACATTTTCACCCATATAACCACTCATCAAACCTGTACTTGATTTTACTTCACCTCATCGATTCCCAGTTTGAGGGGGATCACCTCATCCCATACTCAGGGCAAACAGACTTTCGACCAACCAATCATTTTTTTGTTTTGTAGCTTGTTGATTCAAATCTACATAAAAAAGGGAAAAATATAGATAATAAAAAATTGCACATGACAGTTTTAATTTTTGAAACGCCTTAGGATCCCTATCAGACCTTGAGTCTAGTTAACCACCTAATTAGCTAACTCATCAAATTACTAACTTAAAATTTTTAACCAACCCATTTTAACTTATTTTGACACTTTTACCCTAAAACACTCAATCATCAATGATTAGGTCCTCACCTATTGAATAAAGATAACTCATGATGTGTGAGCTAACACATAAAAATCTTATCTAGGTGTCTACCTTCTTTATTTATTGATGCATTATAAGCCGCTAAATCATCATACAAACCTCCTATGTAACATTATACCTATATATCTCTTTGCCTATAAAATGATGGGAGTAGGAGGTGAAATGGATCCATCATCACAAGCACTCTTGCATACAAGTATTCAAACTTTCCAATACCTAGTCTTCCTTCCAACCAACTAGCTAACAAAAAAGAGACCTAACATTATACCAAAATTTCTTTACAAGCACAAGCACCATTACTCTACCAGAATTCCTCTAAGTTAAACAAAAATATTCAAACAATTAAAGATAAGTATTTGTTTTCATGTTTTCATTTACTTTATTTCATTTTTACACCTCTACCTAGACCAAACCTTTTCCCTTGATACTTTTAAGGCCCTATCTTACCCTCATGACCATTAACAACATCCAACAACCCAAAAAACCTTTATGTAACCAATCCATAACATTTTTTGGTCAAAACCAATATGCTATCTAAACCCACATTGATCATTGATGGTCACCCTAACCATCGATGATCAACTCAATCACCGACGGTCACCTTAACTATCGATGATCACCAACGCTGATGATCACTATGTGAAATTTTCTGACCAAAAACCAACAACATATCAACCAACAATTAACCTCAACCAAAACCCTATTTTCTTGGCCCCTGTCACATCACAGACTAGAAACAACACCCGAACCATTCTTTAACTAGTTAGCATTTGCCTTAATGTTATTTTGTTAGAATACTAGCATTTCATTTTTAAAGTATTTATTTCTTTATATCTAGTAATTTTATGTTATGAGAGTTTTATTTTCAACATTAACTTGTATCAAAAGGTGGATTGATAGCCTCCTAGATAGCTCATGCTTCTTGGATCTAGCTTGCTAGGCAATCCACCCATCTACCTAACTAACCAACCCTTTTTTGATTCTCTCTTATTGCAGGTCATTTTTTCAAGGCAAAGAAGAGTATCTACAATAGTCTAGATCATGGATCACATACCATATCTAGGTTCAACTCACCTATACCCCTATTTCAATTTTAGCTTTCTTCTATAAATAGGAAAAGTAAAATTTGAGTAAAACATGAGATTCTAACCTAACCCATCTATGGCATGGTTGTAGCTCATGAAGAATCACGTGATAGATATAATAAAATATCTAAGTGTGGGTAAGACCTTGTACCTCATAATTATACTTGTGCTTAAGTGAAACCCTATGCCTAAGTCCCTCATCTAGATACCCAATCACCCCTCAAGTGATTTAATGTTTTTTAGCAAGGTTAACAAAGGCTTACACCCATGAATACACAACCATCATTACACTAACCAAAGGCACCAAAGGATAGAGTTGTACCATGACATAACTAACCCAACACAAACCCTGATCCCTTATCTATTGTGCTTCAAGTGAGAACATAAGGCTTGTGCCTTATGTATAGTGATGCCAGTGTAGTCAAGTGTTAAATTTTTAGTGCCCTAGGATTAGTTAAGGCATGTGCCTTGCTATAACTAGCCTAAATCAGACTTGGACAACTAGATAAGTGATTGATTAGGCCTATGACCAAAACTACCTAATTTTATACAATAATGGTTGAATATTTTCCTTTTCAAAAGAAACACTTTCTTCAGTCCATCATCTCATGATCCATCTTAAATTTTTAAATTTTTGGAGTTTATCTTTCTCAAATTTGAAAAAGCACAAATGAATGCTTCATGACCTATCTCATGATTCACTAAATTTATTGCCCTATACAATTTCTCAAAGATAAAGTATGTTACACACAATTAAGTTCAATTATTTTATCATTTTCTCTAGAGATTTCATTACTTTAATAAAAGGAATGGAAGGTGGTGGGGGAGGGCAAATGTAGACACATAAATTTGGTCATTGGTATTGAATAATTGTAATTCATAAAAATAATTCTAAACCACATGAATGTTTCTCAAATACATTACTCTAACCCATTTATTTATATGTAGGTTTGAACCTTTATAATTTATTATCTATTACATGGAACTCTTAATTTCAATTTCTTAAGATTCTTAAAATCATCTTCAAATTATCTCTAGTTTAGGAAAGGTGTCCTCGATCTCTCTAGACAATTTTCTGCTAGCCATATAAGAGAGCACTATGCCTCTCTCCACACATGCTAGCTACATCTTGTCCCAAATAACGAATATAGTTTAAAATTAAACAAAATCTTTTATGTCTTTATGGATGTTTCACATGGTTAGTTAATGGAGATTATAAAAATATTTTCCTATAAATACATGTCAAGATTCATTCATTTTTTCCACTTGATATTCACTTGGTTCAAAATTTTACACTTTTGTACATTTATCAAATATGCCCTTTTCATTCCAAACTCAATATCTCTAAGAAGGAGTAGCCGTAAGCCAAGTAAAGATCCTTCTATATAAACTCAAGAGATATCAAATTCAAGTATCAAATCCATCTTAAAATTTCATAGGTAGAGTGAAAGAAGTACAATTACACATTCATTCTAGGTGGGAAAAATATGTGGGCTTCATTTCCCTCATTGAAGTATTGGATACTTATGCATGGATCAATTATTAATGGGGTGATTGAGGTGATCTTATCCCATTACACTCCTCTCTTTTCTTCAAAATTTTCAATTTATATAAGTTCTATTGGATTTTACTGACAAGATATGACAAATAATTATTTTTGCATTGAAAAACCCTAATTATAATATCTCAAATTTCTTAGCATCCACAAGCGTAGTAGGATAAAAAATCAATTCCTCAACACAGTCAACTAGTATAAGTCCATGGTAAATTTATTCAAGTGAACTATGTTCTATTACTTATACAATGATTTCTTCTAGAGATGTTTTTTATCCTATTGTTGATATGTCATTTCCAAAAATTTGCTTTCTCTATTATTTCCTACTAGTCATTTGTCACAGTCAACTAGGATAGGTTTGTAGTTAATAGATTCAAGTGTATTGCACTACTATCCAATTACAACGAGTATGTCCAAATTATGTTTATGATCATGTACTTTTTCCTGAACCCATATGATCATCTATTTCACCAATTTACACTTTTAGGTAGTTAGATCAGTCAATATAAATATGTGTGCAAGTTAAGTATATCTCTTGTTAGTGTTTTACAAAAAAACTAGTTCTATATTTAGCATTTTGTCAAAATCAAAATTGTTGATTATTGTACATATTTATCATTCTAATATTTTATAGTTTCACACCTATAAGTATAAATAATATTTATTTTTTTATATAAAAAATAGGGTAAAATAATACCCTAATCTTTGTCAATATTTTACATGTAAAAATTTTCAAGAAAAGGAAATCAAGGATGGGCTTGTATCAAATTTTGGTTTTTACACCCTTAAAATTTGATCATTGATTGGATAATTATCACACATTTTCATATTCAATAATTAGTCTCATTATTCAACAACAAAAGTTTATTAGTATCAAATGGAATTTGTGGATAAAGATACATAACTTCCCAAAACCTTTACAATGCTTTGTATTTTTACAACACTTATTAGACAATTACAACAACACATAAAAATCAAAACATGCTAGGAGAATAATGAAATTGTGACTCATAGACTCAACACATGCATTTTCAAAATTGAACCTAAATTTAGTTGAATATCTGTACCTATCCTATAATACTTTATTTTTTATATAAAATCAAGAAATTTATGTACACAATACAACCTCAAATAAGAAATAAACCAATAAGGAATCTAAAATTGAGCCAAAGTTTTAGCTTCTACTCATCAGACTCAGGTTGTGTGATTATTTGATAAGTCATTGTACCATTGCAAGTTTGTCTAGTAATGGGTTATGATCCCAACATGTGTTACACTAAAAAATATGACATGATGTTTGTGTTAAAATAAAGGGCTACTCCTAAATTGTCTACATCACTTTGTGCCTTTTTATGGCTCTACAACATCCTTGTATACCATTGTTTCTTAGAAGTTTATGTGATTTTTATAAATTAATCATATTAAAATAACTTTTGACATATATGAGAATAGTATAATTAATTAGTTGACATAGTTAGCATAGTAGATCTAAAATTCAAATCAGTTATCCTAGATAAGATGTTATTGTTATATTTTGTTGTACAAGACATGCTTTGCATAATTTTATTATAATAAATGATTATGATAACAAGGAAATGGAAATTTATTACATCAATATAACATTAGTGTATTATTAAATAAATTAAAACTTGATAAACAAATTGTGATTCATTATGGTGTTTATAGCTCAAAACCCTAAACATTAATTTGTAAGAAATAAAAAACATGTGATAGATAAAGATGATCCTTTTAAATATATGATGTATATGGATTATTTGTTAATAATAATATCAAAATAGGTATTATTGTTAATAGAATTTTATCTTTAAAAGATCCACAAAATGACAAGTTATAACATATTTATAGTAGGGGCACTTTATTAGATCATGTTCCTCTAAATATATTTTTCACTCCTTACGAGGAAACTATGCCACTAACATATCTATAGATTAGGTTTTTGCATGTATTAACAATATTTTAAAATATGAGGCACTAATTTTGACAATCCATACAATATGTGCATTGAATGTTAAACCTATCAAATATTATGGTGATTCTCAATCAAGTAGTATACATTTATCTAACCTAATAAGTTAAACTTATCTGATATAAAAATCATGTGTAAAGTTTGATTTCTCATTTTGATGAATTTGAAATTGGTAATATTCCTAATAGTAATAATAGACATGTTGATGTTATGGACATTGTTCTTTATTTAGTTCTTATTTATATTAATGAAGATTGTACTATTTTTCTTATAAAGAGATTAGAACATCTTACCATAATGTATGTGCATTCATATACCTACCTCGTAATTAAGTATTATAAAACATACATAAACTAACATACCTAATTAACTACATAATAAAACATGGGTAATAAAATATAGGGGATAGAAGTATCTTATCTTTTTCAAGTTCTCTCAGAAATATATCCCTACAATATGAAACTAAAAAGAAAAAATTCCACTATTGTCTAACTTTTTGCCTCAAAGTTTAGAACCGAGTCAAAAAAGGATGTCAAGACCATCCATATGATCCTAGTAAAAATTTATGATCTTGAGAAGTCTACATAGTTAAAATTAATTCTCTAAAATTTTAGGCCTTTTTTTTTGTATTTCTACGTAGATATACAGACCTACACTTGTATTCTTGAAATGAGTTAAATCTTAAAATAAAAAATGTTACTTGGGTTTTTCTTAGGGCATGTGTTATAAAAATCAATAAATTTACTAGAATTCTCAAATTGGAATAAATATTTTGATAAAAATAAATAGCATAAAAAATAAATTTGCTAAGGGTGTAGTGAAAAGTATTCCATAAAAAGCTAGCTTAGAGTTGATAAATAATCTAATGTACTTGAAAATTCTTGATTGCTTAAATGAACTCAATAAATAAATTTATAGGTGAATTAGAATTTGGGCTCATGCCAACTTCCAAAACCTAGAAAGGTGGAAGGGGGTGTATTCGTTGAACCAAAAAAAAGAGAAGGCACCAAAATTTTATGAGGATAGTACAAACAATCATTAAAAGTGGAAATATTGTACAATGGTCTCAAGATGGGACCAAAAAAATATAAATTATTTGAAAAATGATAAAATAATATTAAGTGAAAAGGGGTTCCACGTCACATAAATGAACACAATGATTAAATACTATTGAATATTAATCACACAAAGAAATAAAAAATTACATGAACGTACATAAAATGAATCTAATTATCTGCAAAATAACCATTTTAAGGTATTTATAAATAAACATTGAATACATGTTCTACTTAAATGATTAAACATCTAGCCATTTCCCTTCTTAATAAGAACTAAATTTGTCGATTGACATTATGTGTCAAAATTATTTTTGATGATGGTTAGTTACTCAATATTTACATTCAAACATTATTATAGTTTATAAAAGAAGAAGGAAACATTATATAAAAATGCATCTTTTATATAATCCTTTATATCTTTTGGTGGTATGCCCAATACTTTAAATTACTTCCTATACAATATATGTAAGAAAATATTTATATTTTGCAATAAAAATATAAATAAATTCATATGGACATTAAATTTAACCCTCATCCCTACTTTACATCACTCTCCACATTGTATAAAGACTAAAAAGCATATTCTCATAATGACAAGCTGTTATAACTTAAATATTATTTTCAAAGGAATGCCTACTACAAATCATTAAATCATAACAACCACTTCTTAATCAAATCAATTGTGATATTCTAAAAATAAAAAGTGTGGGAAAGATATTGATGTCTTAAACTAGAAAAGGTCCATAAGACACTAAAAATTTAAAATTATACATTATAATATTATAAGGATTATATAGTGTGAGTTCACAAGACATATAACTAATTACATATTTGTATATTTTATTATATTATTTATTTATTTGAGTAATTTTAAACATTATAAATCTCTTTATCATAATTATTTTAAACCGAGTAAAAAAATATGCCAAGATTATCCACATAATCCTAATAAAATTATATGATCTTGAGAAGTTTATCCAATGTAATTAAAATTCTTAAATTTTCTAGCCTTTATTTTGTATTTCTACCTAAATACACACATCCACTCTTGTATTCTTGAAAGGAGTTAAATGAATAAGTGAGAAATGTTTCTTATAATTTTTTAGTCCCTATGTTATGGAAATCAATAAATTTCCTAGAATTCTTAAATTGGAACAAATATTTTGATAAGAATAAATAACATGAAATAAATAACTTTGCTAAGTGTGTAGTATTCCATAATATAGAATGCTAAAAAAATTGATAAATTCCATAATATACTTGAAAATTATTGATTGATTAATTGAACCTAATAATTATTTTATTTATAGGTGACTTAAAATTTTGGCTCATGCCGACTTACAAAACTATAAAGGTGAAAGGCAGAAAGGGGTATGTCTACCCAACCAAAAAAGAGGAGTCACAAAAATGGTATGAGGATAGTAAAAAAAATCATTAAAAGTGGAAATATCCTACATATGGTTTCAACATGAGACCAAAAAACATAAATTATTTGGAAAAGGATAAATAAGATTAACTGAAAAGGGTTTTCAGGTCACATGAATCAACATAGCAATTAAATAATGTTAAATGTTAACAGCACAGATATAAATAATTACACAAACATACATAAAATAACTCTAACTATATGCATACAAACTTTTTTTAGGTAATTATAAATAAATATTAAATATATGTTTTAATTAAATGATTAAACATCTAGTTAGTCTCCTTATTAGGGGTTGAATTTGATGGTTGAAATTATTTGTCATAATTTCTTTGATGATGGTTATTTATTTAATATTCAATTCAAATGTTAGTATAATGCATAGTAGAAGGAAACATTAAATAAATAAAAATTCTATAATATTATATATTTTTTGGTAGCATGTCCAAAATTTAAAACATTCATTTTATACAATCTACGCAAGAAAATGATTATATTTTACAATAAAAAATATAAATGCAATTATATGGATATGAAATTTAACCCTTACCAGGGATTGAATTTGATGGTTGACATTATTTTTCACAATGTTTTTTTTTATGATGGCTATGTATTCAATATTTAAATTCAAACATTAGTATAATGCATAGTAGAAGAAGAAAACATTAAATAAATAAAAATCTTTAATTTTTTATATATTTTGGTGACATGTCCAAATTTTTTAAAATACTTTTTATACAATTTATGAAAGAAAATTATTATATTTTACAATAAAAAATATAAATACAATTATATGGCCATCAAATTTAACCCACTCCCTACTTTACATCACTCTCCCGCATCGTATAGAGACTAAAAATCATATTCATTCATAAAAGTCTATAATATTTTATATATTTTGGTGACGTGTTCAAAATTTTCAAAATACATTTTATACATTATATGCAAGAAAATGATTATATTTTACAAAAAAAATATAAATACAATTATATGTCCATCGAATTTAGCCCATTCCCTACTTTACATCACTCTCCACATTGTATAGTGACTAAAAATCATATTCATTCATATCCTTATAATAACAAGTCCTTATAATTTAAATCTTCTTTTCAATAGATGCCTACTTAAAATAATTAACTGATAATAACCACTTCTTATTCAAATAAATTATGATATTTTAAAAGGAAAAAAATATGGGAAAGACACTTATGTACTAAGCAAGAAAAGGTCTGCAACATATTGAAAATTTAAAATTATACATTATAACACTATAAGGATTATAATTTATGAGTTAACAACACATAATTCATTTCTTCTTTCTTCTTTTTTCTTTTTTTTTTTAAAAATAAAAAATTAAATCTTATAAACCTTTTTTCCAAAATTATTTTAAATATTAATTTTTTAACGCAAGCCAAAATACCATATCAAGTTTGAATATTATTAAAAGTATTTAATCAAGTAAAATATTACTATTTATTTATTTATTTATTAATTATTATAAATTATATAATATAATCAATTTGATAGAGGATCGAACATCTATATTTAAGATATATGTTGAAAAGATGATAATTCATTTCTATATTTAAGAGAACTTGTAAACATATTTAGAAAAAAATGAATCTCTATGGAAATTTATTTTGTAGTAATTTCCAAAAATTATCTTTATATGTTAATTCATACCAATTATTTATCACAGTCAACTAGGATAGGTCTATAGTCAATAGCCTTGAGTGTATTGCACTACTGTCCACTTAAAACAAGTATGTCTAGATCACGTTTGTGATCATATACGTATTATTAAACCTATATGATCATCTATTTTACTGATTTCCATAGTTAAGTAGTCAAAACACTCAACATAAATATGTGTGCAAGAAAAATATATCTCTTGTTAGTGTTTTCCAAAAAAATTAGTTCCAAATTTACCATTTTTATAAAATCAAAATTGTTGATTATTATACATCTTTAACATTTTAATATTTTCTGGTTTCACACCTATAAGTAAAGATATAATTTAATTTGTTTTATCAAAAATAGGGTAAAATAATACCCTATTATTTATCAATATTATACATGTAAAAACTTGTAATAAAATGAAATCAAGGATGGGCTTGTACCAAATTTTGGATTATACACCCTTCAAATTTGATTATTGATTGGATAATTATCACACATTTTCATATTCTATCATTAGTCTCATCATTCAAAAACATAAGTTTATTGTATCAAATGGTCTTTATGGATAAAGATAGAACACATAACTTGAAAAATTACTCATAATGCTTTGTATCTTTGTAACACTTATTTGAGAATTATATCAACACAATAATTAAAACATGTTAGGTGAACAATGAAACTCTGACTCATAGATTTAACACCTATATTTGCACTACTGAACACAAATTTCATTGAATATATCTAACTATCCTAGAACACTTTATTTTTTACATAAGCTCAAAAATATGAGGTAAACAATACAACCTAAGATAAGAACTAAACCTATATGAAATCTAAAATAGAGTGAAATTTTCAACTACTACTCATTAGACATAGGTCATGTGATTCTTTGAGAATCCATGGTGCCATTACAGATTTCTCTAGTAATGAGATGTGACCCCACCATGGGTTCCACTAAAAATTGATGACATGATATCTGTGTTAAAATAAAGGGCTATTCTTGAATTATCTCTGATCACTTTGAGCCTTCCTCTAGCTTTATAACATCCTTGTGTGCCTTTTTATCTTAGAATTTTATATGAATATTCTAAAATAATTGAATTAAAATAACTTGTTACATATATGAGAATAATATAACTTGTTAGTTAACATAGTTAGCATATTAGATCTGAAATACAAAAAAATTATTCTATATAAGATGTTATTATTCTATATTTTTTTAATATAAAATATGCTTTGAGTAGTTTTATTACAATAAATGATTATCATAACAAGGAAATGGAAAGTTTTTACATTAATATAACACTTGCAGATTATTAAATAAATTAAAACTTGATAAAAAAAACTATGATTCATTGTGGTGTTTGTATCTCAAAACCCTAAGCATTAATTTATAAAATATAAAAAATATGTAATAGCTAAAGTTGATGTTTTTAAATATATGATGTTGAATCCTTATCTATTAAGAATAATAGCCAAATGGGTTATGTTGTTAATGGAAGTTTATCTTAAAATATCAATAATATGACAAGCTATAGCATATTTACTAGTAGAGGCTCTTTATTAGATCATGCTCCTATAAATGATATTTTTCCTGGCTTATTTGTAATGAATATTGACGAAAAGTGTGTGTGTATGTGTGTGTTATTATAATTTTTATTCAGTTGCATGTGCTTGAAATATACTTGTAACTTCTTAAGAGGAGATTGTGCCACTAACATATCTATAGATTGAGTTTTTTCATATACTAATAATATTATAGAATATGAGACATTAATTTTAGGATTCCATGCAATATGTGCACTGAATGTTAAAACTATCAAAGAGTATGGTGATTCTCAACATGTTATCAATCAAGTAATATGCATTTATAAAACATACTAAGATAAACTTATCCCATGTATAAATATATTTTGTAAAGTTTGATTTCTCAATTTGATGAATTTAAAATTCGTAATATTCCTAAAAATAATAAAAGACATGTGGATATTATAGATATTGTTCATTTTTTAGTTCTTATTGATATTAATTATGACCATGCTATCGTTTCTATCAAGATATTATAACATCTTACCATAATATATTTATATAAATATACCTACCTCATATAATTAAGTATTATAAGAAATACATAAACTACAATACTTAATTAACTACACAATCAAACATGTGTTATGAAATATAGGAGATATAAAGCTCTTATCTTGTTCAAGTGCTAAAAAAAACAATTCTTACAATCTGAAATTGAAAATCATAAATCCACTATTATCTAACTTGTTACCTCAAAATATAGATTTGACTTAAAAAAAATGCCGACCACTCATATGATCCCAATAAAACTTTATGATATTGAAAAGTCTACTGAATGTAAATTAAATCTCTAAATTTTCGAACCCTTTCTTTCTATTTATACATAGAGATACACATCCACTCTTGTATTATTTAAATGAGTTAAATCTATAATTCATAAATGTTATTTGATTTTTTTATTGATGCATGTCTTATAGAACTCAATAAATTTACTAGACTTCTTAGAGCAGAACAAATATTTTGATAAAAATAAATAACAAAAAAAAAATAAGTTCACGAAGTACGTAATGAAAAGTATTCCATAAAATGTTAGCTCAGAATTTATAAATACTTTAAAGTACTTGTTAATGCTTAATTGATTAAATGAATTTAATAAAAAAAAATTATAAGTGAATCAAAATTTGTGCTCATGTCAACTTGCAAAACCTAGAAAGGTGAAAGGTGGAAGGGGGTGTATTTGCCCAATTAAAAAAGAGGAGGTATCGGAATTCAATGAGTATAGTATAAATAATCATTAGAAGTGGCAAGATCGTATATATGGTCTCAACATGAGACCCAAAGAAAACATAAATAAACAATTAAACAGATGTACATAAAATGATACTAACGAAAGTGTTCATTGTTCTGTTTATGCAAAGAGGGAAACCTTAGCACAAGATTAGCTTTCGCTATGAGCCAAAACCGTAATCGTTGTATGTTGATTGTCCCCACGTTAGACCCTACTAATGTTGAATATTAACCACACCCAGACATAAACAATTACATAGACATACATAAAATAAATTTAACTATCTAACTATATACAAAGCAATCATTTTTAGGTATCTATATATAAATATTAAATATATGTTCAAATTAAATAATTAAACATTTAGTTAGTTCCTTCATCAAGGATTGAGTTTTGGCAGGTAATATTATTTGTTACGATTTTTTTGATAATAATTATTTATTCAATATTTGAATTCAAACGTTAGTATATTGCATAGTAGAAGAAGGAAATATTAAATAAATAAATAAATAAAAATCTATAGTCTTTTATATATTTTAGAGGCGTGTCCATAATTTAAAAAATATATTTTTTACAATCTATACAAGAAAATGATTATATTTTGCAATAAAAAATATAAATACAATTATATAATCATCAAATTTAGCCCACTCCCACTTTACATCACTCTCCACATCGTATAGAGGTTAAAAATCATATTCATTCATATCTTTATAATAACAAATTCTTATAACTTAAATTTTCTTTTCAATTGAATGACTGCTACAAATCGTTACTGATAACACCCACTTCTTATTCAACTCAATTGTGATATTTTAAAAGGGAAAAAATATGGGAAAGACACAAATGCATTGAGCAAGAAAAGGTTCGCAACCCGAAACGATGATCACTCGTTTAACTTATTTTCTATAGAAATTTAATTTTCTATAGAAATTTACGTTCACATGCACGGTAGGAAACACGAAACACAACCTGGTTTCTCAATTCTTCGAAATGGACGGCAATCAATATCAATTTTCAATGCAATAAACGTGATTCAGTGAAGATTTGAATTAAGGTTAGTAGATTGGTCATGTTTCTCAAATTGATGAGCACCACCGATTATTCGACTCGTTCATGCATTTGTTTCCGGGTCAAATTAAGCATGAACGGCACGAATCCAATGAATGAACACCACTGGTCTTTCTTTTTTTTTTTTTTTTTTGGGTTATTTTAACTTTCTTGCGTTTTCCAGTTGACTTAAATGACGCAAATGTGCAGAAAAGTCTCAAGTCTGGAAGGGGAGACTAAATTAAATAAAATTAGGACACCGTCATCCAATTTTTTTGGTCTTATATATTAAATCTTAAAAGGATTGATCCGAGATAACATTCTAATACGGCTTTAGAGTTCAATAGTTGACGAATGACATGAAATATTTGTTGAATTTGATAAATGCACGTTTTGTTTTGAAAATCGGGGTGACGCCGCCATACAATATATATAAGTCTGTAAGAAGGTTACAATTGCAAACTTTAACATGGATTCCGTCAGTTTAGTCACGACTAAGGTCCCAATTAATTTTTCGCAAGCTGATTTTAGGTCTAAGAAATCTCTAGTTAGACGCAGAAATGCTGCTGTTTGGTGTTCAAAAGGTTCGAGAATAAGTATGGATCGGCGGCAGCTGCTGTTGATGTCTACGTCCTCCATTGCCTTGGGAGTAGCAGATAAAGCAGAATCTCAGTCCATGCCTCCTCCCGATCTCACACAATGCCATAAGCCGGACCTTCCAACGAACGCAGACAATGTAAACTGCTGCCCTCCCTACTCTGACAAACCCATAGATTTCCAATTTCCAACTAAATTGCCTATGAGAGTACGTCCTTCCGCGCACAACTTGGATGAGAAATATGTTGAAACGTATAACCGGGCAGTGCAGCTGATGCGGGAGCTTCCGTCCAACGATCCTCGCAACTTCACACAGCAAGCCAACGTTCACTGTGCCTACTGCTGTTAGAAACTGCAGCACACTGGAGATAATTTCTCCACTCGCTGTTTAACTGTCTGTTCGCCTCCCTCATGCATGCAGTGTGCATGATTCAGTTTCAGTCTTAGTTTAACTAGTTAAGTCACTGCTTAGTTAGCATGCAGTTAAACTCTAGTTTATTTTTCAGTTTCTTTTGTTTTTAATTTCTATTTATGTAGCTTGGTCGCTGATCTGAAAGCAGAAAAAGAAGAAGATTGAAATTTCCCTTGATTGCCGTAGCAATCTAGTATCTACAGCGATTTTTTTATTTCTGTTATTTATTTTTTCTGCTATTTTTTTGCTCTATCTTTTACAAATTCATCCCCCTTAATTTCTACCACTAATTACTTCAACATTTACAATGCCTAAATTTTGTCTTAGATAATCAAATGTTTCCTTTGCTAATGCCTTTGTGAATATATCTGTCAATTGGTCTTCAGATCTACAGAACTCCAAATGGATTTCTCCATTATTTACTAACTCTCTAATAAAATGAAATCTTGTATCAATGTGCTTGCTCCTCTTGTGAAAAACATGATTTTTTGATAATGCAATTGCTGATTTGTTGTCACAAAAGATTGGTGTTGACTCCTTTTGTGCTTTTAATAAATCTGTCAATACTCTTCTCATTCAAGTTGCTTGACATGCTGCTGATGTGGCTGCTACATACTTTGCTTTCGCTGATGAAAGTGTCACTATAGGTTGCTTTTTGGATGCCCATGTGACCACCCCTGTTCCAAAAAAAAAGGCATGTCCAAAAGTACTCTTCCTGTCATCAATGCTACTTACAAAATCACTATCAATATAATCAATTAAACAAGAATCATTAGTTGTAGAATATAAAATTTCATATTTTGTTGTTCCTGCCACATATCTCAATATCCTCTTTCCAACTTGCCAATGTGAATCTTTTGGTCACTCCATGAATCTAGAGATTAAACTGACCCCATACATGATATTTGGTCTTGTAGCTGTAAGATACATCAAACTACCAACTAATCTTTTGAATGTCGTAGAATCAACATTAGACCCTTTGTCTTCTTTGCTAATTTTGGTCCCTCTAGCAACTGGTGTAGGCTCTGGTTTACAATTCAGCATCTTAAACCTCTTTAACACATCTTTTGCATATTTAATTTGAAAAATAAAAATTCCCTTCTCTGATTGTACAACTTCTATGCCCAAAAAGTACTTTATTAATCTCAAATCTGTCATTTCAAATTCTTTCTTCATTGCTGATTTAAATGTGTATACAGACAAATTTTCAGTGAAAATCAAATCATCAACATACAAACACACAATCAAAATCTGACCTTCTTTGTTGATTTTTGTGTATAATGCAGACTCACTATTGTTTCTACTAAATCCATTGTTTGTCATGTATGAATCAATCTTGTTATACCATGCTCTTGGTGCTTATTGAGACCATAGAGAGCCTTCTTCAATCTGTAGACTTTTTCTTCATGTCCATGCACTTCATAACCTAGTGGTTGTTTTACATACACTTTTTCATCTAAAAAGTCATTCAAAAAAGCTGATTTGACATCAATTTGACATACATACCAATTATTTTGTGTAGCTATTGCTAAACCCATTCTAATAGTATCAAGTCTAGCAACTGGAGCAAATGTTTCATTATAATCAATTCCATGTTCCTGTGCAAAACCTTTTGCTACTAACCTTGCCTTGTGCTTTTCAACATTTTCTTCTACATCAAATTTGGTCTTATAAACCCATTTGATTCCTATGCAATCTTTACCTTTAGGTAGATTAATTAGATCCCATGTTTGGTTTCTCTCAATGGAATTCATTTCTTCATCCATTGATTTTATCCAATGTTCCTCATTAACTGCTTCTTTATAATACATAAGATCATGAGAGAAAAGAGCAAAATTCGGAACATAAATCTAACTTTTCTTCTTCTTGATTATAAATTTCATTCAAGTTTCTCATTTTCTTACCTTTGAATCTTGATCTTAAAGTGGCAAGAATTGGATCTGATTCATCACTTACTTGTGAATTTGAAGTAGGATGACATGAATGCCCAGATGATTCACCTTGTACTAAGCTCCTAGGTGTTCTTATTGGAGTGCTTGTTCTTGCTTGTGGAGAGGATTGATCACCTTGCAAATTTTGTTCTTCAGATTCTTCTTCATTTTGGTAAATTGGTGCTCTAATTGTGATGGTTTTATCAATGCTTCCATCCCATGCTTCTTCTTCCTTAAATTCCACATCTCTGCTAATAATCACTTTCTTTGAAATAGGGTTATACAACTTATAAGCCTTTGATTCTTCACTATAGCTAATAAAAATGCATTTCTCACCTCTATCATCAAGTTTTTTTCTCAATTTAGATGGTATAAGAAAATATGCAATACAACCAAATTTTTTGAAATGATGTACACTATGCTTCTTACCACTCCAAGCTTCTTGTAGAATTTGATCTTTGACACTCTTTGTTGGGCTTCTATTCAAAATATATATTGCACATGTTACTGCTTCTACCCAATATTCATTTGTCAAATGTTTGGCCTTCAACATACTTCTAGCGATCTCCATGATTGTTCTATTATTTCTTTCTACTACACCATTCTATTGTGGTGTGTACCTTGTAGTCAGTGGCCTTTTAATGCCATGATATCTGCAAAAATATTGAAATTCATTAGACATATATTCACCTCCTCTATCTGATTAAGTACCTTGATGTAAAGGCCACTATGCTTTTCAACTATCGCCTTGAATTCTTTAAACTTTCCAAAGGCTTCAAACTTATTTTTGAGAAAATATATCTAAGTCTTTCTAATAAAATCATCAATGAAGGTTAGAAAATAAGAACTACCTCCAAATGAAGGAATTTGCATTGGTCCACATAAATCACTATGGACTAGCTCCAATATTACCTTTACTCTATATGAGGCTCTTACTGAAAAGCTCTCTCTATGTTGTTTTGCCAGAATGTAACTTTCACATGAACTTCTTGGCTGTTCTATTGGTGGTAATCCCTTCACCATATTTTTCTTTTGTAACAAATTCAAACCTCCAAAATGTAAATGTCCATACCCTAAGTGCCATAGCCATGATTGGTCTAGATGCATGGTTTTGAAGTGGGCTTCCTCTTCTCCTTAGATGCACCGAATTCGAAGAGGGAACATGCGATTCTTGGTCATCTCCACTTTTCCTATCACCCTGTCATTTGGAGATTTGTCTAGTATTGTACAAATATTATCCATAAAAGATACTCTGTAACCTTTCTGTACTAAATGTCTAACACTCATAAGATTATGCTTTAGTCCAGGTACAAAATAAACATCAGGGATAAACCTTCTTTCACCATTTTTGCCAAAACATTTATTACTCCTTTACCCATTACATCCACTTTGTTATCATTTCTTAATTTCACTTCAGATTTTACAGAGTCATCAAGACTAGCAAAAAATTCTTTATTCCCTGTCATATGGTTACTACATCCACTATCTAAGAACCAAATATCTCTAGCATTTTCTTGAGCAATATGACAAGTGAGAAATACACTGCCAGAATTATAACTAGATTAATTTGTGTAATTAACATTCTGCTTGTCCACATCTCTTTGTTTCTTTCTCCATTCACTTGCATAATGTCCATATTTTTTGCAGTAATAACATTGAATGTTAGATTTATCAAACCTTTGTGAACTTTGCTAGAAGTGATTGTTGCCACGTCCTCTATTGTTGTAGTTTTGATTATTGTTTTCACCTTGATCTGGATTGTTCCTTCCATTTCCCCCTCTACCTCTTCCTCGGAAGTTTGACATTCCTCTTCCTCTTCCTTTACCAAATGATACCTGAGACTTGAAAGCATTCTCAAAAGAAGTATTGTTATTCCTATTCATTCTAGATACATGTGTTAACAAAGAACCCATTAAGTCATATACTGATAACTGTTTCAAATCCTTGGTTTCTTCAATAGCTACAACTATTGCATCAAATTTGTTGGGTAAACTCTTGAGTATTTTTTCTATGATCTTCTGATCTGTTATTGTTTCTCCATTAGATCTAATTTGATTCACAATATTCAATACTTGACCTACAAACTGGTCTATAGAATATGAATCATTCATTTGCAAATTTTCAAAATTTCTCCTAAGAGATTGCAATTTAGCTATTTTCACCTTTGTATTACCTTTATAGGTCATCTCTAAGATTTTCATGCCGACTTGGATCTCGTTGCTGCTGCAACTCTAGAAAAAATAGATTCATCCATTGCCTGTTGGATTAAGAATAGAGCTTTTGCATCCTTTTTCTTGTTCTCTTTAAGCTCTTCCTTTTGTACTCGAGTTAATGCTTGATCGGCAGCGTCATCCTGTGGTTCTACAAAACCATTTTCTACCAAATCCCAAACATCTTGTGAACAAAACAATGTTCTCATTTTAATTACCCAAAAATCATAATTCTTACCATTAAAAACGGAAATTTGGAGCTGAGAAATAGTGTTGATTGTAGTCATATCTCAAGCTAGCCTTGGATGATGGTGAAAGGATCTCCTCCCTTATGCGTCGATCTAATACTGATCTCTGCAAAGCAGCGATCTATTGTCTTAGATGCTGGTTTTGGCGGCGGCAATAAAAAAAATACAATAGTTTCCTTCTCCTCTAAGCGCTGAAAGCTGCGGCTTACTTTCCTCTTTGGCAGCGGCTGGGAGACCTGTGGCGCTTTTCTCTTGCTAAATCTGCAGACTGTGATCTCCTTTGACTCTGCTGACTGCAGCTGGAATCTCCGCCAATCTGGCTGGTGTGCAGCGCCTCTCTCCCTTCTGCCAGCTGCGCACTCCAACAAAACCAACTCTACGCATAAATACCAACCTGGCTCAGATACCAATTTGTAAAAGACAGCAAATAAATAGCAGAAAAAATAAATAACAGAAAACAAAAAATAGCAGTAGATACCAGATTGCTACGGCAATCAAGGGAAATTTTCACACAGCAAGCCAACGTTCACTGTGCCTACTGCGATGGGGCTTACTACATAGGATCCCTTCCAGTAGAGCTCCAAATCCACAACTCGTGGCTTTTCCTGCCGTGGCATCGCTGGTATCTCTAATTCCACGAACGCATTCTCGCAAAACTCGTGGGAGATGACAGCTTTGCGCTGCCCTTCTGGAACTGGGATGCGCCCGCCGGCATGACTCTTCCCCCAATATACACCGACCCGCGGTCTTCTTTATTTGATCAACTCAGAAACGCCGCCCACATGCCGCCGACTAAAATTGATCTCAACTTCGATCCAACGGCGACAACAAACATCACCAACGCCAATCTGATTGCCTCCAACACGAATCTTATGTACAGACAAATCGTCTCCGGCGCAAAGACACCAAATCTTTTCCAGGGGCAACCCTACAGATATGGCGACGATCTCGAGTCCGGCGGCGGAACGCTGGAGAACCCGCCGCACGGTCCCGTGCACCAGTGGACCGGCTCTTCCAGCGAGCCCAACCTGGAAGACATGGGAAATTTATATTCTGCTGCTCGCGACCCCCATTTTCTTTGCCCACCATGCAAACGTGGACCGGATGTGGACCATCTGGACATCACTGGGAGGCAAACGTCGCAAGAATTTCGACGACAAGGATTACTTGGGACCGGAGTTTCTTTTCTACGACGAGAATGCGCGTTTGGTGCGGGTGAAGGTGGCGGATGCTCTCGATCCCAATAAGCTCAGGTTCTCTTACCAGGGAGTTGATATCCCCTGGCTAAATGCAAGGCCAAAGAAAAGCAACAGAAAAGTACAAGTGGCGTCGGCCTCACTCACGACGCCGCCACACTCAGCTATGGCTGCTGGTCACGTTGCTGAATTCGGTTCCAAGGCCAGGCAGCTGGTGGGTCCCATCAGTGCTCGCGTTAAGAGGCCGAAGAAGCAGCGCAGCCAGAAGGAGATCGACGACAAAACGGAGGAGGTGCTCGTGATTGAGGGAATTGAGGTGAAAAGAGGCGCGGCTTTAAAGTTCGACGTCTTCATAAATTTGCAGGACGCTGATTCCAACACCGTTATTTCCTGTCCGGAGTACGCTGGGACCTTCGTAAATGTCCCACACCACCACCACCACCACCAAAGTGACAAGAACAAGTTGCAAAACGGTAATACCCCAAAAAGTCCCTATAGAAAGTCGTCGTTTAAGGTGGGAATTACAGAGATTTTGGAAGATTTAGACGCAAGCGAGGACGAGAATATCATGGTTACTCTTGTCCCCAAAGGAAATTACAAGGGCGACCCCATCAAAATCTCCTCCATAAAGATCGAGTATGATTGATAAATCCCATATACTTTCTTTGAACCGCACGGTACTCTCCGGCAACATGTGTATTTGTAATTTTCAAAAGCATAGTGTGTTGTATTGTTTAAATTTCAGTAATGATATTTATTAATGTTTTATAATTTGAAATAATAAGGCTTAAGATTAATTTGCTTCACGATAAGAGATACTTAGCATTGAATTTTGTTATAAGTTAACCTTTTTAATACTCTTGGATATGGTGTGATTACTATTATTTATTTTTATTTTAAAAAGGAGTACATGCAGGGGTTATTAGAAGGCATTCGATGGATTTTATTGGATCTCATCCATATATCCATTAATCATTTAGGAAAATATAGTATATAGATGGCTATGTCAAAAAAGTGGCCAACTAGTATCTATGGCCCGATCTCCATGTTGGTATAGAAATACCGTTCAAAAGAACAAAATCACCAACTAAGTATGGAACCTCAAAAGAAAAATTCAAACTCTCAAACAAAAAAATCAGAAAGTCAAGCACAAGACACAACCCCGGAATGGTACTAGGGGTAGATCATCCTTAGGCGACTAAGCAACCAAAGAAAAGGGTTTAGGCAAGAGAGAATTGTAAGCCACCTACCCATCCTAAGTGGTCTCAAGAGGAGCCAAAAATACTATTATTCTACCAACATTTAGTGTTAGTGGAAAAGTGACATGCAAGTGCTAGTTAGAAGGAACACAATGCATGATGTAAACAACACTCTCCCAATGCTTGAGGAGCTCTTACAAATGCTAGAATTATAGACCCACCTTCTCCCCCTGCACTTGGATCTAATTTTTTTTTTTGAAGAAATAACAAGCACTTTATCATTAACAAAAAATTGCTTAGAATGATCTTCATTGTTAGCAATAGTGTATAATTTATAAACTTCTATCGCTGAAACAAAATGATAGCTTTAAGAAATTTCCATACAAAGGCAATGTATGGATGCCATGAAACATGATTTCCCTGAAAAATACTATTCTCCAATTGAGCATCTCTAGATAATAAGGTTGAAAGAAATTTTTTAGTGGGCTATACTAGAATGAACATGGGTATGATAGGGTGAATCCATTTTAGAGTTACGATGAATCAAGTAGGAAAGTAAATAATCACAAAGGAAAAACTGATGTGAATGCTAGTCACTTAACTTCATGAACAAATAAATGTCGTGGCACTCTTCATTGCCGACTAGGAGGTAAATTAACAATGCACTATTATATTATAGTTCTTTAAAATTATTATATGACATCTCGAATTCAATAAATATGTTGTTTATGTTATAAAATAAATTAGCTCAATGAATTACTCGAAGGAAAGCAACAATAAAGGGCTATCATCCACCTAAGGCCTTTTTTGAAACATACGAGGGAGAATCATCTCTTGCACCACCACTAATTAGAAAATGCATGAGGAGTTAAATTGTTCCTCCCATAAAATCACATGATCAAGCTTATTCTCATGTTATTGGCATGATTTTTCCCAATTTTGTTTAGTATTTTTTATTTCATCAGTAAAAAATTATAATTTTACAATTATATTATTTTCATATTTTATAATGATATCATGATTTTTTAAATGAACCAAAAACTTCAAATCATCTAATTCCACCAAGATATCAGTTCTCACAACCTACTAAATTTATTCTATAGCAAGGAAAATATTAATTTTACTTGGTATATGTGGATTTATTTTATTTTGTTGTATGCATGTCATGGTGTGTTAATTTATTTACAGTGTTAACTCCCACTCAGAGAAATTTTATTCCACCACCAACACCACCCTGTACTACACCTTAGGGACAAGGGAAACATTTAATGTATCTTACATTGAGTAGTGGAACTATACATCTCACAAATCAAAGTTCATTACATTTTATTTGAACAATATCGAAGCTCTAATGGGAACTATAGGTGTTCAGCATATAGAACTTGATGATGATGTCCTTAGAATTGATAGTGGCACAAACATGCAATTTTTTAATCCATAGTCAATTATATAGGGTTGTCAGCTGAACGTAGCTGAGGATTTTACTCAAAGGTCTAGTAAAGCCTCTCTAGATAGGGGAGCTTCTTCTGAAGAGACTGACGATGTTCCCAAAAGTGATGATCATATTACTTTTTCTCATCTCTATACTTTGTTGGCTGAGAATACTATGTCATTAATTAATTCTATTATTTTGAGGCAACTCAAGGATTTGAAATGGTGGAAGTATTGGGCCAAAGTTTTGATTCAAGAAATCAATGCTCATTTCCATAATCACTCCCAATGCAGTTAATTATTTTTATTGGTTGAGCATGAGCTAGCCAAAACTGATTTTTTGATGAACCAAGCAGCTTCTGGAACTGTTACTATAAGTAATAGTTTTAATGATAGAATTTTGAATATAATGTTAAACATTCTAGAAAATTTAAATGCAGAGGCCCAAGATTATTTTAATAAATTGAATATAAATGAAGGCCATGCAATTATTGCTAAGGTAGAAGATTAAAAAGCCATGGTAAGTGTTGCTCTTTTTTGTTCTTTTTAATTTTTAATTTTTTTTGGTAATTTTTAGATATTTTTTATTCTTTTCCATTTGTAGTCAAAGTATACAATTTTGAATAATGAAGTTTTATCCTCAAGATGCATCTTAAAAATGTGCGTAAAAGTTTAGCTTTAGCTATTACACTCAAGGAACAACTTGTAATAATGACAAAGAAAAACAATACTTTGAAGAGAATCATTATGGAGCACAACATGAACCTTGATATTTTATTCAAAAATAAAGTTGATGAGGATCTTAGCTTGCTTTCAGCTGGAATGCGGCTCAAGATGAACGTGTGACCCTTGAAAATATCAATACAGTAACTAAGGATCTAATCAATTCAGGGATCTTGAAAGAAACAAATAGCCAAGTAGTAAGGTAGGGGACTGAAGAGCCTCCAAAATAATGAGACAACCATTGTTAGTAAAAATATTTAGTTTTATAAATATGGGATAAGTTTGAGGAATTGGCTTTATCCTCGATTCTAACTATTGTAATTTTTTTATGTCTATAATATATATTTTCAATTGTGTATTTTGGGCTTGGATAATAATTGTTATATTCACATTTTGCATCTATATTTTTATTTCAAGTGGTTACATAACTCACATTATATTGAATGTAATAAAATCATAGTAATGCTCGATAAATATAGTAATTAAGTGATTCAATAACAAAATTTTGAGCATATCATTAATAAGCATTTTATTAAAAGATCCTGACAACTGTCAATAATTATTTAACTTAACATACTTAGTTACTATACTTATCCATTTCAAATTTTATTCCAAACTATAAGAATTCAATTAGTGACTTCAATATTATCATGAAATCTCCACTATTGCACATAATTTTAAAAGTAAAATTTCCATATTATCTCTTCTATAACATAAAAAAGTAATAACCTTAAAAAAATACAATATAATTACTATTATATTTATAATATGTCATCAATTATATCAATTAATTAACAAAATACGTTACCCATTTAATTACTTATACTAATTAACCAATGAATTCAAAGAAATCAAAATTATGAAGAGTTAACAAGAGATAATTCCCACGAATGATTTGAATTTCTAAAATTTAATTATATTTATAAATATGGTAGCTAAAACAATGCTTTTGATTTCATAAATTGTTCATCATAGCTATCATTTATATAACTTAGCTCAATTATATTTTTAGTATATTTTTTTGAATGTATTGGTGAGTCCCCTTCTTTTAGTGAGAAAAATCCTAATTACAAATGTGTTTTCATATGGAAATTAATCTAATTAATAATGTGACACATATAATCTCAAACATGTCTTTCAATTTTTATCCAATATATTCCTAATTTTTATTTAATTAAGGACAATGAACTAAAAACTCTTTGATCATCTACAAACCCGAAAATCATTTTTTGGGACAATTCATATAATTTAAAGTACCTATTGATATTTGCTTATAAAATAGTTCCAAGATATAATTTTTTCCCTAGCCTTATAACTACATCACTCTATATTAGTTCACTTAAGGAAAGATATGTCAGAATAGGCTAGTAGGTTTTCTTCTGTTAGAGTAAGCATACAAAAAAATCTACAACAATGATCTTGCTTAGATTCAAAAATATGCAAGAGGATGAAAAATAATTGCTTGATTTATTAAATTGCCTTACCAATTATCTACTCTATTATAATAGCTTGGTGAAGAGGAATATAAAGGAGTAGTGGGAGTCAACTCAAAATAAAACTCATTGTGAGATAGAGTGTAACTCACTATGGAACTCATAGGAGAACTCACAATGGTACTCAGTTGAACTTTAGGTGGAACTCTAGGTGGAACTTACCATCTCACACACTTGACCTCTTATCACACCTAAATAAGATGAATCTACATTTGTAGGGATTATCTATTTAATAAGTAAATGAAATAATAAATATCCTACATAAACACCCCCTTAATCGTATCTTAGGTGGGTAGAAAAGAAAAGATAGGCCCCAGAAATAAGGGCTAATGAGGTGCCCACATATAATGTAACTCTGAAAAAGTTGAGTAAAAGGAAAAACCCAAGGGAAATAAATCCTTGCCAAAAGAGAGACAAAGAAAAGAAGGTAGGAATAGAAAGCCCCACTCTAACATCCCCCTTAAGAAAATCATTAGACCAAGTCTTGATCAGACCATGAGAATTGAAGCATCTTAGGGTCTTCACATGATTTGAATGCTACAGGGTGTAAAAACATGCACATATCTGCCTAGATGAAGGACGTGGTACAAGATTGGAAGACTAGTTTTTGAATGTTGATCCACTATATAGAGCAGGCCACAAAGACAAAAAAAAATGCCATTGAATATAATCCCTACACATGTAGCTTCAACTTACTTAGGTGTGATAAGAGGTTAAGTTGGTGAGATGGTAAGTTCCACCTAGAGTTTAGCTGAGTACCACTTGAGTTCTCCTATGATTTGCACGATGAGTTACACTTCGTCCCAAAATGAGTTATCCTATGAGTTAACTTTCCCTAGTCCTTTATATTTCTCTTCACTAGGATATTGTAATAGAGAAAATCACTGGTAAGCAAGCTAGTTTAATACATCAAGCAATTATTGCACATCCTCTTGCATATTTTTGAATACAAGTAGGGTCATTATTGTAAAATTCTTTGTATGCTCACTCTAACAAAATATCACCTACTAGGTTATTCTAACAAGATATTAACCCATCATCATAAATGCAAAATGCAATGACTATTTTATCAACAATTGCTTTTGCAAAATACACCAACTTTAACTCCACTGATTTGCATAGACATATTAAAATGACTAATGATAATACCCATGTATTTTTGAAATTATCTGCTTGTTACTTATTCACTTTCTAGAATGTTCTAAAATGTAATATTCATCACTACTATGGCTTCAATAAATTCATCCCTTTTATAATGGTCTTAAATTTATGGTGCTTAACATTAGGAAATATTTTTGAATTTCATCCTTGTATCACATATAACATTACCAACTAAAAGCTTTGTTATACGTAGTTCTTCAAGTTCACCCACAACCAATTCAGGTCATTTTCAGAAACAATAGAGTGGAATCTCCTTTCCATCAACAAATAAATAGATATGATCATGAATATTGAATCTTAAATAGTTATTATGGTGCTTAATATTTGTCAGAATTTCCTAATTAGTGAATACCATTCCATTAAAACTTTCATGTGAGTTATATATCCTATATAGAGATTAACAAACCTTTTTTCTCAACCATATGAATTCAAAAACATAAATGAATCTCTCTTGTACATGTTTTGTCAAACAATGCATTCATTTCAACATTGGTAAAATACAACATAGTGTTAACAGATTTTCAAAATCTATTAAATGTTAAAACAAATCTTTGGGCTTATCTACTTTCATCCTATATTTAAATAAGAACACTGTTAATAATTGATATTCTTCAAATATTCTATAGGTAGGTTCATAAACTGAAATCTATCATGTATCAATATGTTTTACTTTTTTTTCCCCACTAGTCACTCTAATTGAAAGCTTTTAGAATTCCAAAAACCTTTTTAGACTACTTTTCACATATGCACATAATTCACATATAAGCTCCTCACTTTTGTGACATTTTTAAATGTGCTCACAATTTTATATGCTAAATTCATTCTATGTGTCATGGAACTTATTTCAATCACGTATGGGGCAATATTTGATTGTAGATGAATGCATAGACTAGTTATATTTGCTTGCATTATTACAACACCATATGCACAACCACACATAAATTTTGTACCAATATCATGATAATCAACATCATAAATATCCTTTATACTATAAATAACCAACATGTATAGATTTTTTACATTATAATTTTTTATCGTTATATTTATAGAAAGAAAGTGTGGTTACCTGGAATGGTTTTCAAACTTATAGGTATGGATAAAAACCTATATTATGTTATCAACCATTGCAATCTCAATTGACAGTGATATAAACTATGATTTTCATACTTTTTATTTCAAGGCTTTTTTTTCAATCATTACAAGGTATTTTTCCATTTCCCATGCACTGCTTTCAGACCAACGTGAGTTTGTAATGTTATTGAATCTATTATGCTGATATAAAACCTTATAATTTGAAAGGTGTGATATTGGTCTGCCACTATTTAGAATGTGATATATAGTGGGCAGTTATATATTTTAGCCTATAGATTGGACTGAGCAACTTTTCCAAACTACACTGAAATTGTTCCTTTTGTCTCCACGAAGTGACTTTGATGTTTTTGGTAACTTTCATAATCTACTATGTAATGTTGATTCATATATTCCTCCAATGTTTTCCATATCATTATTCTTGTATTTCATCCATATTTTTCAACCAAAACATATATTTTACCACCATGTTTCTCAATTATGTCTAACTTCAGTTGCATTTTTACATCCTTTCCTAGTTTCCAAAGTTACATATTGTACATTTACATTCTACTAATGTGTCATCACTATTTTCTAGGATTACTGACATTACTTCTTGATGATGACCAAATAATGGTTTTAAAATTTCAACTTCAACTAAATTATAATTGTGTTATGTTAAGGAATCTCATACCCAAACATAGCTTCCAGTGGAGGCATATCTTCCCAACTGTTATCAATGATTTCTACTTTCAAAATTGTCATATGATAGACATTGTAGTTATTATTTAATATCTATATGAAATTTTTGCTATCCCATGGGTCTACACATGGTGGTTCCTAGAAGGGCTCATGTGAAGAGGCTAAAAAAGAGTCATGTGAGTATATCGATGATGAAATAATAGAGGTGTTCATGATTGAGAGGATTGATGTGAAAAGTAGAGAAGATTTAAAATTTGACACGTTCATAAATTTTAGGAGATTGATTCTAACATTGTTATTTCTTACTTAGAGTACACTGAGACATTTGTAAATGTTCCACATCACCATCACCACCACCAAAGTGATAATAAAAAGTTGTGAAATAGTAATGCCCTAAAAATTGTCTATAGAAAGCCTTGATTTAAGGTGGGAGTTATAGAGAGATTGGAAGATTTAGATGCAAGTGAGAATAAAAATATCATGGTTACTCATTTATTAAAATAATATTATAAGGGATACCCCATAATAAAATCATCCTATAAAAATAGGGTATGATTGATAAATCTCAAATGTTTTCTTTACGTTAAATATTTTTTCATGCATCCATAAATGGATAAAATGAAGTCAAAAATAAATAGATTTGAACTTCAAACAACTCTATAGAAACATATATATTTTTAAGTATTTTAGTATATAGAATGTGTAACTTCTAATAAGCATCATTCAATGGGTAAATCTATAACCAAAAACACTTAATGAAATAAATAACTAAATATTGACGTGGATAGAAGATTCTTGGCTAGTTTAGGTTTTGTCATATAATTTAATGTTGGTAATTGAGTTGTTTTAAATATGTCATCACAATATGGACATATGCACATGCATCTAACACCTTTCACATTTGTAACACTTAAATATTGTAGAGTAATTTTTATTCTACATCATTTTATTTTCTTTCATTCGAGCACTGCAATTTTGGTTCTTGCATATCCTGGACGTAGCCGCAGAGTTTTGGAGCAGAGGGCGGGTTCAATTTTGCCTAAGTGTTGAAGTGCAGCAAAAGCTACCAAGTGTCACCCTCTAGTTGTAGGTCCCTTTTTTTTCCCCTTTGTTTCTTCTGTCTCATTTTGCCTAAGTATCAAATTCAAGCAAAAGCTGCCAAGTGTCACTTTCTAAAACACAGAGTCGGCCAACTGCCATCCTTCGAGCCCTCTTTTGTAACTTTCCAAAGAACCATGGATTGTGCCACGTACCTAACAGTGGCTGGGTGAAATCTACCACATGTCAGCATCCATGTCTCATTTTGGAAAATCGTGTTCATTCTTCTTTTTCGGCAAAGACTTTCAACAAGCTAATCAGAAGGAGAGAGTAGAGAGTGCTAGGTGGCAGTTACAGAAGCCCTAAACTACCTTTTTGAAGAAGCAGCGGAAGTCACCACATGTTGGCATTTGGGAGACTTTGGTCCAATGCTTTCATTCAATGCATAAAGACATCATTTCATTTTTCTTAAGTGTTTAAGTGTAGCGGAGGCTACCAAGTGTCACTCTCAAAGCCCCTTTCTACTCCATCCTTGGAAAAATTGAAAGGTGCCACATAACCCTAGGAGGGGAAACAAAGAATGCCACGTATCTTCCTCGAAGTAGTGGAAGCCTCCACGTCTCAATGCCTGAGAGATCATCTTCGAGTTTCATTGTTGAATAAAGGTTGTGGTGGGCCTCAGGTGTTGCTTCAAAGGTCTGCAGAAACTGCCAAGTGTCACCATCCATAAGAGTCAGATATATGTCCTGAGTGATACTACAACACAGCCAAAAAGAAGTGGGGAGAGCCACGTGTCTTCAATGAATCAGGCAGAAGGCACCAAGTGTCATTCTCTGATGCCTTCTAAGTAACAAAATAATTTTCAAGAAATTGACTAAGTGTCCTCTTCTATTTCAACATACAGAGTGTCCTCGTGTCCATCTATCTGTTATAACAAAGATGGAGGTAAACTAGGTGGAAATTATTCTTGGTAGATAAAACAATGCACCGGGTAGATTTATGGAACTTGCAGGCATTAAAGGGCCATCTGTTTATCCCTTGTAGTCAGAGGTAGAGTTGACAGTTGAGCGGCCAAATAGGTGATGGAATGAGGAATTTTAGGCGCGAAGAAAGGTACTAGACATGGACCACCATGCCACAGTCAAGGTAGTTCTTGATAACACCAGGATGCATCCAAGGCATTAAAGGCACCTTCTATTTTGTCCCTTGCGAATGAAGGATGAAGGAGAATTACATGGGAAAGAAGGCAATGTAAAGAGACACCGAGGCTATATAAGAAGAATTGTAAAATTGAATAAGGGGGGGATGGCTTATAGTATTAGACTTTCTGTAATTTTTGACCAGTAATATCATTTGCTCTTGTCTCAATTTTCTTGAGTTATAAAGTTGATATACTGTGCATGTTTCTGTGCCTCTTATGTGGCTGAATGAATTAAGAAGATTAAGCTCCATGCCTTGGTTGGTGTTATCTGTGTCATTTGTGAAGTAGTCTATATTGTATATTTTTTGAAGTTGTGATTAGGGATGTCATTTTCTTTTGTTTCATTTTCTTGAGTTGGAAGGTTTACATAACTGTACATGACTTCTGTGCCTCTTATGTGATTAGAAAATTTTATTAAGAAGATTGAACACTATGCCTTTGTTGACATTCTCTGTGTCTCAGCGAAAGAACTCCCTATTTTGAGCCTCTGTTTCTGTTATTTTGACCTTTTACATTGATCATGCACTTGTCTGCTCTTAAATTTAATTGAATCCTATAATAGTCTCATTGTGCTTAGGTTAGGATTAGGATTACACTTAGGCACATCGCCATAGTTAGGTTTCAATTCTTGCATTTTGCATTTCTGTTTAATCTCCTATCTCTTTTCCCCAACACCCCATACAAAAGAAGAGACCAGCTTCCCTAAAATATGGAGGTTGTTTCAAGCTGCATTGTCCCATAGTTTGAAACTTCCCATTGTTGATTGGTTAAGATCAAGCACAATTTTAAATCATCAACAGTTTTTGGCATGCCCAGTGGGACTCAATCTTTCAAGGAGTTGAAGAAATTTTGGTGTGTTCTTCAGCCAATTAGCCTTTGGAGGTTTTTATCAACACCAACAATGACTCTAAGTCATCAATTGATCAATCAGTATCATTAATAAATTGCCTTTTGGTATGTATAATTCTGTTACTCATAGCTATGGGTCTTATTCTCCTCCATATATTTTTAATCAAGAACAAGCTTCTCCTGGAATCATGTTAAGTAACAAGTTTGCATATGTTCATGAGCTATACCAATCTCATGCCCAGTCTCCCCAATATGTCACCTCCCATGTTCAACCTAACCTTATTTTCACTTTCAAAAAACCATTGCTGGGATTTTAAAAAAATGTGTTAGAGCTTGACAGCAAAAGGGGATATGGCCAAGAAACTCCTTATCATGTCATCCATTAAGTAAGAGACGCAATAGACCTAATTAAAGGTGAGTGGGATCCCATTGAAAGGGCAAATTAGCAAGAGCTTACATATGAGATGCTGGATGTGTGTGGATTGATTCATTTCTAGAAGAGAGGCTAAGCATTCATGAGAACCAACCTTACCAAGTCTACCAAACTCCATATTCACCACCACAAATTCCAGATCAGACATACGCCACCCCTGTTCATGAGCAGGGTCAGACCTGTCAAGGTCACTTCCCCAATAATGAAGAAACTATAATAGCAGCAAGGGAAGATGACCCCAAACTCTCACTTTCCCCTCAAGTCCCTTCCACCCTTCCTCAAGAATCTTCTTTTTTTTTATCACCGCCTTCTTCTTTATCCCTTTTCAAAGAAGAATATATTTTGAAGGAAACAACTGAGTGTGCAAAAGAGTACACTCAATTTATGGCTTTGCAAGAGGATTCCATAAGTACAGATAAGGAGAAAATCATCATAGGTACTCCCTTTGATGAACAAGAGGACAAATCGTAAGTTTTTTCCTTAACTTCTGATGAGGAAGAGATCATCTCTGACTTTTTCCTCACTTTGCAAGAGGATATGGAGGAGCATGGACACTCCCTTGATCAAGTCATTGAGATAGGTGACACTATTCTTAGCCATGAACTAGCTGAATATGGAGGAGATAGCTTTGAGACTCAATTGAGTATGCAGAGGAAATGCCAGCTTTCAGATATATCCTTTCAAGAGGATGAAGTCATCAAGGAGCATGATGAAGAAATAGAGTTGGAAATTGAAGGAGATAAGCTAGAAGATAATGGATATCAAAAGGCATAGAGTGAAGAGCCAACAACCAATGATTTCTTGATGACACACAACATCATGAAGAACCAGTATTTGATGGGCTTTTAAGGACAAGAAGAACTTATAGATGTCAAACACATGTTTTGCTCAGACTCATTTGAGTGCAGGAAAATCCATGTGGCTAGCGCAGAGGACATTTCATCAACAATATATCCGTTGCAATCACTGGTATGGTAACATAAGTTGGCTTGTCATAAAGAAGATGTTGGAAAGTTCATTTTTGATCTCGAAGGGAAATAAGATGATCAATTAATGTAGTTAGGTAGTTTTCCCTTCCTGCATTATTTTATTTTTAGTTATTTTCCCACTTTTATTTTAAAAATAAGCATTTAAAACACAAAGTTGGTGTCTTATAAATTTTAATTCTTTTAAATTTTGCCACATTAAATGCTTCCCCAAATCTTTCGAGATCTCTAAGGTACCTTGTGCCACAACTTACATAATGTGTCCATCTCACTATTTTTTGAGGATTGAGTATGATTTGCTAACGGTCATCCAAAACTAATGCTATTTGGGACTTGATAGGCCCATAAATATCCCTTAGTAAATTTTAAAGTTTACAAACTCTCAAACATTCCTGCATCTGCAAAAATATCCTGCTCATCGTGATTATTAGTGCCTAGTAAAAGTTTACTTCAATGAGCGTGTTTTTATCTTGCACAAAGCTCATACCAGGTATCATACAAGAGATATAGAGATGGTGGGAACATCATCATCCCAACAAGGAACAGGTGCACCTGGATACCTCGATAGATTACTAGCTATCAAATCATATGTTACAGCTCTTGTGCAACCACCAAGAAGCTACCTGAGAATAAAAGCCCTGGGAGTCAGTCAAACCAGTGACCCATCCAAAGTAAGGGACTATGCAGATGGAATTGTGGACCCAATTTTGCAAAGAGCCAGTAACAAGAACCTCAGAGAAGGGGCACACCAGAGGTGTCTCCAAAGAGCCAGAGCAAGGCAATATGAGACATTTGAAATGAGGTAGGACCTCACAACTGGCTCAATTCATTGTCCCATCCATGCATCCATGTCCTGATGTGATCGAATTATGCACAGACTTGCTCCATCCAAAATCTTACACCATCCAACAAGGCCCCTTCATGCTGTAAGTCACCCCACAAGCTATCAAGGACATGTTTACCCTACAATATGATGGTACCGCCACCTTCCCCACCATTGATAGGATGCAAATGATGTGGGCGAACGTCAACAATCAAATAAGGTTTTTGAGGTCTGAGTTGTAAATGGCTGATGGGGATACAATGGTACCCACACTCCCGACATCAAAAACTCAGTTTGCGCCTACCAGCAAAGATGCACTATCGATGATGGATCTCATCTTCAGCATGAAGGATGACATGGCTGTATATGCTAAACAAATGGCCATCCTCTTCAGGCTAAAAATAGTTAACAAGACGCAGGAGTACCATCTTGACTTCTTAGAACACATCACTTTTTCAATAGTGGAGTAGCTGACCTAGTTCAGGTCAAAAGGGATATTCAAGTATTCTTCCTTTCTATTTCATCTAATACTGCACCAAAACCTTGACCTTTTTACCCAATTTATGAGTCTGAACCTGTATGACCCAGCTTTTGACCCCCAAAGAACCATTCCTATGTCTGCATGGACACATATTTTATCAAGAACCAGTGACCCATATGATTTTTTGGAACTATTCATTACCCCTATTCTTCATTGCCTTAGCCTTGAGCCTGTCATAAATAGGTTGTTCCCAAGTGTTATAAACCTCCTGGTCAGTTGCCTAATCCCATGAGATTTCTATTTTGGGGCCCATCACATGCCCATAAGGGTCCATGGATTTTGTGGGGAGCCAGTGTTGCTACCAAAGGTTATAACTCTTTGGTTAGCATTCTTGAAAATTGCTAGGTAGGTGTTAGTGGTTGATAATGAATATGGCTCTAGGAACAAGAAGAGGAAAATGTATAATCTCCCATGGATGGTAGGCAACGTAAGCCTGGAAGTAAGAGAAGCTGAGACTATGTTACTGAGGAAGTTGACCTTCCTGGGGTTCTTGTTGGTTAAGGACAAGTGGGTTTATGACCTAGATGATTACATAGCCTCCATAGTGAGGACAAATGGAATTGGAGCTAGGATTGTGCATGAAAGCCACCCCTTTTGGGAAACTAAGAAAAACCCTATTGAAGACGCTCCTAGTCTTTATGTTGAGCTAACAGATTTGCCCATGCCACAAAATAGGCCATGGGAAACCTTCTATGACAAATAGAGGGATTATGATCCCAAAGTCAGGATGACCTCTGGTTTGAGAAGGATGCTGAGGAACAAAGGTTGGGACGCAGAGAAAATTGAGGCCTATTGAAAATATAGGCAATAAATTTCCTAGACCACCCATGCTTTTAGAGGTGTAGATTCAGATGAAAGGTGGGAAGAACTCTAGGATGAGTGGAATCCATCCCCTGCATCTAGCCTAAAAACAAGCCAAACACCGACACTTGGGGTGGAGCAAGTAGTTGGAGCGGGACCAAGCCAACAATTGCAGACTGTAGAGCAAGCTGCAGCTACTGCATAACAACAAAGAAGTGGGGTGTCTTTACCACCACAAGCCTCCACATCATTGGGAGTGATTGAAGTCCCTAGTTCTCCACATGTGCCACTGGCAATAGTAGAGGTAGAAGGGAGACAAATGCAGCCAGAGGCAGAGACACCCAAGAAGAGAAGGAGGGTGCAGTTCCATTTGGATTTTGAGGAGGAAGAAGAGCCTTCATAGTGCCCAGTGCAAATAATTGTGACTTTCCCTAGGTAATTATTTCTCCCCCTCCTCCCTCTCAATCTATTCCTCACCCTGTTGGCATGATGCCTCTACCCAATCAAATGACACCTCCTGCCACTACTACCATTCCCATCTCACAAGTCACCCCATCATTGGCACCTCAGGCCCTCACATTACCCCATTTCTCTCCCTCCATTCCTAGAAAGATGTCCCTACAACTCACCCCTAACCAACCAATGGCTCTCCAATATGGCCTACCACAAGGATTTCCTTTTGTAGGGGGCATATTGCATCCCCTTCCACCTTCCAGATGCAGGCTTATGCTGCTAGGAAGGCAAGAGAGGCCTGGTTGGAGAAGAAGAGAATTAAATAGGATAAAGCACTGACTCTCCCACATTTAAGGTCACAATTTGACCCTATTCAATAGAAACTAATGGTGACCCATTTGTCACCCAACATTGCTAAGCCAAGCAAGCAAATGCAGCTAGAGGACTACACAATGAATGCAGTGGCCATTGACATGTCCCTGTTCAGGCCCCAAGACAGAGTCAAGCTACTGACTGAATCCACTTTTATGGTCACAGAAGATTATTTGAAGAAATCAAAAAGACTGCAAAAGATGGAGGCCGACTTGGCCAAAGAAAAGACAAACTTTAACAGTTTAGCTGAAGAGATAAACAAGAAGGACAATGAAATAGCTAGTCTGAATAAACAGTTACAAGATATTGTTTCCCTTCAGACTCAATAGGCAATTTACGCCCAAAATGATTCATTGAGGGTAGAGCTCGCACTTGTAAAAGATGCAGCAACAACCCTAAGGTGGGAAAATGCAACATTACAGGGAAGAGTCGAAGGACTCCAACTGTAGGTTACCCAATCACAACAAAGGTTGTTGGAGGAGCAGAATAAGGCAGTGACTTTCCAAGCCTAGTTCCAAGCAGAGCAATAGAGGATGGTGCAACTAACAATCGAGCTGGCCAATAGGCCAAGAGGTGTCAGAGTAGTGAAGCTAGTGAAGGAGCTCTACGAGTCAGTGTGGGAGAGAATCTCTTCAGAGATTATCTAGCTCAGGCCATTTCTCACCTTCCTACTCAATGCACAACAATTGTGTGAGAGGGTGGAGAATTCAATATAGAACACTTTGGCCATGATCTCCTGAAGAGTCATAGACTCCCATTCATTAATGTAGAAGCTCTATGACATGATGGATACGACATTGGTAGCCGCAGGGATCCCTAACAAGATGGCCACTACAAAATGGGTTAATGAGGAGCTCAGTCACAACATCGCAACCAATAGTTGCAGAGAACGTCTCGAAGTCATGAAAGAAAGTATCAGCAAAATGAGACAACATATTGAAGATCTAGTGTGACTGGGCCTTCCTTCCCAATTTTTGAATGCAAAGATGGTGCTGATGGCTGAGCAAATTCAACCATTGCTACTAGCTAAACAAAGGGATCAAATAGTTTTTCAGAGCTTACGGGATGATTCCTTAGCCTCAGAGGTTAAAACTATTTTGGTTCCTATTTTCCAGCTGGAATTCAAGCTAAAAGCTATGGTCCAGATCCTGCAAACCTTTTCACACAAGGATATTATTAACCTTGATCTGGCCTTCATTGAATTGTAGAGCAAGCAAGGATTATCTGACCATGAGTGGTTTATCTACCAAATAGCTCTTTTGAAGCTATAATTTCCACAATTTTGAAATTTTGACTGAGTGAGAGTCGAGTTCTTTTTGAGCAAGCTCAAAAGTCCTGGTGGTCGCCAATAACTATAGAGTATTTTTTACTCTACGTCATTTTATTTTCTTTTGTTCGAGCACTGCAATTTTGGTTCTTACATATCCTAGATGTAGCGGTAGAGTTTTGGAGCAGAGGGCAGGTTCAATTTTTCCTAAGTGTCGAAGTGCAGCGGAAGCTGCCAAGTGTCACCCTCTGGTTGCAGGTCCCTTTTTTTTCCCCTTTGTTTCTTTTGTCTCATTTTTCCTAAGTATCAAATTCAAGCGAAAGCTTCCAAGTGTCACTTTTTGAAACATGAAGCCGACTAGCTGGCATCCTTTGAGCCCTCTTTTGTAACTTTCCAGAGAACCGTGGATCATGCCACGTACCTAACAGAGGCTGGGTAGAAGCTACCACATGTCAGCATCTGCATCTCATTTTGTCAAACTATGTTCATTCTTCTTTTTTGACAAAGAATTTCAATGAGCTAATTAGGAGAGAGTGGAGAACACTAGGTGGCAGTTATGGAGGCCCTAAACTACCTTTTTGAAGAAGCAACAGAAGTCACCACATGTCGGCATCTAGGAGACTTTGGTCCAACACTTTCGTTCAACACATAAAGATGTCATTTCATTTTGCTTAAGTGCTGAAGTGTAGCAGAGGTTGCCAAGTGTCACTCTCAAAGCCCCTTTCTACTCCATCCCCCAAAAAAGTGGAAGGTGCCACGTAACCCTAGGAGGGGAAATAGAGAATGCCACGTATCTTCCTCAAAGCAGTGAAAGCCTCCACGTGTCAATGCCTGAGAGATCATCTTCAAGTTTCATTACTAAATAAAGGTTGTGGTGGGCCTTAGGTGTTGCTTCAAAGGTATGCAAAAACTACCAAGTGTCACCATCTGTAAGAGTTTGATATATGTCTCAAGTGATACTACAACATAGCCAAAGAGAAGCGGGGAGAGCCACGTGTCTTCAATGAATCAGGCGGAAGGTGCCAAGTGTCATTCTCTGGTGCCTTCTAAGTAATAAAAGAATTTTTAAGAAATTGACTAAGTGTCCTCTTCTGTTTCAACATAACAAAGTGTCCTTGTATCCATCTATCTGTTATAACAAAGATGGAGGTAAACTAGCATAAATTATTCTTGGTAGATAGAACAGTGCATCAGGTAGATTTTTGGAACCTGAAGGCATTAAAGGGCCGTCTATTTGTCCCCTATAGGCAGAGACAGAGTTGACAGTTGAGTGGCCAAATAGGTGATGGAATGAGGAATTTTAGGCATGAAGAAAGGTACTAGACATGGACCGCCAAGCCGTAGTCAAGGCAGTTCTTGATAAGACCAAGATGCATCCAAGGCATTAAAGGCAGCATCTGTTTTGTCCCCTATAAGTGAAGGACAAAGGAGAATTGTGTGGGAAAGAAGGTGATGTAAAGAGACACCCGAAGCTATATAAGAAGAATTGTAAAATCGAATAAGGGGGGGATTGGCTTATAATATTAGAATTTCTGTAATTTTTGACCAGTAACATCATTTGCTCTTGTCTCAATTTTCTTGAGTTATAAAGTTGATATAATTGTGCATGTTTCTGTGCCTCTTATGTGGCTGAATGAATTAAGAAGATTAAGCTCCATGCCTTGGTTGGTGTTATCTATGTCATTTGCGAAGTAGTCTATAATGTAGATTTTCTTAAGTTGTGATTAGGGATGTCATTTACTTTTGTCTCATTTTCTTGAGTTGGAAGGTTTACATAACTGTATGTGACTTCTGCACCTCTTATGTGATTAGAAAATTCTATTAAGAAGATTTAACACTATGCCTTTGTTGACATTCTCTATGTCTCAGTGAAAAAACTCCCTGTTGTGAGCCTCTGTTTTTGTTATTTCAACCTTTTACATTGATCATGCACTTGTCTGCTCTTAAATGCAATCGAATCCTATAATAGTCTCACTGTGCTTAGGTTAGGATTAGGATTACACTTAGGCACATCACCATAGTTAGGTTTCAATTCCTACATTTTGTGTTTCTATTTAATCTCCTATCCCTTTTCCCCAACACCCAATACAAAAGAAGAGACTAGCTTCTCTAAAATCTGGAGGTCGTTTCAAGCCGCATTGTCCCACAGTTTGAAACTTCCCATTGTTGATTGGTTAAGATCAAGCACAATTTTAAATCATCAACAAATATAAAACTTATTTGAAATAATTTCCAAGACCATAAGATCTTGTAAATATATTATTATTAAAATTTTGATCTTTTCGGCTTGATCACTTTCCTCTATTCTTCATTTTTATGATTAATTTTTATAAAACTTAAATCTTATCCTCTTATAATGTGTCAAGTCTAGTGTAGCACTCTATAAAATATAATGGGCACGTGTTTTATAGGTACTAATTTAAAAATCCCCTAAAATTCGAATGAATTTGTTGAAAATGTAAAATTAATATAATCTCCATGGATATTCCATAGTAAGAATTACTTACATAAATCCTTTACCCTCGTAATATATACATGATTGGTTCTAAAATATTATGCATTCCTTTGCTTACTAGACAAAGACATAAGGTGTTTTAAATGAAATGGCCTATAAATAAATGGGAATTAAAATCAAGACAATAAAATATACACAGTTATTTATCCTGGAGAAATCTAGTTTGGAAAAAAATGAAGTAGAAGGAGATTCTTACTCCTCACCTTTTCACTATATAATTCTAAATTAAAATTTTAATGATATTAAGTGGCCTTCATGGAAAAGTATATAAATCACAACTTCCCAAAGCCTAAAAATTTATTTGTCTTCTTATAATGCTTCCCAAAAAAATAGAACACCACCTAACAATTGAAACCATTTAGAATAATAATGTAACTATGATTCATTTAATCAACACTTGCATTCGCACTACCAACCTAATTTCCATTTAATACCTCTACCCATCCTATGGGTCTATGTTTACATGTAAAATTATCAAAAAAGGGTACATAAAACATGTAAATAGAAGAACTTAACCAATATGAAATCTAAAATTGATCCATATTTGCAACCGTTACTCATAAAACATAGGTTGTGTGATGCTTAGATAAGCTATAGGGGTGTCATAGGTGTATTTTAAAACCCTCCACATGATTTTTGTGTCATAGTATATGGTGAATTTTAAAGTGTTTAGATAACTCTATGTCATCCTCTAACTTTATAATTTCCTCATGTATCATTTTAATTGAGAATTTTACATGAATTATCTTAAATAAGTCTCTTATAATTTTTTTTTACATATATAAGAATGGTATAATTATTTATCTAAAAAATATCAAATAATAAATCCAAAATTTTGATGATACATCCCCAATTAGAGTCATCTAGTCTGAAAAATATATATAATCTCTATAAATGAGGAAATGTCTTCGTAACTTCCTATTTTGAATAATATTTTCCCTTATTAGGGTAGTTAACATTTTAACCCAACATAATTTCCATCCTTTTATTGTTGTGCTCTTGTTATTCTACAACAAGAGATCATTCTCCAGATCGAGTTGACCATCAGGAGGAAGGTACTCAATAGAAAGTGTACACACCTAAATTTGCCACAAGCCTACCTTTAAAATATTTTAATGTAGAGTTTCACATATAAATTATTAATTAATAATGAAATATATTTTGGTGCAATTTTTTAGGTATTCCTTCTTTATTTCATATGTAACTTATGTGGTCATTTTTACACTTTTTTCTCATCCTCTCAATATTGTTGAGGGGATCCCCATTTCCTTTCTTTTATATTTTTGTGTGATTTTTAGACAAGTCCATGGTTTTGAGATAGGTCTTGTCCATAAAATGAGGAATTTTCAAATCATTATTTAATGATTAATTTTGGGTCACAATTCAATTAGGTTTTTCTCATTGGGTTTTATTGAGTCAACTTTTGTATGCCAATAGGTTTCCTAAATAAAAAATCAAAGTATGTCCTAAAGTAAATCTACTCTAGTGCACTAAGGATGAGACTGTAGACTATCAATAGCTAAAAAGTTATTGCATGTTTCAACTATATAAAATTTTGAAGCTAAATCCAAAAGTTAAAAAGTATGAATCAATATTTGCCTATGTGTGCTAAGGGTGAAATATGAGAAAAATCATCTAGAATTGCATTCACAATTTGACATATATAGTGTTTTAACTCTTTAGGACTTAGTGCAAGTAAATCCTATGTTGTCAAAGGGTTGAGGGTAACAATAAATTGGAATAGAAACTAAAAATAATTTATTGGACAATCATTTCCCAATATATCATGGATATAGATAAAAAACACTTATCTAGAGTAAAATAGGCACTCCTATGACTCAAGAAGCTAAACCAAGATGGAAAAATGGTTAGAAACCTTTAATTTTATAATTTTAGCTAAAATATAGATAAAAATAGTAACACCCTTACAAGTATAGTAGTGCCATGTGGTGCTAGTGTCTAATTATAGTACTCATGTCCCTTTTAGAATAACTACAAGAGTTATATAGTGAATTCCACCTAGAATTGTTTAATGTCTTTTAGAAGCTCACTTGTGTCACTATTTTTCATTGAATATCTTTTAAAACCCTAATGAGTACGTACACACATTAAATAATAACTAGATCAAGTGTAAAAAAAGGAAAAAATTAGGTTGTGAGATATTATGATTACATACAGAAGAACCTCTATTGTCTTTCCCATTACCTACATTAACCCTAATACTAGGGGTTTTAGATCACATGTAGTTCTCCCTTAGGGAATGTGCATAATCAATGAACATGATATGCTAGAATGAATTTCACTTAGGACCTTATTTGATCAAGCATGTGATGTCTAAATGTAACAACTAAGTAGTATGCAAAGTTTTGAGCTATACTATTAATTATTTTTATGTAATTATATGCAAAATAGTAAGTGCTAGATGTAAAATGCCTTATCAGGATATTTATATAGAAGTAACTCTGATTTGAATGTAAGATCTTTAACACTATCTAAAAAGACATAAAATAGGGATAAAAATATAAGATAAGACTTAATGTAGTATTAGGACCCTAAACATAAGATAAAATTACTATCATACACTAGAGCCATAATTGGACACTAGCACCACATGGCACTAGTGTCTTGATAATGGTACTAGTGTATTAAGTCCTAAAAATAGTGTTCAGACCAAGTAGGATAATCTATGGGCCCTTATAACTGGGAGGAGGTGACTCAAGATCATTAGGGTACAATAAATAGGGAAAATAAGACATAAAAAGGATTAAAATAACTAAAATGACAATGCAAACAAGCATTATATTTATCCCTAAGACCTTCATGTAAAAGATTAATAGTAGACATAGTACTTGTGGTTTCCTAATCAAATTACAGTGTATACATTTATCCCCCTTTTATTATAGTAATGAAATAAATTGAAAGTACTAGAGTAAAAGAAAAAGAGGAATGTATTCATGTGCTTATTTGTGTAGATGTGTTCTAGATTTGGCTCACTTCTTGGCTAGAGAAGTGGACAGGAGATGAAGTGAAATATGTGAAAAAAAATCCATAATGTGGGTGTCCTTTGTACTAAATATAAATATTGAATTGAATTGAGAGGAACAAAACCCTATTTTGGATCCACCTTAATATCTAGAGTAAATCTATATATGTAATCTGAATATGTGGAGAAACAAGGCCAACTTCCCCCACTCTAATATGTGTACTAAATTTGAGAATGTCAACTAAATAATGAGGAATGAAACCCTATTTTTCCCTCACCTTGATGTCGAGACTGAATCTGAGTATGTAAACTAAATACATGGAGAAACAAAGCCCACTTGTCCCCAATTTGATATGTGTGCTGAATCTAAGTATGTAAACTAGGTATATTGAAAGGTTATGGATAAACCATTATAGATGGTCATGTTACCCAAATTGGTGAAACCTTTGTGGAATCCTAGTGACATCTTGGTGATGATTTGAGTGTAACATGACAATCTAAAAATAGAGACCAAGGATGTGTAATCTACATCATTCCCCCAATCCTAACATTTGAGTAATGTAGTGGTGTATCTAAACATCTATATATCTGAGTCAATCTCTATATCTAAGTGAACTTGTATATTTGAGTCAAATTTTACATTTTCATAAACCTGTATATCTGAGTCAAATTATATATCTAAGTAAAACTATATACCTATGTAATCTTGTATATTTGTGTCAAACCTATGTATCTAAATATCTATATTTGAGTAGACCTATGTGTCTAAATATTTGTATCTAAGTGAAATTCTATGTCTAAATATAAATGTATCTAAGTGAACCTATGTGTATGAATATCTATATTAGAGTGAACATGTGTGTTCAAATATTTGTATTTGAGAGAACCTATGTGTCTGAATGAGTGTATATCTATAGCAATCTATGTGTATTTTCCCCACATTTTGGTGTGAGATCTAAGAATGAGTTAAAGGTGTATAACCAAAAGTGGTAACTATCAAATCTACCAATGTGAATTAGTATGGGTGATGTTTTGAGTTTGAATATTTTGTCTATTATGATAGAATCAATTGTTGAAATTGGTAATGGGGTAGATATTTGGTCTATATTGAATTTATTAAAGTAATATCATTTTTTTCATTTTTTAGAGTTAAATATTATTAGGATATTTATTTAACCAATATAGAGTGAGTTACATTGAGTTAAAGTCCCACATGCAAGAAATGACTTACAAATTGGAGTTATGGTTCTCTAGATAACATATTGGAAAGAAGTTAGTATTAGTTGGAGAAATTGGCATACAAGGTCAACCTTAATAAGGTGGCTGTAGAAACTAGAAATCTACACACCATGATTATGAATGTTGAAACACCCTTGGACCACCTTAGGACCCCCTTGGGACCAATTTGACCCTTTGACTCCTAACCAAGCCTAACCATGGTTAGTTTGACCAATTGACTTAACCTACCTTTTTACCCATCTTCACCCTTCACCCTCGACTGGTGATGGTTAGGATGACCTCTAATGGTCACCTTGACCACTGATGGCTAGGGTATAACATCCTAAAACTAACATGAAAACACCACCTTGATTTTCTAAAAATAAATTGTCTAAATCTATGTGCGATCCATTACATGTGCTAGTTATAATTGGACAACCCAGTTGAACCTTTACTTGAACTTCTTGCCTATGGCTATAAAAATAGAGGAGCAGGGAGGCAAAATTCATATACAATTTTTATCAAGAGCTTGTGGATCCAAAGTTTATTTCTTGTAGGTCAACTTGTTGTTGTCACTCTAATAAAGCATTGAGTACCGTTACTCTATCAAAATCATGCTAGAATCCAATAATAGGCCAACCACCTCAATCAATCACCAGATCAACCTCTAGCAAGATACTTAGTTGTTTTATAATATCAATTTACTTTATTTATATTTTCCAATTAACCCAACACCAACCCATCTCTCAGAATCCAACTTTGTGATCCCATCAATTAAGCATTTATCACCATATCCAACACGCAATAACCATCAATAGTTACCTCAACCACTAATGGTGTGTCCTACCACAGATGGTTTTTCCAATCACCAATAATCACCTTGACTTTTGATAGTCACCTTAACCACTGATGGTCACTTCAACCACCGATAGTCACTATTAGACTAAAATCTAGCAAGCTATTTCCACGTACCTACCCCTAACCAAAGCTAAATTGTGGTGTCCCTACTTCCTCACAGACCCCTATCCTATTTTTTGAGATAGACTCAAGACATTTAGCATTATTATAGACTTGCTTATTTCTATATTATTCATTTTTAGTCTATTTCTTTAGCAGGCACACTTTGTATTCAATTTTAGTACCTTTTGATTATTGATGCAAGTACTTTATCATTCTATTTATAAACTTAATTATTTAAAACATGTGGATTGACAACCCCTGAGGAAGCTCTTACTTCTTGGATCTAGATAGTGCTAGACAATCCACCCAACTATCTATCTAACCAACCATTTGATTTAGTGATGTCTTATTTGTAGGTCATCCTCCCAATCCAAAGAAGATTTCTTCACAATCATCTAATTTAACATGCACACAATCAAACAAGTTTTTCCACCATACCCATATCTAATTTCTTATTCTTCCTTTCTTGAAATATAAACTAGAATTCAATGAAACATTCTGGCACACCCAGTGGGATCTTTGCGTCTTTACTTGGGTTTCTTTTATTTGTATCTATATGCTTCTCTCTCTATTTTATGCTCATAAATGATGTCAAATTTTCTTTTGGGATTAAAATTAATTGTATACTCACATTGTTTAACTTGAAGAAAAGTAACTCTATCATAGAATCAATTTTTGTTTCACACACTAACCCAAACTACATTCATCAATTAAACATAAAACAAACTTGATAAAAGTCCTGACTATGATTTCATCACCTAGCAGTCACTTTACCCTTTCTCAATGATCCTAATTAGAGGTCATTACCAATGGGAAATCCAACTCAGATCTCTAGTTGAGTATAAACTCTATAAATTGGTATATATTGGCTAAGCACCTGACACCCTTATCATTGTGGTGTGTGAATGATGGGGTAGGACCCAATACCAAGCCATGTATTGATTCCCAATATAGATTATTTTTGAGAGCCTAAACACAACCTGAAACCAACCATACACTTCCTTTCTAGTACACACTTTACAAGCCAAATTTAATCACACAATTTCTTAAAAGCTTAAGGCATAAGCAAAAAGAGAGACTAAACTGAAATTTAAGACTTAATGTACCTTTTAGTTTGTGTTTAATTTCCTTGCTCTCTTTTTGTCTTCTCTTTTTTTAAATGGTGAGATTGTTTATACATTCTTTATCCCTTACCTTGGATGGTTCTAGCTTGTTAGCAGTGAAAGAACCTAGCAGAATAGAACCCATCACCAAATCAATCAACCTCTTCTACTGCGTCATCTATGGACTACATTTCTAAACCAACATACTCTCCTCACCCTTTGAGATTTCCATATTTCCCTTAGGATGTTCCATAAAGACATATGGATTTTACCACATTATTAGATAACAATCCTATGGCCCTTCAGTATTATCTTAACAACATGCCTCACTGTACCCCTATTTCAGTTCCACTTATATACCCACCTTACCTCATGCCTTTCCACCTTATGGGAAACACTTATATTTCCATGGTCACTACCCAAATATTAACTACCCAAGCTTAATCATTTACTAATAATCCCTTTAATACTACTATAGAAAACCGATCTGTCCAACCTAAAAATACCCTTATACCTTCCACCCCCACCAACAACTCATCTACCTTAGGAACAAGCCAAACAATAGCCACCTATACTCCCCTCACCATGGGAATACCTACCACTAGCATTTCCAGCCTTCCTTCAGCTACTTTTAATATGCTAACCAATATTACACTTCAAAATCTTGTGTTACCTATATACCTTCTACCTTACCACCAATCACCACAAAGATCACCACCCTTCCTTTGATCAACAACCTAACCACTACCTCTACCTAATAGGTTCCCATTTCACCAAAACTAGGTTACATCCATAACCCACAAGGGCATGTACCTCTAAATACTACCAAAGCACCTGCATCCACCTATCCTTACATATCTTCCACCTAACCACCGATCTCTGCATACCAATATGTGGCAGCTTCTCAACCTCCAACCAATTATTAATATGTCACCCAACCACCACAAATCTATGCACCTTACAACCCTTTAGGTGCACAACCCTAGGTAGACCTAATGAATATGATAATGGATAAGATGACTACCTTAGAGTCAACCATTTATAGAGCTCACAATGTCTTATCATATGATCAGATTGTTAATGAACCCATTCACCCATCTGTCCCTATCATACCATATCCTCCTTAGTGGGATATTCCCATGTTCTCTAAGTTTTAGAGTAAGGAATATCCCCAATAGCACCTCAAGTCATTTAGGCATGCATGTTATTTAATTGCTTATGATAATTCCCTCCTTCTTTGTACCTTCTTCTGTCTGGTCCAACCTTAGATTGGTATAGTGTTATAACCAAACACTCTTTGTTCTCCTTCACCTAGCTAGCCCAAACCTTCATGGATCATTTTTAGATAAATATATCCAAAAAGGTTTCCATCACCAAACTTTAATATATTTGGTAATTTGATGATGAATCTATTGCCAATTTTGTGGCTCATTAGAAGAGCCTGATCAATCAACTTTCCTTTTCCTTACCCCAACCTAAACTAATATAAATCTTTTCTTAAGAAAGTACCAAGCACATCTCTTCTACACTACATTTTCAGAGCTTCAAAATTTTTGATGAAGCTTTTACCATGTCATGTAAGATATAAAATAGATCCATTAATGATGGAAAGCTAAAACTGAAGAACAAGAACTCTACCTATAAAACCAATGAGGCCTCTTCCTCTAAACAGAGCAACCAAACCAACACCAAAACTAAAATCAAGGGAACTATGAATGCAGTTGTCCTTAAATCCACTCCTCTACCAACTGTCAATAAACCAAATTCCTCTAGATCTTTAAAGCAAAACATGAGAAACCAGAATTGTAACACCCAAAAGTAATTTAATCCACTTGTAGAATCTTATGCTTCAATCCTAAATAATTTATTGAAGGCCAACATCATACAACTTCCTCCTATCAATCTACCTCAAAAATTCAATTCTTCTCATCCTACACCTAATTGGTACAATGAGAATGATCTATGCACTTTCTATTGAGTATTTGGGCATAACATTACTAGATGTAATACCTTCAATAGTGTTATCCAATCTCTCATTGATAAGGGGGAGCTTGTGTTGGATAACCCCAACACACCTCAAAACCAAGCCCTTGACATATTTATGAAACCTTTCCCTAATCATGCACCTACCAAAAATGAGATCAATATGGTTGAGTGTTTTCATGATGCCCATACTATCAATATGGTTCTTAATGCACTCATTGTTGAAGAATCTACCACCCAATCTACCTATTTTTTACCCTCTCCACCTATTGAGTTAGTGGAGTTACCTTCTCTTCCTTTAGAGACTCAAACTAAGGAAGCACCCCTTTTTACTCCTCCACTTATTTAGGTAGTGGAGCCATCAACCCATACTTCTAATGACATACCAAAACAAACACCCATTTTACCTTTTCCCCCAACCACTGAGTAATTTATTGCCCCTTTGGTGATCATTCTTGAAGAAGACAACCCCATGTATGCACCTCACATATAAGAGTCACCCATTTAAACCTTAGATCCTTTGATTGAGAAAAAGGACAAGGTTACCATCCCTCTGTCTCAACCTATGGGATTATCTTTCAAGCCCACTATCCAAGGAATAAAACTAGCCTACAAACCATTCTCTAGGTTAGTGCAAAAATTGGAATTTATCTCCAACCCTGACATGGATCAGGGTAAATTTTGGAAGAAATTAGGGATACCTTATATCACCAACTAAGAACCTCCAACCATACCTTTAACAAACCAACCACCACTCTTATTATCCAAACCCATATCTTACTAACCAAACTGATAAAAACCTCTACTAACCCAATAATTCCTTAACCATTTAAGGCACCTAAACCTCAAACAACCAAATCACCTTCTCTAACCAAACTGACCAAAAATATTGGCACCTTCCCTACACAGAGCCTTAACCACCCATTTGTGAAAGTGGAGCTTACCTCACCAAATGCAATAACCAAACACCAAACCAAATCAACCAAGGAAGTAAAGCTAGCAAAAGGCCATAGGTCCAAACTCTTACCTACCTCAACCTTACCCTCTATCTTGGGGCCTCATCCCTCCACTTTGATTAATAAGTTGGTTGTCCCAACCAAAACCCAAATGCCACTATTTTTTACACCAACACACTTTCTTTATGACACACCTATCTTCACCAAACCATCAATAACCATGATACCTACCTTGAATCCCCCTACCTTAGTTTTACCAACCTCAACCTTACCAAAAAAAACTATCAACTAAGATCACCACCTTACCCAAACCTTCTATCACCAAACCTACTCCCCATAAGACTTCTACCTTAACAACCAAGACCAAAACACCTAAACCCTCTCCACCTTTATTTGAGTCCTACTCTACCATTTTTCAAAATTTATTACATTCTTCTTTCTTGAATTACCTTCTATAAAACCATTTGATCCTCTTGGTTCAAAACCCTCTTGGTATAGCAAACACCAAGTGTGTTCCTATCATAGGACACTAGGGCATGACATAAAGAAATTCAAGGCTCTCCAAACCATTATCCATTAGCTCTATGACAAGGATGATCTACTAATAGAGGAACTTACCATGATCCCTTTACCAATCTAACCAATAATAACCACTACCCAAAACCTTATATCACCAACTAAGAACCTCCAACCATACCTTTAACAAACCAACCCACCACTCTTATTATCCAAACCCATATCTTACTAACCAAACTGATAAAAACCTCTACTAACCCAATAATTCCTCAACCATTGAAGGCACCTAAACCTCAAACAACCAAATCACCTTCTCTAACCAAACTGACCAAAAATATTGGCACCTTCCCTACACAGAGCCTAGAGCCTTAACCACCCATTTGTGAAAGTGGAGCTTACCTCACCAAATGCAATAACCAAACACCAAACCAAATCAACCAAGGAAGTAAATCTAGCAAAAGGCCATAGGTCCAAACTCTTACCTACCTCAACCTTACCCTCTATCTTGGGGCCTCATCCCTCCACTTTGATTAATAAGTTGGTTATCCCAACCAAAACCCAAATGCCACTATTTGTTACACCAACACACTTTCTTTATGACAAACCTATCTTCACCAAACCATCAATAACCATGATACCTACCTTGAATCCCCCTACCTTAGTTTTACCAACCTCAACCTTACCAAAAAAAACTATCAACTAAGATCACCACCTTACCCAAACCTTCTGTCACCAAACCTACTCCCCATAGGACTTCTACCTTAACAACCAAGACCAAAACACCTAAACCCTCTCCACCTTTATTTGAGTCCTACTCTACCATTTTTCAAAATTTATTACATGCTTCTTTCTTGAATTACCTTCTATAAAACCATTTGATCCTCTTGGTTCAAAACCCTCCTGGTATAGCAAACACCAAGTGTGTTCCTATCATAGGACACTAGGGCATGACATAAAGAAATTCAAGGCTCTCCAAACCATTATCCATTAGCTCTATGACAAGGATGATCTACTAATAGAGGAACTTACCATGATCCCTTTACCAATCTAACCAATAATAACCACTACCCAAAACCTACCTATTCCTCCACTCTCACCACAAAGTGACAAGGAACCAAACACATCTCCTACCCCAAATCTTCCCTATATCCATACTATTAATGTGGTCACATGATCACAAGCATAATAGAAGGATAAGGGGAAGGATAAAGTGTCCATTCCATGTACATACCCATCTTCCACTTCAGAACCAAACCAAAATCAGGTGCCTTCACCTTCAGCCAAATCCAAGGTTTCTATCTTGGGTATCTCCCAATCAAACCCCTTTGAATCAATTAGGAGAGTGGTGCTCAAACAATTCAACTAGACCCTAATGAATATTAGCTTATATGAGTTGTTTAATAATTCACCTCATCATTTCCAAGAAATGATCGAGGCATTACAATCGGTAGAGGTCCAACCTAAAGACCCTAAACCTTTGGATACTTTTGTTGGTGATCTCCAATTTTCTAACCTTGTCACCTTTAAGGATTTGGAAATACTTTCTACCATCTTGATGACTTGGATCCCCCTCTCTTTATTAGTGCTTACATCAGTCAAACCCACATCAAATGGGTCATGATTGGTGGGGGAGTTTATATTAACATCATCTCTTCCTATGCCTATAACCAACTCAACCTACTAGATAATATCATATCCAAAACCTTGATTATACTCTTATCCTTCAATGACACCATGACCACTACCATAAAAACTATTATCCTTCATATCCGTTTAGGACCCCACATGCTCCTAAGACTCTTTTATGTAGTGGAAGGAGAATTCTAATATAATGTTTTGTTGGGATAACCTTGGATTTGATCCATGGGTTACATCCCCTCTGCCCTTCATCATTACATTAAATTTGAGTACAAAGGCCAAGTCATCACCATCCAATATGACCCAAGTCCCTTCTCGATAAGTAACATGACTTATCTATCTAATGATGTCCTCCTATGCCCTTCTAACATACCTTTAATAGCCAAAGACCAACATTAAACCATAAAAGTAGACATTATATCCTCTTCCACCAATGAGGAATCAACTATCTCATCCATCCCCTCTGATTATATACCCACCTTAGACCACTTGGAATCCACATTCTAACATCTTCCACTTGGGTAATATCACCTCCTCACCCTTGATGCTTTCCCTACTTCCCAAGGGCATGGGAATTTAAATATCAACCTGGGTATGACCCTAATGTTAGAAACATTATTCTTTTTGGACCTCCCCACTATAAAACCCATTTCATCTATGGGGGACTTGACAAAACCCTTGATGCTTCCACTAGCTCACCTTCATCCCAACCATTTACCACCAATTTCTATGACTTAGATAAACCAATCTTTGCCAAGACATACATCTATAGGTGTGTTTGGAAAGGATTTGGTCTTGGATGATATCATCACAACCCACATGAGTTGATTTATATTGAGACTAGAAAAGCTCATGAGAAAGATGGACTTAGTTTCATTCTACTCACCAAGAATAACACCAAACCACCTACAACCACCATTATTGAGGAAGACATCCTTTCCTCACCAACCTCTTTTCCACCAGACTATGAGGATGATGACATCATCCCACCTAATTTTTTTCATCAACATGATCAGCCTCAGACCCCTGACTTATCAAAAATATGGGGAAACTGTAACCATCCCTATGACCAATCATAATATGACAGGAGATGACTCTCCTACCATTAACATTGTTTAGTGCCTAGATGATGATTTCATTCTCACCTACCTTGGTGCCCTAGATTATTCCATCCATAAATCCATTCCTCCTAAGACTCTAACCATGTTGAATGAATCTACCATGGAAATCAACTAGGGTAATCTGGATAACTCTTGCATTATCAAATTTATCCAATCACTAAATTTTGAGGAACTTTAGGACTTCCTCTCTTTCCTTGAAGATCAGGTCATAGCATTTGCCTGGTCTTATAGTGACAAGCCTAGAATTGACCCTACCATTACCACCCATAATAGAGTCACCAACCATGATGCCAAGCCCATTAAGAATAAACTTTGATGCATGCACCCTCACATATCCCTTCTCATCAAATAAGAACTTTAGTGTCTTCTATCTATCAATTTCATTTAACCCATTAACTATCCCCAATGCATCTTGAAAGCTATACCTATCACCAAAGCCACAACGAGATTATGCATTTATGTGGACTTTTATGACCTCAACCTTGCTTGCCCCAAAGATGAATTTTGTCTACCAAGAATTGATCAACTAGTTGGTCTTATAGCCAACCATGAGATGTTATCTCTCATGGATGGATTATTGAGTTAAGATCAACACAAGACTTCCTTTACCGCCCCATGGGGAACCTTCTACTATAGATTCATTCCTTTTGGATTAAAGAATGCTAGTACAACCTACCAACATGCCATGACTTATATCTTCCATGACCTTATCCATAATATTGTAGATGGCTATGTGGATGAGTTTCTCGGAAAATCCAAACTCCAAAAGGATCATTTAGCCATTATAAAGATAATCTTTGATGGAATTATCCATTATGATGTCTACCTTAACCCCAAAAAATGCATTTTGGGGGTCTTTTTAGGAAATATCCTTAGCTTTATCATTTCCATTTTAGGGATTGAAGTCGATCCTACCTAACTCAAAGCCATCCTTGACATGCTTCCTTTAGTTAACCTCAAGTAACTTTATAGTTGTTAGGGGAGACTTCAATGCATTCATCACTTTATCTCCTAGATTTTGGACTAATGCCAACCCTTCCATCACCTTTTGAAGAAGGATATCTCATTGAAGTGGAATTAAAACTATCAAAAGGACTTTGATTCAATTAGAAGGTACCTTTTGTCTCCAACTATCCTCACTCTTCCCAAGGATGACCAACCTTTCTACCTATATATCTCCACCACTGACAACTTCCTAAGAGCAATGCTTGCTCATCAAGATGAACAACACAAAGAACAAAAAATATATTACATCAACCACATGCCTATAAAGTATGAGACTCAATACACCCATATTGAGAAACTTTACTTCGCTTTAGTCTTTATAGCCACCAAAATTTTTCACTACCTTCTTAACCAAAAGACCTATGTCATAAGCAATACTATCCACTCAAGTACATGTACTCTAAGCCATACCAAAACTAGTGCATGGCTAAATGGCTCATGCTTCTAGTAGAGTTTAACCTTGAGTTCCTTTAGTGAAATTCCATTAAAGGGTAGGCTATTATCGATTAATTGGTAAAAGTACCATTTGTAGACAATCAACCTCATCCTCTTGAGTTCCCTGATGATTCCATCATGACCCTTTCTCAGGCGCACTTTACATATCAAGTCACCATGTTATTTGATGGATCAAAATGTCAACATGATGGGGGATTGGGTATCATCCTTATATGATTTGATGGTGATCCCCTTCCTTTGTCCTTCAAGTTTCACTTTGAATGTACTAATAATATGGTTGAGTACAAGGCCCTAGTGATAGAAATATATATTGTGTTAGCCTCGAGTGTCAAAAAATCAATATATTTGATGACTCCCAACTTTTGGTCAATTAAATAAATGGATATTACCAGTGTAAGAATGATTTTGTACAATAATTCAAATAACTAGTTGATGAACTCTTAACATCATTTGAACACTACCACATCTAGTTAACCCCAAAATCTACCAATAAGTTTGACAATACCATAACTTACCTCATCTCTTAGATCCCATCTTCACCCTCTGACTTTAAACTATCTATAATTATACATATACTTACCTATCCTTTATATATCAAACTATATTCTTCTACCATTTTCAATATGGAAGAGACCCAACTTGACCTTTGGTATCAGTAGAACTTCGACTACCTCAACCTTGCCATCATTTATTCTAGCCTTTTTAGGAATCCTCAAAGAGATTTTATCTAGAGTACCTCATGTTATATCATTATGGGATAATTATTTATAGAAATGGATTTGATTGTCTCCTCTTATGTTGCCTATCTAGTCACAAAGCCTCTCACACTATCAAGGAAATACATGATGGGATATGTGGGGAACATTTTAGTGGCCTTGTTGTAGCTAAATGCATCCTTCACCTCAGCTATTAGTAGACTAACCTTAACTAAGACTATTTTAATTATGTGAAAGAGTATGTTAAGTGTCAATAACATGCTAATGTACATCATGCACTTAGCCATAGTCTTCGTGTTGCCACCAATTTATGACACTTCTCACAATGGGGTCTAGACCTTATTGGTGAAATTAAACCTCATTATTCATAGTAAAAACATTTTGTCATCACTGTGATTGAATATTTTACCAAATGGGTAGAGGTTATTCCTGTCCCTATCACCCTCAAGTGAATGGATAGGCTGAGGCCTCTAACAAAACTCTTAACAACATGCTAGCTAAAATGGTTAATGCATCTGGTTGGGATTAGAATTCACACATCCTCTTCACCTTATGGGCATATTGTACTAGAATTAGAACCCTTATGGGTGTTACTCATTTATCTCTCATGTTTGGAATAAAGGCCATCTTGCCTTTTGAAGTCCAAATACCTTCTCTTCACATATCCCTATAAGATCTAATTACTAAGGATGATTATCATTAGCAACGTGTAGCCTAGCTTGAGATACTTGATGAGAGTCATTTATCCACCCTCACCCATCTTCATATATATCAAGAACATGTCAAACGTGCCAATAAAAAACACCTTAGAGTTTGATAATTTAACATCAAAGACCACACCCTAAATTAAAATTAGCAATGTCACCAATATGGAGAAATGAAAGTGAGGCAAGTTTGCTTTCAATTAGTTCATACATTATATCATTACCCACAAGTGTGGATCATGAGCTTACCAATTGTCTTCTATTGAAGGTAACTCAAAACTTGAGCCCCTCAATGCTTTGCATCTGCATCTATTATTTTGTTAAGGAGGATTAGGATTACCTTTTATTTAAATTAAGCTCATCCCTTGCTTTCAAAACCACATTCCATCTCCCTATTTTAGGGGAAACTAATTAAAAATGAATTATGTGATTACCCATCACAATTATATCCTTATCTTTAAAAATGGGTACCAAAGCTCTACCCATGGCATGATTTTCATGTTACTATCCACCCCTTTTTACGAGATGGATTCCCATGATCATTGTCACCTAAACCTCTTTCCACCCAAACAACCTTCTTGTGAATTTTGTTTTACATTCATAAAGGTGAACCCTTAAGCCAACCTAAGAAAGTTTATGTCAAGAAAAATCAAACAAATCAATAAAAAGCAAAAACCCAAACCAATGGCCATCATGGGTCATTCCTAGCATTCATAGACTGCTCCCTTGAAGGATCACTATTGAAAACATATTTAAAATTTCTCAAAGTAAGGTGGATTTCTCCCTTGAAGGATAAATATCAAAATTATTAAACAAATCATATAAACTTAGACCACTCCCTTGAAGGATGGCTAAGTAAATCATTTTGTCAAAACATGCAATTTCTTGGAAGCTTCTCATATTGATCAACTTCCCCAACCCCTAAGCAATAATAAAAGAAAAAAAATTATTATCAATCAATAATAAAATCAATATAATTTTGAAAACCAAAATCAACTCTCATAAGCAAACTAAAAATTGAAAGCTGCAATCAGATCTCATGAGTAGACTTCCCACATCAATTAGTATACACTTTATATGATATAGAATTGTTTATACTAACTCTTGGAACACCTATATAAGAGGAATTCTAGTCTCACAAGAAGGTTCCATTTTCTTCCATCTCCCCTTCATACACTATAAGCAAGGGATTTTGAGCTTACTTAACATTATGTGTTCAATACACCTTTTTTAACCAACTAACGGATGCTAATGTGAAGCATTCAAAGGATTTATGTTCCTTAGGCCAATCCAAATTTTGCTTTTTTGGTCCTTCTCAAACAAGAATCATCATACCCTCTTCATAACCTATCATGACTAGTTGGTATTTTCATTATGATATTAATTCTTGATTATCTTCTTTATTATCCTATCTGGTGTTGTTAATTAACTTACCTCATGTGTTTTATCTTAAAAAAATTAACAAGCATATGCACATGTGTCATAAGCAATTGCATAATCATAAAAAGCATAATAACGTCATCACATCCATGAGAAATAATGTAATCAACCATTTTCATCACATGTCTAAAACTAAATAATGAAAGAATATACTCATTAAAATTTAGCATGTCATAAGCAAACAAGAAAAATACCTATAAATAAAAACCATCACATACCTAGCTAGGTGAGTCTACATCAGTTTCTAGCATCCATAACATAAACATAATCCATAATCAATATAAACATCACATCATAAGAATTAACATCAAATCAAACCATAAACCATGAGCATGAGTAATAAACAAAGATCATATATATATATATATATATATATATATATATATATATATATATATATATATATATATTATGAGTCAAATAACATCATAATGTGTATAAAAAAATATACATGTATCTCTCTCATAATGTACATCTCATAGCATCAGATCGTAGACCAGAATCAAAATGATATACAACAATATCTAAATATATCCAAACTATGTCATGACTATGCCCCTGGGGCACCAATATCACCTAGAGCACCACTAGATCTTAGTGCCTACCCCTATAATACCTTCCTATCCTCCTTTGGTATATGTATATCCACATATAGATGCTACCCACTGACTTGGAGTTGACACATTAGCAATGCCTATCAAACTTGATCCATACTCACCCCATCGAGGCTCCACTAGGTAGTGAGTGAAGACTATAGCCTCATAGTATCATAAATTTTATATGGTGGTTAGTTCATCTACATATAAATGGTCCCTAATAGATATTTTGGTGGCATTTCTACTACTTTGGCCTATTTCAAATCATCTCACTCTTAGGTGACCTAGGATAGTGTATTTCTATCCTAGTTCCTCTCACCTATCATAGTGGCTAGTTGACCCTACAATGTAGCAACTTGACATTGTAAGGTAGCCACATAACCCTGTAGAGTTGTAACCTATGCATTTTTAGTGGATAGCATTGCTCCCACCTATGCATCTATAATACCTCCCTATCCTTGTACCCTTTACCCTCCTCTCATAGTTGGGTCCACAACCATTAACCTCCTACCACCATCAATGTCACCAAAATCTACTGCGACATATAAATCTTGGTACCATGCCATGTACCTATATACAAATCCAACATCATCTATTTGTGGCCTAGCTGGTAGCTTCTCATGATCTAGAAACATCCTCATGGGATGTGGCTCATGTAGCAAGATCTCTAAGTCATCACACCAGTATTTGGGGAATGCAACTAGGCTAAAATACCTACGAACCCTATCAAAGTGAATATGATCTACTTCCCCATCCCTCTTACTGAGGATCTATGTGCAGCTCTATAAGGAGGATGTTTACTTCTTATAGCCAGGCCATATGGGAAACTAAAAATATGGTCTCCTAGTATTATCTCCAATCACTAGTGCATATAGTGTACCCCTGAACAAATCTACATTGTGTGTGCCTCCTCCTGTACCTAAATCAACAAAGTCAACTTTCCACCTCATCTAAATAATTTGGAAATCAATTTTTGCATATCCCATCTACAAAAATCCCATCATCCTCAACACTTATATTTTCTCATAGGCCCAATAGTGTAGAACAAGACTGACACTGATTATATACCTCTTGTGGGCCTTAAATCCCCATAGATCCCTATATATTTGCACTAAAAGTATAGGTACCAAGACAAACACTATAGTCTCTAGTATCATCTCAACCAAAAACCCTAGTAACAAGTATGGGAATCTCATACTATTTGATTCAAGGGGAGAAAAGCATGAAATGGCCATCATCATCATAGTCACGAGTCTCCTCTCACCTAGTGCCCTCTCATAAAATGTGTTGTAGATGAATCCCCTAGTATGCCATCTAACCTGATCATGGTCATCACCATATAATAGCTCAAGGTGATCCTCATTCTCCTCTCACTCTATGTGTTATATTGTATTACCCCATAAGGGTAACTGTGTAATCCTTTTCATGTCTTCTAGGAGGATCCTGATCTCACTAATCAACATTAATAAGGTGTTTGTATTTAGATCCCATCTCTAAATAAGTGCTATGATCATAGACAAATGATATGGCATGTGATGGTAGTGCTGCATCACTCCTATCTTGACCTCCTCCATATGGGCCCAATCAATTTGGGTTATCCCCTAGTGGATCTCTATAAAGATGCACGACACTCGATCATGTATCTATATCTAATCTCCGGCCTGCAAACATTCATTAAAAAACACAACATAGTTCCCTATACTATGATTGAGTATGGACTTACCTTATTCAACTCATACCTACCCTAAACATATTTAACCATAATCCTACTAGTATTTACCTCTATAATCTATACTCTTTTACCACCCACTCACTATTCATTGTCACCCATAAATATTTACCTAACCAACTTGTTGATCAACCATCCATAAATCTAACACTATCTCCCATCAAACCTAACCAAAGAAAATTTGAAAAATTCAATAATAATATTAGATGGATAGACCATTGGTGGTCATAGTGACCTACAAAGGTCAAATATCCACCACTTTATGGATGTTGATCGTCGATGGTCACTGTGGGTATTCTACAAGTGGAACACCCAAAACCCTATTCTACCCCAAAATACACCCAAAACCCCACAACATAACATATTTACCTCAATTTTGTCCCTCTCCAAGCCCTACTTAGACATATCCCTCCCTAATTTTTGGAATCACCCATTACTTTGACCCAAATATGCAAAACCCTTCCCTTAGGGCATAACTTGGTACGATCACTCTAAACCCTAACCACCTAATAATTAACTTCCAAACTCAATTAAAATGCATGTCAAACTACATCTACCAATTTAAGGGCTCCACCTACCTCATTTCACTACTACCATCTAGGAGTAATCCATTGACCCACTCATCTTCATCCACATCCATGCCCACCCTACATCCTCACTGGTCCACTTAGTACACTCTCCACCTTAGCAGTAGTCAACTTGTCCATAGTCCTCATCAAAAGTATTTTTCCTTGAGCACACCAAAGTTCCAAATATCATGATCAATAAGTTACAATAAGTGAAATGAAATCCATTTTTCACTTTTATTCCATGGATTTTTAGGGTTCACACCTGATCATCTATGGTCAACATAACCATCGATGGTCACCTTTTAGACCTAGGACCACCAACTGTTAGGCTATGGGTAATCATTTTCACTTTACCCATTCCATACCAACCAACCACCCATGGAGAATACATTATCCACCCAACCTGACCACCTCATCATCTCACCATTATTTCACTTCAGCCCAAACTAGTGCACATTTTGAGATAATTTTTGCTTAATACTTTGCTCATAGTGACAATATTTCCATGTTGACCACTTTTTGAACTTGTACCACCTTGCACTTACCATACCCACTTGTGTTTTCTCTGGATTACTTCCTACCTCAGATACCCATGACACTTGATTAGTTTGTGTTTTCACCTAGAGCACCTCCTGCCTTGGATAACCAAAAAAATATAGACATTCCTTAGGAGACTTACATTTATGATTATACCCATCTACCATGCCTAAATATGGTCATGTGGTCTACTTTTCACCTATCTTTCTAGCACTGACCCTAATTTTCCCAACTATAACAACTTAGTCTATGTGTGATCTTGGCTATCACACATTTTATCATAATTTATGTGATTGTTTTCTCTTTAGTGCCCAACCTATCACCCACCTTCATGATGTCTATGTTTTCCATCACCATAGTTCACCTTATCAAATATGCACCCAATTTTGTTTTACCTCATCAACTCCTAGTTTAAGGGGGAACACCTCCTCCCATACTCAAGGCAATTAGACCTTCAACCAATAATCCATTTTTATTTTACATATTATTGACTCAAATTCACATAACAAAGAAGAGAAAAATGTAGGGAATAATCATATAAGGAGCCACAATTATATCATTTTATCACTAATTATCACAATAGATGTTTCGTAGTTGCATAAATTCTTAGCAATTTTATTGGCTTCTTTTATGGCTATAGATGGGAGTGGGGCATCGATCTCCTATAAAAAATGATGAGATAGTGCAAAACATAGAATAACATGGTATAATATATTCATGGGGTTGTATAATAGTAGTGTATTTGTACCAATATTTATATTATTTTATGTAAGAGATGTGTGCTAGAGGTATTGAATATTACACACTATTACACTATAGGGAATATGATTATATAGCAATAAATAGACTGGTGTTGATTCTAAAAGGTTATTGAGCCCACCTATAATAATTTGAAGAGAGGTAGACTAGGATGTAATGTCAGTAGGTGATAGACAGGTTGAAAACTAGAGACATTATCTAGAGGCCTTACAAGGGATATGAAGGATGGCCTAAGGATGATGCTCAACTGATATGGGTTTGAGTGAGCCATTGACTACATGACCATTACGTTAATATGTATGAGAGGTTTTAATATGAGTGGGTGACATGATAGTTTAGTGTTACTTAAGATGTGCTCCCAGTTTTAATGGTGTGGTTGAGGATTTCTTAGGATCCAATGATCCTAGGTAATAGGCTTAAACAATCACTTTTAGAGTTATCTATGATTCCATTGATAGATCAAGATATATTTATTGAAATACTAGGTGTGGATGATGTAAGAGATACTAATGCCTATATATCCTGATGGAGAGAGTATATATGGGCACCTCTATTTCTGAGAGGTGGGTTTATTACAAAGGATATACTAGATGTGTATCCCATTAGGGTTGTCAATGGTAAGTTGTTATTGTATGTTTGTATATTATTTATATTTGGTTATATATTGACTTAGTTAAGTATTTGATGCATTGTATAGGTATGTGTATATTTAGGTGATGATGAGTATTGGGAGTCTACCATCAAGTTTGCACTATGTGTACCGACATGACATATTCTTGATGATGTCATGGGTGATTGATTAATAGAGAGGGCCATGGATGTTGTTGGTGTTCATGACCATTTGTTCAATTGAGATACCATATCTACTACAATGTATAAGGGAGAAACTATGGACAAGGACAAGGCACACATAGAGTTATAGAGATGGACCATATCCTCACATGATTATCTAAGTGTGGTACATAGATGGATGGTTAATGATTACATACATATACAGAGAGAGCATGTAGAGTGTATGGTTGAGCTAGGTATGTTTCATGTGTGTGTGTGTGTGTGTGTGTGTGTGTGTGTGTGTGTGTGTGTGTGTGTGTGTGTGTGTGTGTGTGTGTGTGTGTGTGTGTGTGTGTGTGTGTGTGTGCGTGCGAGAGAGAGAGAGAGAGAGAGAGAGAGAGAGAGAGAGAGAGAGAGAGAGAGAGAGAGAGAGAGAGAGAGAGAGAGAGAGAGAGAGAGAGAGAGAGAGAGAGAGAGAGAGAGAGAGAAGGGATAGTGGGGACTCTAGCTCTAGTATGGATATGTCTATGAGTGATATGGAGGGGGATAGTCCTAGTGGCCATGTTTGTATTATTGAGTGATGTAAAATATTTATGTTAAAACTATGTTATGAGTTATACA
>JARHVA010002269.1:897500-990000 GCA_037957365.1 Torreya grandis | reverse complement strand
GACATGTAGGAGAAGAGTTAGAGACATTTTCATTATCAATACATTGCAAGAAATCATTTGATTGAGCTTGGAATGTGAAATAAGGTCATAAAATAATTTTGTCTACCTTAGTTTATGCAATGGTAAAAGGTTTAATATCATCAATGCATGTTTTTTGGAATTTAAATGAGAAGGGTAAATAAGATGCATAGATTTTGTATACTTAATTGGAATCATGCAAAATGGATTTCATGTATTGCACTTATATTGATTTAATTTTAATAAGGAGGAAGTGAAAGTAATTGAAAATGTAGGATCACATTAGAACAAAGCATTACCAACAAGAGGTTAGTTTGGAAATATATTGTTAGTTTGATTTTGTGGTGTAAGTTAAGAGGGAGAGGAAAGAGAAAAAGATGTATCTAGTATATCCTCCTCAAAAATTTCATTTTCCTACTCATATTAATTTGTCCATTCATTATTATAATTATGAGAAAAATTTAGAAATTCATCGATTGGGTGAGTAGTAGTTGGTTTCTTGGATGCCATTTTAAGCATGGCAAAGAAGATAATGCAAATAATGAATAACAAGCACACAAAAGGTAGAACACAATCTAATAGAGGTATATGTTCAACTATGATAAATATTTAACCCAAAGTGTATAAGAAATCAAGATTGTAAGTGAAACCTTAATTATTAGTATTTGGATGTATAGGGACCAAGTATGTGGATGTAAGGTTTGAATGAGCGTTGTTTTACAAAAAATGAAATTACATTAAATTAATGAAACCCTAATACAGGATTAGTTTGAATGAGCTAAATTATGCCAAAATTGAAAAAAAATATAAGTTTTTAAACTTAATTTAGTGCAAAATTTTTGGAATAATGTAAACCCTAAGCAAAATTAGGATTTTAAGTAATATTCAAAGTAAGATGGGTTCACCAAATGTTTTAACTCTTTAGGACTTAGTGAAAGTAAATATTATGTTATTATAGGGATGAATGTAACATTAACTTGGAATGAAAACTTAAAATAATTTATTTGACAAGTCTTTCCCAAAATAGCAAGGATATAGAGAAAGAGCAGTTACCTAGAGTAAAATACATAATTTTATGACTAAGGAGGTTGAAATAGGATGGAAAAATAGTCAAAAAACATTTTTTTCTATGATTATAGCTCAAATATGGCTTTAGAAAATAGCGCCATGTGGTGTTAGTGTCCAATTATGGTGCTAGTGTCCCTCTTAGAGGAGTTGTTTAAAACTTTTAGGGAAGCTATGGGAGGTTTTAGAGGGACTTATAGGTGGTTCTATGTCTTTTGAAAGCTCACCCATGTCACTATTTTTGCTAAATATCTTTCAAAACCCTCATTCAAACTTGTACACGTGAATTTTTTTTGGATCAAATGTAAAATAAAGGAAAATTTTAGGTTATGGGATATTACAATCACATGGAGTAAAACCCCTATTGTCCTAGCCACTGCCTACATTAACCCCAATGATAAGGGTCTAAAATCACATGTAATTATCTCTTAGGGAGTGTGAATAATCAACACACATGGTATGATATAATGAATTTTACTTAAGCCCTTTTTTGATTAAGCATGCAATGTCTAAATGTAATAGTTGAGTAGTATCCAGAGTTTTGAATTGTATTATTGACTGATTTTATGTAATTATTTGAAAAAATAGTACATTATAGATGTAAAATTTATTTTTAGGCTCTTTATATATAAGATAATTTGATTTTAATTTAAGACCTTGTCTAATGTATAACATGTCATAAAAGAGGGATAAAAACATAAAATAAGGCTCAGGTAGGGTTAGGACCAAAAACAATTGAGAAAGTGACTTTTGGACACTAGAGCCAAAATCATACACAAGTGCGACATGGTGATACTATCTTGATAATTACAATAGTGTCCTAAGTCATGAAAATAGTGTTAAGACCAAGTAGGACAAGTTAGGGTCTCCTCTGACTAAGAGGAGCTGATTCAGGACCACTGGGCATGAAACAAAGAGGGAAAATAATACATAAGAAAGATCAAAACACCTAAATTGATAATGTGAAAAAGGGATATATTCATCACTAAGACCTTCATGTGAAAGAGCAACAAAAGACATATTAATTGTGATTGCTTGACCAAATTAGGGTGTATATATATAAATTACTAAGAGAAATACATTTGAATTTGATTCATCTTTAGAGTATTGAAAGTATAGTGTAGCTCTTGGTTAATCAACAAGGATTAACCAAGGTCGTTACAACTCAATCACTTTCACTTGACATCATTTATTTTTTATGGAATTAGTTTGTGTATGATTTAGGGATTTTTGTATTATAGGTATGTCTACATAATTATTCAATTGTCAAAATATCACAATAATCTCAATGAGCATAGGTTCAACTAGTATAATGGTCACATTTTTATCACAGTCAATGTGGGAAATTCTATATTCAATGAATAATATTGGCCTACATCATTATTCATGTAGCATAGAACTTTCAAGGTATGAACATGAACTTTGTCCATAAACTTGAGTGATCATAGACTTGTGTTGGTGTATTTTAGATTACTAAACCTAATCTATGACTAGAATAATCTTAAAATAAATATTATGTTGTCTTATTCCTACTGTTTTAGAAAAATAACATATTTTTATATTTATAAAGTTGTAATCAAATTTAGTTGTAAATTTTATATCTTTAACAATTTGATTGATTCAATAGTTTAATGCTTATTAGGTTGACATAATAAAAAATATGGTAAAACATGTTGGTGAACCTATTTTTTCTTTAACATTTCTATAATTTTTCAATTTTTATTCTAGGGATTTATGTGAAATTATTATTTCCATACATGAAAGATAATTTTGATCATCCATTAATGGATTTGAGTGCTAATCTAGGATTTCTATTTGACGTAGGAGTTTTAAATTGAATTCTTGATCTCAATGCATAAAAACTTTATTTTTTGGCTTTCATTTTATTTTTTATTCTTTTTCTTCAATTTTAGAGCTATGTTATTGAAATTTCAAAAATCATAGGAGTTATCAACTTGTGAAAATCAATCTTTAGTTTTAATTGAGTTATGGTGTGATGATTTACACTTTAATACTCAATATATTCAATAATATTGTATATGGACTTTAATTTCCATGTACCTCATAGTATGTCAGAAATGAAAGTCTCCTTGTATATCTCATAATTTACATCTTGGATTAATTCCAACTTGATCTTTCTTCATTACCATGAAGTTGGTAAGTGATAGTTCTTCATGAATCTCAATTTAAATGGCTCTATATTCAGCATAGTTGACATCAATGTCATAAAATATGGAGGGTTGAGTTTCCCTCACTAGAATGGTTTCTTATCTTGGAAGGAAAATAGGCTGAACTCACCTAGATGAAGAATTACTCATGGTCTTTGGTGGCTGACTATTATTGTTTTACCTTAAATAAATTTCTTCACCATTCATGGTGTGGATCAACTGTGCCATCATATTAGCTAATATTTATTTCCCTTGGGTAAACCTCTCAAACCTAGAGTCATCAAAAAAATTGTTTGCCTTTTTGTCTTCTCCTTTTGAATCACAATATAACAAGATATAATGCTTTGTTACCACTGTAATGTCCCTTTTTAGACCAAAGCATATAATTTTAGAATTTACAACAAACCATAAAAAAATTGAATAATTCTAAAATTTACTAATCAAGCATGGAAATAAATTCTATGTATCCTAGAAATCCTCATGAAAATAATGTAAATTTAATATATTTATTTCACTAGACAAATCTAAGTTATTTGCATCAATTTCATACCTAAAAATTATAATAAATATTACAAAATCAATGAGGGAAGTGTTGACGCAGAAGATTTCACCCTTGGCAGGAGGCCAAGCTCCTACCTTCTTCACGCAACTATGGAAACTCCCCTCTCGCCTGTGGGACTGGAGAAGCTGAAGGGGAGAGTCTCTAGGTAAGGGCTAGCTCCCTTTGATGCATCTGATTTGTTCTAGTAAGTGCTAACATATATATATATATATATATATATATATATATATATATATATATATATATATATATATATATAGATATGTATGTATGTATATAAATATAATGTGGGGGGGATGAAAAGCGATAAAGATTACAGGAAAACAAACTAATCTAAAGGAGGTGATGCACCAAAATAAATCCAACCTTCTCACCCTCACACTAAAAATCAGACAACCACATACATATGCTTCAAACTAGTAGGACCAGACTACAAGAGCTTGACAGGGAGGCTTTAATGAAAATACAAAAAATAGAGATTCACCAAAGGTGCTGTGAAAGGCACACTGTAAGGTAATTTCTTCTATTTCTGCACTTCCAAATAGAACTCTCCTTACCAGCTGCAAAAATGGCACCTTATAGACACCATATATGTTGGTGTTGAACCTATGAAATCATCAAGAAACAATGACTAAACACAAACTAACACTCGGACATACACAGAGATATCTAACCAAGATAGAGGTAAAAAATGCATTTATTGATTCAAGTGAAATTTTGCTAGGGCTACACCTTACCAATGTGGAAGATGATTACAAAAATGACAAGTCCCCAATATATAGGAGAAGAGAGGAGGCCTTTTGGCACCCTTTTTACAAGTGACCCATGTGCCTTACGAGCATTGGGAAGAGTAGGCTACATAAACATAAATGTTGTGTCGGCCCTGGCTTTGACTTCAGGGATTTTTTGACATGGCTGTGCTATTTCCTCATTAATCGAGACTGCTCCTTGAAGGCACCTACACAATTTTTCTGCTCATAATGTGAAATGAAGAAAATGGATCACATAGTTGGTCATTCACACCTTCTAATGGTCAATTCGTAGACACTGTATCATCTACTAAAATAACTTCTCAAATTAGTGCTTCCCTTCACCACTTGGACTATCTGCCTACTCCATGCTTGGCACTTTGTCTTTTCCCTATCTTGCTCTTCTAGATCCTTCAGCCCTGAGGGCTATCTCTAGGTAGGTCACTGCATTCCTTGGCCCTTTTCCATGCTTGACACTCAAATAGTTCCAAAAAATAAATGGTTCCAAAAAATAAATGGATATTTCACTACGTTAAATTTGATGTTCACGTGGCTGTCACCCAACGGCTAGTTCACTTGCTTAAATTTGATTGCTTTTGGGACGTCACTGTCCTTGGCAAAAGTCATAGGGTCCTTTTGTTGAATCATCCATTGAACCAAAGCATTGAGCCAAATGATTGAACCAATCTATTGAACTGGTTCAATGGTTTAATGAAGCGTGCAGAGCCACTTGAACCAAAGCCGAATGATCCAAGCGATGAACTCCTACATTGAACCAAAGGCCATTAAACTGCTGAACTGAACCAAAGCATTGAATGATCCTTCATGTGCCAAAGGACTAACCTATTGAGTCCATAGAAATCCAAAACCCACAAAGTCTATATAAATCACCAAATTCATGCAAAATAAAAAATGAAAATGGCCTAGCACAGCAGGGGCAGAAGGTGACCAATTTTTGGCCTGTTGGACAAAAAATGGTCATCAGATTGGTGACTCCTAGGGGAAGCATTCCTGCTATGCTTAAAGACCATTTGCCTTATATTCCATTGGGCATGGAGTCAAATGTATCTTGAAAAAAGTTAACAATAGCCCCAAAAGATCCAAGAATCAGACACAAAGCCTTTTACCCCACATGCAAAGGGAAGTACACAAGGCTAAAAACACTACCTATGCAACTACACTTAGGGAAAGTAGGAAAAGAAACTGAAAAAAAACTACTATATACAGCTAACCAGGAAAATTTTCCTCCCTCTTGGATCAAAGGGAAAATTTCTTAAGTCCTCTTCTTAGAAAGAAGACTTATGGTGGCAGGCAAGTAGCTAAATAAAAAGAGAGTTGGTGACCTGCTCCCCTTGCCTATCACCTGAGTTGGCTAGTCTTCGAGTGAATCAGATTCAAACATGCCTCCAACATACATGTATTCTTCTTTTCCCTGAAGGCTTGTTGAATGCTAGTCCTTCATATTGGTGCTCTTCACCAAGAAATCAGTGGTTGTTGGCTTATCACAATTAGCCCTTTGATATGCATGTTCCCTCTATAAGTATCATGATCTAACTTGTTTCCCTCTACCTCACTATAGACTCTATCAGACTCATCCTCTGCTTCCTTCTGGCCTTCTTAAAGAAGGGTGATTGTGGTGATGTCTGAAATGGACTCACAAGTTGATTGCTCATCCCACAGAACATCATCTCTTTATTCAAAGCTTTCTTCTTCAAGGCTTTCCTCAAGGGAGACCATCCTCTCCTTTTCCTCAAAGGTCCAAATCTCTAAATCTTCAAAGATATTCTCCTAAAAAATTATATACTGGATCTTTTTCTCCTCACTCACCTCCTACAGAACAAGTTCCTCATTGAGAAGGGGTGAAGTGGGAAAACCATGTGGAAGAGGAGTCCGTCCTTGAGCTAGAATCATATGATTCTCCTCTTTCCACTTGGTCAACACTTCATCTATATTAGGTGTGGCTTGATATCTCTCTTAGAGGTGTGTGGACAGGCTGGGTTCAGACAAGTCCACCACACATTGGCTGAGGAATCCCATTTGGGACTCTAACTCTGCAATTCTCCTAGCTAGATCTCCTTGGAAGAGCCTTTCTTAGAGATCATAAGAATCATGGGTAGGAGCAACTTTATCTTTTTTAAGGTTTTTAGAAAAACCTTTCTTTTCCTCTTTCTTGCCCCATGATTCCACTATTTCCTTCCAAGTTAGGAACATACCATCAGGGTGAAAGATCTTGAAATTGTAAGTTTCCCTTCTGGTTGAAGGGTGACTAGGAGGGCTGCTTGGGGAGATGCCATAAAGAGGCTGAGTCTGATAAAAATTATATGAAGGAACACAAGGTCCATGATTTTGTGCAAAGGAATTATACATACAAAAAGTGATTTCTGATGGCACCAAGCTGCTTAACCAACTGATTCAACTTGGAGTCACCATTGGTGTTGATGCAAAAGCCTCCAAAGGCTGTTCAGTTGAAGAACACACCAAAAATTCTTCAGCTCTTTGGACACAACTTGTCCTAGTTGGTCCCACCAGGCGTGCCAAAACTGTTGACATAGAAGATTGCACCCTTGGCAGGAGGCTGAGCTCTTGCCTTCTTCACGCAACTATGGAAACTCCCCTCTCACCTGTGGGACTAGCAAAGCTAGAGGGGAGAGTCTCTAGGTAAGGGATAGATCCCTTTGATGCATCTAATTTGTTCCAGTAAGTGCTAACATATATATATATATATATATATATATATATATATATATATATATATATATATATATATATATATAATGGGGGGGATGATAAGGGAGAAAGATTGTAGGAAAACAACTACTCTAAAGGAGGTGATGCACCAAAATAAATCTGACCTTCTGACCCTCACACTAAAAATCAGACAAACACATACATACACTTCAAACTGGTAGAAGGACTAGATTGCAAGAGCTTGACAAGGAGGCTGTAATGAAAATACAAAAAATAGAGATTCACCAAAGGTGCTGTGAAAGGCACACTATAAGGTAATTTCTTCTATTTTTGTACTTCCAAATAGAACTCTCCTTACCAGCTACAAAAATGGCACCTTATAGACACCAAATATGTTGGTGTTGAACCTATGAAAACATCAATAAACAATGACTAAACACAAACTAACACTCAGACATCAACAAAGATATCTAACCAAGATAGAGGTAAAAAATGCATTTATTGATTCAGGTGAAATTTTGCCAGGGCTACGCCTTACAAATGTGGAAGATGATTACAAAAATGACAAGTCCCCAATATATAGGAGAAGAAAGGAGGCCTTTTGGCACCCTTTTTACAAGTGACCCATGTGCCTTACGAGGATTGGGAAGAGTAGGCCACTTAATCATAAATGTTGTGTCGGCCCTAGCTTTGACTTCAAGCATTTCTTGACATGGTCGCATTGTTTCCTCATTAACCGAGACTACTCCTTAAAGGCACATATGTAGTTTGTCTACTCATAATGTGAAATGAAGAAAATGGGTCACGCAGTTGGCCATTCACACCTTTTTATGGTCAATTCGTAGACACTATATCATCTTCCAAAATAACTTCTCAAATTGGTGCTTCCCTTCGCCACTTGGACTATCTGTTTGCTCCATGCTTGGCACTTTGTCTTTTCCTTATCTTATCTCTTCTGGCTCCTTTAGCCCTTGGGGATATCTCTGGGTAGGTCACTGCATTCCTTGGGCCTTTTCCATGCTTAATGCTCAAACAGTTCTAAAAAATAAATAGATATTTCACTGCGTTAAATTTGATGTTCACACGGTCGTCACCCAACGGCTAGTTCACTTGCTTAAATTTGATGACTTTCAGGATGTCACCATCCTCGACAAAAGTCATAGGGTCCTTTTGTTGAATCATCCATTGAACCAATCCATTGAACCGGTTCAACAGTTCAACGAAGCGTGCCGAGCCACTTGACCCAAAGTTGAATGATCCGAGTGATGAACTCCTATATTGAACCAAAGGCCGTTGAACTGCTGAACTGAACTAAAGCATTGAATGATCCTTCATGCACCAAAGGACTAACCTGCTAAGTCTGTAGAAATCCAAAACCTACAGAGTCCATAGAAATTCTGTAGAGTCCATAGAAATTACCAAATTCATGCAAAATCGAAAATGAAAATGGCCTAGCATAGTAGGGGTAGAGGGTGACCGATTTTTGGCTTGTTGGGCAAAAAATGGTCAACAAGAAGAAACTAGCTTTTCCACCCACCAAACAAGGACCAAAATGAAAGTCAAACCCTATAGGAAATTTTACAGCCTTCTAGAGGCTTGAAAGTGTTGTTTCTCCACTCCAAGGCTGCCCCACTATTTTTTGTAGCCTCTTAAGGCTCTCATACTAATTCTCTCAACTACCAATGGTTGTTAAAACAATTTTTTCACTTCCTAAAGTTGTCAAGCTAATTCACCCTCCTCTTAGAGCCATCTAATTGATCTATGTCCAAATGTGATCTCTAAATAAGATCATTAGATATGTATTTAAATTTTTCATCCTTGAATAATTGAAGCCAATGAGGGTTTACATCCTCAAAATCTAATTGTGTGAGTAAACATGCTTAGAAAAAATGATTTAATTGATATATGATAGATAGCTCATAAAAGATTGCTTCCATCTACTTACTTGATCTTAATAATAGAACATAAGTTGCTTATAATAAGCTACTTTTGGCTAACATAGGCATATTATTATTTTTACTTTAAGTATTTAAGAATTATTTTTATTTTAATAATGATATTATTATTAAGATTCCGAAAAGATTAGAAATCATTGGGCCAAACTTAAATAATATTATTAACTATTTTAATCTAGAAAAGGGGACATTACAACATCTAAGATTTGTTAAAATTCACTTTTTATTAACAAAGTAACTTGAGGATGCATTTTTATTATCTTTTGCTTGACTTGTTTGGCATCAATATATAAAACAATATTATTTAAAGCCACCTTAGGGTCAATACTAAGCATATATCTATAATTCCATATAAATAATTTGGGGTAATCATATAGAGACTATCAAATAACCTTACATTCATCATCTTATAACATGGTGGTTAATAGTACTAGTAGTGGGTAATTTTCAGCACCAAATGGAATGCAACCATTTTATCATTAATAATGTTGATATATCTTCCATAAATTGATTGTTAGGAATAGTAAATTAGGACCATCAAATTTTGTATGTTGTATGACATCATTAATTTCTTTAAAATATGCATGTGCATTAGCTTGGTAAGGAAAACATTTCTTATGGTGAAAAGAAGGTATATGATCATGTGTACCAACATATTCTAATAGAGTGTAATCATTTTAAACTTAATTTAATGATAGAATTTCAGGTGAAATAGAGTAATCAATGAACTCAATATATACTAAGGATAATTGTGAGACATGGTTGACTTAATTATGAACCATAGAACACTCTTTAGAAGTAGATATAAATGTGGGGAACTACTCGGTATTATGATGTCTATGAGAATTAGACTCATTATTATAACCAAGTCTATATTTAACCTTATTTTTTAAAGGCAAAATAGGATCAATGGTATATCGATCATGTTTACTTATTCCTTTTCCCATAGTATAATTATAATTTTTCATATATTTAATCCTAAACTTGTATTAATTAAAAGAGGGAGAAGGGTCCACCAAATGTTGTAGAAGAGAGGAGAATCCAAGGTTTAAATTAAACCTTGGAATGCCCCTAGAATAAGGTTAAAATTATGGAGTATAAGGATCAATAGGATGCATTAGAGTATAATATTTAAAAAGGTTTTTGATCCAAAGGGCATGCATAGATATACCCTCAATAATTGAATTTGATACATGCATGGAAAGTAGAACGGAGAACATTCATATCATGAATCCAAGTCCATCCAAATAAAAAATTACAATTAAGATCATTAGGCATAAATTGACATACCTTATAAAAATTACATGGGCCTAAGGTATGAAAATTTATATCAAATCCATGAATATTCATATTAGAATGGGTAAGGTATTTTATATTCATGCCCAATAAATTTTAGGACTTGATATATTACATATATTCAAGTGAGATCTATTATCAATGAGCACATGCATTACCAATTTATTTTTCACAAAAAAATTTAATGCATAAGGGGAAATAGTTGTTGATAATATGACATGGTGAAATATTTTCCTTTTCAAAGGAAATGCTTTCCTCAGTCCATCATCCCATGTTCTATCTTAAAATTAAAATTTTTTAGAGGTTAGATTTCTCAAATTTCAAAATGCACAAATCAATAATTCATGGCCTATTTCATAATTGGCTAAACTGATTGCCATATATAATTAAAGTGTTTTCTCAAAGATAGAGTTTGTTACACAAACTTAGGTTTAATTATTTTCTTGTTTTGTCTAGAGATTTCATTACTTTAATAAAAGGAATGGAATGTGACAATGGGGGGGTGTAGACACATAAATTTGGTCATGGGTATTGAGTAATTCTAATTCATACAAAAATACAAACTACATGACTTATGCTCAAATACATTCCTCTAACCCATTTATCTATATGCAAGTTTGACCCTTTATTTTTTGTTCTCTATTACATAGAACTCCCAATTTAAACTTTTCAAGATGCCTAAAATCACATTCAAATTATCTATAGTTTAGGAAAGGTGTCCTTGATCCCTCTACATAATTTTTTGCTATATATATATATGAGAGAACTATGTCTCTATCCACTTAGGCTAACTACATCTTGTGCCTAATAATATATAGAGTTTGAAATTAAAAATATTCTTTTGTCTTTATGGATGTTTCGCATGGTCAGTTAATGGAAATCATAAAAATATTCTCCTATAAATACATGACAAGATTCATTAATTTTCCCCACTTGTTATGCACTTGGCTCAAGCTTTTACACTTCTGCACATTTAACATATATTCCCTATTCATTCCAAATTCAATATCTCTAAGAAGGAGTAAGCTTAAGCCAAGTAAAAATCCTTCTAAATCAACTCAAGAGATATCAAATTCAAGCATCAAATCCATCTTATAGTTTCATAAATGGAGCGAACGGAGTAAAATTACACATTCATTCTAGGTGGGAGAAATACATGGGCTTCATTTCCCTCATTAGAGTATTGGATGCTTAGGCATTGACTAATTATTAATGGGGTGATTGAGGTCATCTTAGCCCATTACACTCCTCTCTTTTATTAAAAAATTTAAAATTACCTAAGTTCCCTTTAGGTTTTAAATAAAATATATTAAAAACAATGATTTTTTCACATAAAACTCCTAATTATAATATCTCAAGTTACTTAGCATCAATGGGTGCAAAAGGCTAAAAATCCAATTGCTCAACACAATCAACTGGTATAAGTCTTTAGTAAATAGAATCAAGTGAAACTATATTTTATTTATTATACAATGATTGCTTCCAACGATGTTTTTTTATCTTATTATTGATATATCATTTCCAAAAAATTTATCTCTATGTTATTTCCTATTAGTCATTTGTCAAAGTCGACTAGGATAAGTCTATATTCAAAAAATTCAATTGTATTGCACTAATGTCCACTTACAACAAATATGTCAAGATTATTTTTGTGATCATGTACTTTTTCCTAAACCTTTATGATCATCTATTTCACTGATTTTGACTTTTAGTTAGTCAAAGCATTCAACAAAAAAATTGTGTGAAAGATAAGTATATCTCTTTTCAATGTTTTCCAAAAAAATTAGTTCTATATTTAAAATTATATCAAAATAAAAATTATTGATTATTTTAAATATTTACCATTTTCATATTTTATATTTTCAAACCTATATGTACAAATACAATTTATTTATTTATTTATATCAAGAATAGGGTAAAATAATACCATAATCTTAGTTAATATTCTACAAGTAAAATTTTGCAATAAAAGGACAAAGGATGGGCTTGTTCAAAATTTAGTTTTTTACACCCTTAAAATTTGATCATTAACTAGATTATTATCACACATTTTCATATTAAGTCATTAGTCTAATCATTCAATAACACAAGTTTACTGGTATCAAATGGCCTTTATCAATAAAGATACAACTCATAACTTCCCAAACCCTTCACAATGATTTATATTTTTACAACACTAATTAGGCAATTACAAAAACACCCAATAATGAAAACACAGTAGGAGAATAATGAAACTCTAACTCAAGGACTCAACACATGCATTTGCACCACTGAGCCCAAATTTCATTGAATATCTCTACTTATCCTAGAACCCTTTATTTTTTTAAAAAATTCCAAAATTTGAGGTACATAATACACCCTAAAAGAAGAACTAAACCAATATGGAATCATAAAATTAAGTAAAATTTTCAAATTCTACTCATTATGCTCAGGTCATGTGATTCTTTGATAAGCCATTGTACTATTATAGGTTTCTCTAGTGATGAGTCACGACTCTACCATGGGTTAAACTAAAAAATGATGGCATGATGTTTGTGTTAAAATAAAGGGCTAGTCCTAAATTGTTTAGATCAATTTGTGCCTTTATCTGGGTCTATAACTTCCTTGTGTACCTTTTTATCTTAGAATTTGATGTGATTTTTCTAAAATAAGTGTCTTATAATAATTTCTTACATATATGAGATCAGTATAATTAATTAGTTAACATAGTTAGCATACTAGATCTAAAAATCAAATCACTTATCCTAGATAAGATGTTATTGCTATAAATGTTTTGTACAAAACATGATTTGCATAATTTTATTATAATAAATGATTATTGTAACAAAGAAATGGAAATTTATTACATCAATATAACATTAGTGTATTAATAAAAGAATAAAAACTTGATAAAAAAATATGTGATTGATTGTGGTGTTTGTAGCTCAAAAACTTAAACATTAATTTATTAAAAAAAAAAAAACATGTGATAGATAAAGTTGATCCTTTTAAATACATGATGCCTATGCCTTATTTATCAATAACAATATCCAAATAGGTAATTTTGTTAATGGAATTTTATCTTCAAAATATCCACAAAATGACAAGTTATAGCATATTTTCTAATAGGGAAACTTTATTGGATTATGTTCCTATAAATGATACTTTTCTTTACTTATTTTTAATGAATATTAATTGGATGTGTGTGTGGGGGGGGGGGGGGGGGGTTGTGCTCGCACACGTATGCATGTGTGTGATTACAATTTCCATGTTGAGAATAGTTTTCAAATTAGGTGGAAATTAGTATATATGAGATGGTAAAATGTAAATTAGTTTTTACTATGATTTATATTTACCGAGAGGTAAATATAATTGGTGTGTTTGTATATCAAAATATTGTTATATTAACAATATTACGATAATAGATATATAGTTAGGATATATTGTTTACATTTTTATAAAAATATATTGTCATATTCTTAGTTATAGGATTTGAGTGAGAAATCAAAGGATAAAATATATGATGTTATTCTTATATAATTTTATTATACCCCGAACGTAAATGAGAGCATGGAAAATAATTTAAAATTATTAGAGTATATTATTATTGTGCAATTTAAATTTTTTTGCACTGGTTATTTCTAATTTTGGCTCTTTGAGCTCTCAACAGTGGTATCAGAGTAGAATGAGATCTTGAGAGGTTGTTTGGGAACAACTAATGTAATTCATGGCTTCCCCTATGCATGTGGTTTTATAATCACCAAGGATGTAATATCAGGGATTAGTTTATCATATATTTAGGTGTTTCATTCCTATGAATGAAGGTTTATGATTTCAAAAAATCATAAGTATAGATTATTGGATTGTGGAAGTATCTGTATCATCGACCAACATTATCATCCTACAACATGTTAAGTAAGATCGATATCTGTATTGTCAACCAACATTATCAAAGTTAATTCTGATTTTAGCTTGGTAGACTCAAGAAAATATTCTATGTGTCTTCCATTCTCAAGAAGATTTATGAATTGATGTAGTATAAGAATGGCGATGTGAAATTATTTGGGATTTTCACATTCATATTCTCTATTTGTATTAACATAATTAGTTTTCTACATGTGTGGTGAAAATCACTAGAGTTTCCATTGAGTTTCAAGTTTTGACCATTGGATGTGTTCATAAAAGTTCCACACAGCCCATGATTCATTTATATTTTAGCATCAGATCAACCCCTACATGTTATTCATTTATAATATTGACTTCAATTTGGAGTCTGTCTCATTCTTCTATTTCTATTGCTTCTCACCAACACCTCTTGTACACCTATATGTGTTGAATAAACAAACATTTTGATTCCATTAGTTTCGATTAAGTCATTGAAGTTTTAGAAGTGTCATGTCAAGTTAATATTTATGATTTATTCTCTTTGATACGATAAGTTGATTTTAATTTTGTGTCATTACTCATAGTGTTATTCATTAATTTACTAGTTTTGGTTTTATAAGTAAAAGTCACACAGTTTAGGTATTATTATTTTAAGTTGTTTATTAATTTAGTCAAGTTCATTTTCATTTTTAGTCTTGAGTACATTTAATATTTTGTGTCATAAAAAAAATAGTTTAATAGTTTTGTATATAGTTTTTTAGTCATATTTCTTTTTTATGTCAAAAAGAGTCACATGAAAAAATTCCAAAGTGTTAATTGGGTCTATTATCAAATTTTTTTTTTGTTAAGAGTCAAAATCAATCAATGAGAGTTATGTCGAAAAATTCAAATTCATTTAGATTTAGATGTCATATTGAGTCATAATTCAAAATTATAAAAAAAATTGCCTTACGAATGCATTTTCTCTTGTACATAACATTCTCTTTGTGGGGGAATTTCCCTCAAAAAAATCATGAGCTTCATCGAGACATTACCTAATTAAGTAGTGAAGATACTGGAGGTTGGAGGATACACAGAGGAAGGAGGTCTTTTAGTGATCTTTCATCAGTCACCAATGATGGCAGTGCATCATGTTTTGGTGATGTGTGTGTTGTATTTTTCATTTCTATTAAGTGTTTTTTTTCAATAAGAATAGAATAATGTACCTATTCATGTAATGAATTTTGTGTGAAATTCCAAACATTATTACCTAATGTGAAGACATTGTAAAATGATAGAAATCATGAATGTAAGTCAGTTCATGGATCTTGAAAAGTTTTGTGGTAGATCTAGAAAACCAAAAGAGGTGAAGAATGTTTTAGCAATAGTTAGGAGAGAAGATAATACATAGATCCCACAAATGCCTTATTTATGGAGATGACCCATAGTGACACATCCATCATAGCCATGTAATAGAAATGATGGATGTGTTCCTTCGTATATAGTGGTCATGTGCAACAAGATTGCATCAATAGTATGTAAACTTGTGAGTATGTGGTGGCATATAGTTGTATACCATTTATTTGAGGTAGATGGTGTTCATGTTCATTTTAAGGTTTGTGTTAAACTTTTAAAACTATGAGAGGAGTGAAGCTCTCTGTATCAAGGTCATGAGCCACATAGTTTGGCATGCTACAAGAGGCAAGCATACTATAAATAAGAGTGTGAATGTTTTTTCACCATGTAAAAACTATGAAGGGGGAATGTTGGGAAAGGTTTTCACATTAGGTGAAATTTAGTATTTATAAGATGGTAAAAAGTAATTTTTTTTTTTTAATATGATTGATATTTACTAAGAGGTAAATATAGCTTTTAAGTTTGTATATCAAAATATTGTTATATTAACAATATTATGATAATAGATATATAGTTAGGATATCTTGTTTATGTTGTTATAAAAATATATTTTCATGTGCTTAGCTATAATATTTAGGTGATAAATCAAAGGAGAAAATATAGGATGCTATTCTTATATAATTTTATTATGCCCTGAATGTAAATGGGAGCATGGAGAATAAATTAGAATTATCAGAGTATATTATTATTGTGTGATTTAAAATTTTATGCACTGGTTATTTTTGAGTTTGGATCTTTGAGCTCTCAACATTCTATTTAGGTGTATGTCCTTGAAATATATTTGTCACTCCTTAAGGAGATACTATAACACTAGCATATCTATAGGTTAGTTTATTACATGTACTAATAATATTGTAGAATATGAGGTACTAATTTTGTCAATCCATATTGTTAGTGCTCAAATCTATTTGAAGTAATTTGTGCCATTTCCCAAGATATAAGTATTTTTGCATTCGAACTATTGTCTTCTAAAATAAATCCACAAGAAATGTTCATCTAGAACAAAACTTGCTTTTGCAATCATGTTGTGTAAACCTTGTAGAATTTAGTTTCACTAACAATTAAATGTTTTCATGTTTTTTAATGGCATTGATAGGGTCTATAGTGGAATCGAGCTATGAAGGGAAGAAAATAACTAAGTATAAAAAAGAGCACTTTGCTTAAAATTTATTTTCAAGAGGGCGGAGTCTCAAGGCTTTAGGAGGTGAATGCAATGTTACGTTGAAAATTTAACATGCAGATTTCATTGTGCACTCAAAAGTTCAAAGCTCACAACTTGTTCCATGAAAATTTACATTTTTTAAATTATACCCTAAATCCTGACACATGTGTCATCAAGAAGAAGCTATGGGTGTTTCTCCATGTTAATGTTGTGTCAAAATGCATGTGGGAGTATGAAATCCAAATAAAATGGAAATATTTAAAGGAAAAACAAATGTGAAAGTCTTTTATCAAATCAAAAGAAACATACTTTTTTTTTGACATAATGGAAAATTATAGAGATGCAGAGAAGATCTACAATTTTTCATTTTTACAAAAGTACAAGTTGGTTTTCAAAACCTACATAAGGCCAAAAAGTGTAAATGTGCACATAAATCCTAAAATCCTATAGCATGTAAAAGTGCAAATGAGGTTAAAAAACCCACAGGAAGGAAAAAAGTGCATGTGTCTAATCATCTCATATAAAATTGGGTTTCCTTATTTAGGCCATATCTTTTAAGACATTTTTCGCTCTAAATATTAAATGGGAATGTTGAGGAAATAAAATGTCTCATAGGGAGGTGGCAAACTAGGCATACAAACATAATTCTCCATAAGATAAGAATTTATGGCTCTATATTTAGCTTCCATGGGCATGGAAAATAAATATTTGCTAGCTTTCTAAACCTTTTGAAGAAGATGTACTAGAATTCCATGGTTCAAAAGAAAAAAAAAATTCCCATTCTCTATAATCTCTCTCAATTTGGTGATCTATTAATGATATTGAAGATGATATCTATCAAACTCATGTGGAAATTGTGAAATGTTAATGACAGTGAAACTGAATTCACTTATAATGACTTCAATGGGAGATTACAAAAATGAATGTATGATGTTCACTAAAGATAATCACCAATGGTAGTTGAATGCTTTATCTTTCTACTTAACATTCATGTTAGTGGAAGGGATTTGAGTTTTTAGTCTATAGACATAGTCATTGTTTATGATTCAAATGGAAACTCCCAAGATGAAGAGCAAGCTATGACTCAATATCATTGAATTGATCAGTAGAGAGAAATAAAAAATTTATACATGGAAGCTGTAACAAGTTACCAGAAAGAGGATGAGCTCAGAATTGGTGGCATCATGGAAAATGAGGTTATAAATTTTGGTCATGTTGATCAAGAGATAACGTAAGAGGAGATTCTATGCTATAGATGTCATGTCATAGCCATGCAGAAGTGAATCGCTCTAACTACAGTGGAAAATTTTAGAGAGAAAACAAGTGCAGAAATTTAGATAAGTTGTGCACTTTTACACTTTTGAAAAAGTGAAAGTAAGTTTTGAAATTCCACATAAGTGAAAATGTGAACATGAAATTTGAAATCCTATTTAATATAAATGGGCCATGTGTCATAATCATATTTACCAGAAAACTTAAAAGGTAAAAAGGAAATGAAAGCTAAGTTCCATTTTTGAGGAAGGCAATGTGGGTGAAATGTGTTCACCAAAGGAAAATAAGGATGTAGAACATATGATTTCAAGAGAGGCAAGTGAATATTATATGGTGGAGAGAAAGGATGAAACCACCAAGTTTAGGCTTTTAGATAAGAATAATGAGATCAATGATGATGGTATAAATAATAAGAGTGCAGGGTTAGTTCTTTTAATATACAAAAATAAGGATATGAGAAGTTAAAATGAGTTTTGTAAAGGTTTCATGGTTTTGATCTAATGGGAATCCATTTAGAGAATAAAACTTCAATAAATTATTTTACAAAGCCTTTGACTAGTAAAACTCCTCAGATACCTTAACCATGTGAGAGGGTATCAGAGAATAAAGAGAACGATACTATTCTATGCTTTGAGGAATAATTTTAATTTTTTTTAATTCCCTCCATTATTTCATTCTTTATTATTTGAAATTAAAGTGTAAATCAGGTCATTAGATGACACATCATCCTTAGCTTGAGTGGGAAAATCATTACTTGAAAAGTAGGGTAAAATGGTTTCTCATAAAGACAAAGTTTGTTATCACTCAGGAGGAATATTCTCCTCCAAGATGAACTACACAAGCTCCCAACTAGGTAAATCAAAGTTCATCATGACATGGATAATGGAGTTATAAAAATCATTGTGTTGTAGAGCATAAGAGTCTCCAGGCATATGCAAAGACATGTTCTAGATGAAGCATCTTTTCAGGAACATTCTGGGTGATAATTTTTTGTATAAGAGGAGATGTCCTCTTTTCAAGGGTATTTTTTTATTTTTATTATTTAATGTTTTTTTCTTCTTCTTTTCCTAAGGTGATTACATTTGTATATTCATTATCAAACTCTGAGAGCATTTATTTATATGTCTCCCCTATTTCATAGTAAATGCACCATGTTTCTCATGATGTTAGCATTCTGAACATAGATGTATGTTAATTTATTTCAATTTAATGGAAATTATTTTTTATTTATATTTCTTCTTGCCAATGAAGTGAAATAACACATTTTTCATGCATTATTAATTGAGTATCATGTTTTATGGCTCTCAATGGTAGTCATTCTAGGCATGAACCTAGATTATAAATTCCTTTATGAATTATGATTTGGGAAGGTTTTGTTGATAATATTTTAAGGATATCATATATTTATGGAGTTGATAGGAAAAGATGATTGAGGCTTTGCTTGTAGTGCATGCTTTGGAATTCTCAAGGGTCATTTGAATGTTTGCATTGGATTGTTATCAATGAATGCAAATCATCCCTGATAGTTTTTTTTATATTGTTTATTAGTCTTTTACATCCTAGAATGAATGATAGTATGTAAATTGAAGGAATAACCATTGTTGAAATCCATGACAACCCCTTAAAATATACCTAAATCCTCCTACCTATCTTACCCCTATAAATAATACATATTGTTGAAAATTTCAAGTGTTATTTACTTAACAAATGCATGAATATTGTATATCTACAATGTGTATGTGATTGATATTTGAAGGTTAACATTGTAATTTTACATTTGGCTTTTATTTGTAATTATTTTTTGTAGAAATGAATATTACAATCAAATTTTATCTATCTTTATTAGCTTGTGTTTGATTCAGAAGCATTTGCTCAGTCTATGTGACAAATATTCCTAAGTGGATTAAGAAAATTTGGTTATGCTTTGATCAAATTTATGTGTATGCCAATAATCCCATGGAGATTGAACTATAATATCCCTTCTTGTGACCAAGCTTCCCCATAGGTCATCTCACCTTAGTTCAAGTAGATCCAAAAATAACAAAGAACTAACCATATCCTCTGTCAGTGTCCTCTCACCTACCTCGTCTATAAGGATATAATTGAGGTTTATCATATTTTTTTGCCATATTTTCCAAATATGCAAGGCTAAATTTATAAGTGTAAAATTAGGGACCAAAAATTTACTAGTCCCATAACCGAGGACTGTTATTCTTTTAGGTTATAAAGTTCTCTATCTAAAGTTTTGTATTGATTTCCTACTTTGGGACGTCAACTACACAACACCACAATTGGCATCATTTTAAAAGACTATTATTTATTTAGGTTCTAAAGTTATTTGTCCTAAGTTTTGCACTAATATACTACTTTGGGACATCAACTATGAAACACTCAGTTGTCACCATTGTTGGGGACTAAACTATTTAATGAATTGACCTCTGATGAGTAGTTTCATGCCATATTTACTCATATTATCTCATGCATTTGGACTTTGAGGTTATTTGAGTGTGATTTTCTACTTTGTGCCATCAAATGTGCAACATTTCCCTAGCACCATTTCAAAGGATTATTATTTGTTTAGGTTTTCAAGTGCTTTATCTAAAGTTTTACATTAATTTACTACTTTGGGATGTCAACTACGCAACACATAGCTAGCACCATTGTTGAGGATTGTTATAGAGAACTTTTATTTGTTCATGTTTTAAATCGACTTGCTCTTTTGAATATGAATCTATATTTTTTAGTGTCTTTGTTTTTATATCTAACAACTAATTATAAGAAAGTGCAATTTTAGAATGTATCATTATATGTTTGTGATCTATTTTATCTTAGAAGATTTCTACTAGTGGCAACTCCAACATTTTATTTGGTTTTGAAAGATTAGTTCCCATTTAATTTATTAAGTTCTGAGTGTTCTCTTGTTTGCAAAATTGGAAGGACTAAGATCCTCTTTTAGAGGTGATCATCAAAGAATATTATCTCTGAGTTAAGTGTTCATCATCAAAGAAGGAGACATGTTTGGATGCCAATTGAAGGACAAATTTCTAGAGGAAAGGAGTGTTTGGACCATCATAATTTTTTTACACCTGAACTTATTTTTCTTGAAATTCCTTTGATTGAAGATTATCATAGTTCTCTTGATAACCCATAATCTTATAGTCTTATTTATTACCCAACACCTTCTCATTAAGTTGAATATCATCCTCATTTTGGTCCCCCATATCCACCTCACTCACCCCCTCACAACCCTTTGTCATCTGATCCTAAGCCCACCATAAAACTAATCATGTGGCATAGAGATTAGGATGAAAATGAACATCCTACATACAAAGTTCCTAGGTTTAGACAAATTAACTTTGATGAAATAGAGGGTTACCCTAATGAGGTTCCATATGGGGTAAGGAATTGACTCCCTAAGTTTCAGGGAAATAATATAGTGACTAAAGAACAAAATTTGAGGGCTTTTCACATTATAATTGAAGACTATGAGGTTGAGCATGAGTATGGTTGTATTAAACTTTTTGTGCACATACTATAAGAGGATGCATGTGAATGGTTCAAATCTCTTCCCCATGGATTCATAAATTCATGGGAAGAACTGAATAATGTTTTTAAAATATAATATGGTGATAGAGTTGATCCTCAATTTCTTCTGTCAGAATTTGAAAACATAAATAAAAACCCAAATGAATGTGTGTAGGAATTTAATACAATGTTTAATAAGACTATGATGAGGTTGTCTAATAATATTAGGCCAAGTGATAATGTTTATTTGATTAAATATTGTGATGTATTTGATAACAAGGAAACATACTACTTGAGAGATAAGGCTCCCACAAGTCTAAGGTTGGCATTCAACATGGACATTCAGATTGAAAATCGTATAAAGGTTGTGGGGAAGCCTCTAAATAAAAGGACTGATCTAAAGTTGACCAATCATGCCAAGTCTTAGTCTAATAAGGATACCAACTTGAGAAAACTTTGAAAACATTGGCCTTTTCTATCAATGAGATGTCATATAAGTTGGCTAGATCTGAGAAAGGGCTCCCTCATGGATCTTTTGGTTAAGAAAGAGCTCAAAACTAGAATCAAGCATAAGGGAGATCCTCTTTCTACAACAAAGATAATGATAGAGGGAGGATAACTATATGAGATGAGAGAAATGATAAAAAATAGAAAAAAAGATTTGGTAATGAGGTTCTAGATCTGTTGAATGCTAATTTTAATGTTTTAGATTGTGATTTTGATATTGATTAGTGTGATAAATTCTTCCTCCCCCATCCTCCTTGTGATACTATTGAAAGACTTGATGAAGATGCATATGAACCTAAGTCTGTATATGAAAATAATGAGAATATGATGTTTGATTGTTAGATATTTTGAACTAAAGTGTCTACCTCCACATAATTATTGAGTACTACTATCATTGATAAATTTTGGAGTGTAGTGAAATAAGTATGTGTCCCAACTCTTGAATTTGTTTTTGATATAAACATGACACAAGCATATGAGTTGTGCAATCATAACTTTGAGTTTTTTAGATATATGATGATTAAAAAATATGATGAGGGAATTCATTTAGTTGAGGACATGTAGCTATTAATTAATGTTTCATTTACCCAAGAGAAAGAAAATAATTTGAGAAGCAAGAAAAAAGGTGCTTATCCATAGGGAACTACCCCTATAGATCCAAGGGTAGGGGATAAAACTAGATAAGTTATGAAAACTAAAGAGGTCCCTAGTTTTTCCAAACTAGCACCTATTTCCCAAACTATCAAATAGAAAGGTACTCCAACTAAGAATAAAGAACCTCTATTATCTAGTATTCCTAGGGGTACAAATGATGTAAGAAGAAACCCACCCTTGAAAATTGCTATTATAAATGCTATTGCATCCCATAATGTTCCCCCTCTAACTTTAAATGAATGTATTCATGCTGAAAGTATTGTCACCCTTCCTCAAAATACTCCCATTCCTCAATAAAATTTATGTGATATGGCCCAATTATTGAGCCAATTAAAAATCATTGTCCAACTTGTTGAGCTGCTAAGAATACCAAAACATAGAAGGAGGGCATTTGAATATTTAGAATTTAATGAGAATAGAGCTACCAATGAGATTAAATCACCTCAAACATACCTAGATGACAATGAAGAGTCACATGAGGTTATTGAACTATCCCTAGAGGTTTATTTTGGAACTATATTTATAGAAAGTCAGCTAGATGTTGACCCTTTTTACACTACCCTATTGATTAATAGTTTAATTATTCACAACTGTATGTTTGATTCAAGAGCCTCTTGTAATGTAATACCCTTGGATGTTCTTAATGAGATTGAAGGAAAAATTACATCTAATTTTGGCAAGTGCTATGTTGGAATCAAGAGAAGTACCAGTTATTGGACTAGTTAAATGATTGGTAGTGTAATTGGTAGTTCATCCAAGTAAATTTATGAACATGGATGTGGTAGTTGTGGATTATCATCCCAAGTGGGGGATTTTATTATCAATAAAAATGGACTACAAGCATGGGTGGTAGTGTTTGGATGGACCTTTCTTATGCCACCATTCCTTTTGAGTGTAAGATGGGGAAACTTCACAGACAACCTAGAATGCTACATGTGTTTAAAGATCCAAGACATGCTCTAAATGAGGTTTTATACACTGATGTGGAGATGGGTAATTTTTTTCTAAATGTAGATTTTGTTGAACAACCTACTATTATTGATGTTGTATTTGAGAAACAAAGTGATGATGTTTGGAGAATGTATTTTTATGGGGATATCTCTAATATTGAAAATGAAACTGGGGTTATCTTTTATGCCCCTAGTAAAAACTCTTTAAAGTTTTCTTTCAAGCTATATTTTGAGTGCACCAACAACATTACAAAATATGAGGCACCCTTGATTGGTTTAGGAATTGCCTAAGAACACGGAATTACAATTTTGATTTTAAAGGGTGATTATGACTTAGTGATTAATCAGGTCTAAAATGCGCATGCAACCAAAAATAAAAGGTTAAAATAATATAGAAATGTTGTATGGGATTTGTTAGAATTATTTAATGCTTTCAATATTTTTCATCATGATAAGAGTTTCAATGAGGAAGCTAATAGAGATACAAGGTTGGGTACTTAGTTTGAAAGTGAAAGTATGAACCCTCACTATCAGTATCCAGTGGAGGTGCTTGTTAGACCTTTAGTCCTAGACAACATTTATCATTGGCAAGCCTTTGATGGTATTGATAAAATCAAAAGGTTTATCAATTATGAAACAAAATTTTAGGGTTATAACATAGACTTGGAACCCATGGTCCAAATATATGATGGGAAAGAAACCTCATTTGGGAAACATATCATCCAATTGAAGAAAAACACCATCCCAAGAGGATTGGTAAGTTTAGAGGCATATTTTGATGTAGTAGATAGAATTAAAAGTAGAGATCTCTTTATCTCAAAAGATGTGACTAAATTCAATTTGGGAATCGAATAAAATCCAAGAAAGGTCAAGACTGGTACTCTTGTGAGTGTAGAAGAGAAGTATCCCTACATGTAATTGTTAAATAAGTATAAGGATTGCATGGCTTGGTCTTATTCTGAATTGAAATCATATAGAGAGGATCTATTTCTACATGTCATCCTATTACAACATGGAAACAAACCTTTTAGGAAAAATTTGAGACCTATTAACCCCATATTATCCACCAAGACATAGGAATAATTAAAGAAATTAAGGGACAATGGGATTATTCAACCCATCAGGTATTTGTCATGTGTGGTGAAATTTATCCATGTGAGAAAGAAGAATGGTGAAATTCACTTGTGTGTGGATTTTAGAAATTTAAATAAATCTTCTCTTAAGGATAATTACCCCTTACCTAAAATGAATAACTTATTATAGAGTGTTTTAGGATCAGAGATGCTATCCACATTAGATGGTTTCTCAAGGTATAACCAAGTTGTGGTAAGAGAATCTGAGAGACCCAAAACTACATTTGCAATGCCTTGGGGCACTTATGTCTATATGAGAATTCCTTTCAAGTTAATGAATGTTAGTACAATGTTTTAGAGAGATATGGATGTTGATTTTGAAGGGGTAATTAACAAATTTATTTTTGTGTATCAAGATGACATAATAGTTTACTACAATAATATAAAAGAGCATTTATAACATCTATAAAAAGTGTTCCTTAGAAGTAGGGAATTTGGTATTTACCTTAATCCTAATAAATGTCACTTTAGTGTACAACATGATAAGTTAATGGGACACATAGTGTCTAAAGATGGTGTCATGATTGATCCACAGAGATTTGAAGCCATCAACAAAGTTCCTATCCCATAATCAAAGAAGGGAATTTGGTCTTTCTTTGGAAAAATCAACTTTGTAAGAAGGTTTATGTTTAACTTTGTAGAGATTACTATGGATATTACTTCCATGTTCAAAAAGGACCAAACCATAAAGTGGGAGGAGAAGGCCACGCAAGATTTTAGTGACATCCAAGGATCCTTAAAGTCTACCCTTGTCTTGGGTAGTCTTGATTATATTGGGTAATTTCAAATATTTTCTTTTGCATTACAAAGTACTATGGTTGTTTTTCTATTGCAAAATAATAATTATGGTAATGAACAACCCATAGATTTATTTAGCAAAGATATGTAGGGATCCAAACTAAACTTACTATCCTAGAGAAGCAAGCCTTTTCCCTCTTGAAAGTTGTTAAAAATTTTAGACCTTATATTCTGAGTTCAAATATTGTTACATACGTCCTGCATATAATGGTCAAGGACATCTTGACTCTGATTGAAGTATCAAGCGAGAGGTGAAGGTGGGTAAACAAGTTACAATAGTTGGACATGTAGGTCTAAAATACCTAGTTAGTGAGAGGGATGGGCTTATCCAAACTCTTAGATGAGACCAATTTGCAAGATATGGAGGTAAACATTACCATATTTAATGTTGATGATTATTTGATTAAAGTTAACATGTGTCTATGGTATATGGACATTGTTTATTACTTGTAAATTTTGAATTGTCCCCCTAACTTGGATAAGATTCAAAGGATAAATCTTAATCTTATATCCCAAAATAATCTCTTGAATGAAAATAGATTGGCATGGAAGAATCTAGATGGGGTTATCTTAAGTTAATTGGTATAAGAAGAAACTTCTAATTTAATTGAAAACTTTCATAGTGGGGTATGTGGTGGTCATTTGAACCTAAATTCAGAGCTCATAATATTGTAAGAGCTATTTATTAGTTTATACACATAATATTTTCAAACTTTTATCAATTACTAACACTTTGTATATAAGAGTAACCCATAGTGTCTCAATCTCTCTGAGTGCAAGCCTTAAGGGGTACACTGGGAAATGGATGGGTAGACCATTGGTGCTTCACAGGATTGTTATCCCTTTTTCCACCTGTTATTTACACACTTGTCTCCTAAAAAAATTATCCCTAATCTTGTTCTTATTTATTTCACCCTCCTCGAATCATTTTCCACTTTTATTTACCTTTTCCTAACCTAAATCACCTTTAAAACTTTTTAAAACTATGTTAGCTACGTTGACATTGTATTATTTTGTCATTAGCCCACAGTGCTGACGTAGCTCATTTTCATCATGGGTTAAATAATACTAGGTTGATCCTATTTTCCAATTTTTTTTTAAGGGTCTAGGGTTAAATTTTCTTATATATACAAGTTCATTTCACCATTATTGAGAGAAGAGAAGAAAAATTAAGAGTTATTGCACATATGCTTATCCACCATTCCAATTGAGGAACAAGCTTAAGGTTTCATACTTTCTTTGGAGATACGAATATTGTCTTATGGATAAGTCTTTTAGATGAATTGATAGTTTGTGTATCCTAGAGATTGTTTATCCTTATAATCCTTAAATACTAAAACAACCTATTGCGAATCACTTGTGGCCAAGGGAAAGATTGAGGATCAGTGGGTTCGTCTTCAAATGTAAGTATTCCTAACTTTGTTCCTCCTTTGTAAGAGTAGATATATATGAATTTGTAATTATCTTCCATCCATTAGGATTGTGTATACATTAATGTGAGTATATGTCTCTTATGCATGTTTAATTTTTTTATTTCTAACCCCTACTTTGTGCTAGAAACTTTGGTGAGCACTAGATTAGATTTGCTTTAATTGTTATTAGTTTTGTAAGATATCAAAACACATGATTCCATTAGGGTTATTATATGATTGTGTTTAAATAGAGTCTTTGAAACCCTCCATATCATGGTGTATTATGGTACGATATCCCCTAATCAGGTTTAGTGGATCCTCATATTAGTCATATTCCCACTTAAAAAATGTGTCCCTAATTAGAAGTGTATGGTATGATCTAACTTCTTTGAGTTACGATTGATTTATAGAAATAATTCATTATTAATTGCATACATTCTAGTGAACTTGATGTAAATATAACCCTTGCAAGTTTTATTTCAAAATTTTCATTAGTTTATCATTTTATTTTTATATATTTATGATACTAGGTTAATAGTGTTGACACAGTTCTAACTTCTATGTGCAGGTTTAACACACTTCCAATCTAGAATACTAGGTCAACTCAGTTTAACCTATACATTTTTAGGCATCCATTTTAGCATACTAGGTCAACCCTTTTGATGTAGTTTATTTTTTAGGTTTTGAGCAAATAAGATCTACAAAGCTAGGTTGACATAGTCAACGTAATTGGCATAATTTTCAAGTATAATTCAAGGTACTTCAATAGTAATCCTATTCTTATTTGCATCCTCCAACCCACCAAAATTCATTTCTATCCTTTTTTTTCATTTAACATTTTTTATAGTTCTATTTTCATAGTGTGTAATATTTAAAACTGCCCTTGTATAGTCAACTAGGTAGACCCTATTAACATAGTTATATATTTTGTGTTCTGTTTATAAAGCTAGGTCGACTCTATTGACATAGTTTTTTTATAGACCATTATTTCCCTAACATAGTGGTGATACTGTACTATGTTTGAAAGTTATAATTAACCTTTATATGTGAGTAATTAGCTCACACTTTCATGTTTTATTGCTTGTATGCTTAGAATATATCACATAGTATAATTAGGTGGGTTTTAATATATTATTTAGTTATATTATTTTATATTTTATATACACACTACCAAATCACAAAGGTTGTAAATCATTTTAATAATTGTCTACCCAAGGCCTACCGACTTGGATTTCATCACCAAGGGGGAAGTCAACCTAATTTTCTAGCCATGTATAAACAGGTGGTTAATGGTATATATTGGCTAAAGACCTAACACCCTAATCACTGCACTAGGTGAATTGAGGGGGTATGGCCTAATATTTAGCTAGTACCATTGCCAATATAGATCCTTTTCAGTCGAAACATCATGAAACAATCCTTATGTTGCTTTCTAGTTCCTTGTTTATAGCCAACTTCCTATCACATCTAAAATTATATTCTAAATAATCTAACAACATTCAAGATGACCACTTAATTATATTTTAATTTCCAAGTAAATTTCTTACTCTTTGCTCAATTGTGTATTGTATTATAAAAAATTGTATTAACCAATGTTGGTGTAATGTTTTGTGATGTGTGCCTTGATTAGATCATCTTTACTAACCTAATTGATTGTTGTTTATTTACATTTCTTACTTTCAAAGTATATTGTAAAAACTTTCCTATTTTCTAGAAAACTATCTTCTCTATCGACACAATCTCTTACATACTAGTTTACCTATCTCTAAAGCATACTAAGTCGATTATGTCAACTTAATATCATTCAAAACTATCTCCTTAGCATACTAAGTCGATTGTGTGGACTTAGTATATGTTTGAACTATCTCCTTAGCATCCTAAGTCGACTATGTCAACCTAGTATCTTTCTGAACTTCCCCATTAGCATATTAAGTCTATTATGTCGATTAAGTATCATTAAAAAATATCTTCCTAACATATTAGGTTAACTGTGTAAACTTAGTATTATTCAACACTATTCCTCTTTTTGGCCAATTTTGTCTTTTTTTTCCTCCTAGCTTTCTGATATCCACTCCTTGGAATCATAAAGCCTCTTATCAAATTATTTATTGATAATCTCAATGCATTCTGAATGTACATGGGTTGTTTTCTCATACATTGTCTTTCCACCATAGAAGACAACTCTTTATGGTGCATTTCTTCATCACATGGTTTTATATATTCTCAATATCAATCTATCCCATATTGTATAGTAGATCTAGAGAATCATATTAGACAAATGCTAAACCATGATAGTCATATACCTTATACCAATTTTACACCTTAAAAACCTTGAATTCATAAACTCATCAACCCATCTACATCAAATATTGGAACCTCACATTATGTTCCACCTCTTACAACCAATTTTCATAATCCTTTTGTTACACCCATAACAAGATCACCAATGCTTATCAATTCCCAAAGTAACATGGTTGAAACCACTCAAGTTGATAATCTAGATGATTCCTAATTATTTAAAAACCTTGATGATAATACTATTTATAATCCTAGTAATAATGGTGTATTTACCAGGATTCCTTCTTCATCTACCACACTTAAGACAACTAACACTAATATTGGGAATTATTCACCTACAAATAATCCTCCTCCCATAAACACTACCAATCATCATCATAAAAACACTAAAACCCTACCTTCAAATACTAATTCACAAATTGACACAACTCAAATTCTTGCACAAATGAACATCATGCAAATAACTAATCAATCCTAAATCATGCAACTGTAACAACATTTATTACACATGACTAGTCAATCGCCTCAAGTCATCATGTCTCAAACAAATCAAAAAAATTCCCTCCTCCTATTAGAGATGCCAATGGGAATATCATCCCTCAACCTTTAATAAATAAAAAATCACTTCGGTATCTTCAAAATGAACCTTTATCTCCATTCATTGCATCCATAGATATTGGAAACATTTATCCAACTATCACATATAATGGGACTAAGGACCCTACTATCTTTCTTAAGTATTTTGGTAATCTCAATAAGGAATGAATCCAAACTAACACCTTTTCTACCAAAAATATCTTAGATAAAACGTTTGTTGGTGATGTACTTGAATGGTACAACCAAATTCATAGACATTCGATCACACAACTAGAGGATTTAGTTAATGCTCTAGTGAAGGAATTCCAACATGATGACCTTCCTAAAAATTACATCAGCCATTTCATCAATGCTAAGAAATTTCCTAATGAATCTACTCACACTTTCATCAAACTATGGAAGTCTCTCACTCATAAAGTGGACCATAACATGAATGATGATACTCTTTTAAAACTATTTCTTACTACTCTTAAAGCTCCCCTTTATTACAAAGTTTGAATCTTTTCACCTAAAACTTTAGAAGAAGCCTTTGACCAAGCAAAAAGGTAAGACTTTGTAATGAATCAATTTTAAACATCTAAAACAATTAATAATAAACCTTTTCAATAATTTTCTCATAACATTTATTCATCCAAGCCTCCCCAACCTCAAAATGGAGCATTTAATTTAACTAATTTTAATCCAACCCACCCTCTTTTGAGTCTAAAACAACTTAAGAAGAAATATCCACCCTCTAAACCCATGATCTTTGATCCTTCCTAACCTCGTCCAAAATAGTACAATCATGATAAGTTTTGTTGGTGACATGCTACTATAGGTCATTCTCATGAGTCTTATCATCATCTTCATCGATTTATTATTTATTCCTTGTTTGGTCTATATTTCAATGTTGATAATCTCACAAAATAAAATTATAAGGACTATCTTCAAGATTCTTAAATTAAATATCAAGAACCAAAATCACATAAACATCAACTACTTAATGAACAAAAATAATTATCCCATACCTAAACCTCATCTACTATTTTTTTTCAAACCATAGTTGATCCTTCCTCCTACACCAATAAGGAAAGGATAGCTAACATAAACAAATTTAAAAATATCATTACATCCATTGAACCTCAACCCCTTAGGTTACATGAAACAAATGAGTACCTAATTTAAATTCCTACTCCAAATAATATCATACATTTTCCTCCTTTACCTTTTCATACCTCTCCTACACATCATATGTCACATTAAACATCCCTAAAATGTAACAAACCAATAGATTTACCTATATCCAAATGCACCTACCAACCCAATGCAAATCATTTTAACGATTCAATGTTACCTCAACATATATCACATGTTGGGGCATCTTGTGATAACCATCCACATGTCCCTTTAAAATGATGGACATTTTATGATGACCATCCTTACATCTAATGACCCATTAAGGTATATTATCATGCCAAATCTTATTCTAAAATGCATAATAATAACCAAATTTAACTTCAAGAAACCTTATGAGACTTATAGATTTGTATTTATCATGCTCCTCTTTGATACAAATGTTAACATAGATCTTACTTTTTTGTCTCATTTTTATTTGTTTTTGTGCACTTTACTTCTTTTAGTTTCACTTTAATAGCATCATTGTCACCTTTGGGTTATTTGGTTTTCTTACACATTGAATTTGGCATTTGTTTTCATTTTGGTCCTTATATATCTCTTTCATTTTTGTCTTTTTATGTCATTATTTACCTTAATATTTTTATGCTTATTTTTTCTCATCTTTTGAATTCACCTCATTGGTGTTCACCTTGTGAGTTTTAGTGTAAGAACATGGATAGGACCTGGCCTTCCTCACAAATTAACACATTAAACATTTTTTGAACCAATTTTTAGGATGACTTATACATTAATTAGTGCTTGTGCTAGATCCATTGTAGGTTAGTATGACTTTTCTAGTGAAATGACTATCATAGCATAGTTCCATCCCTTTCATAGCACTATTTTACCTCCTTGTGATCATCTATGTGAATATCCATCATTATATCATTTATTACATAGAAAAATCTCTTATGATCTCCATATTTCCCTTATTTCCTTTCATTTGAGGTTCACATTGGTCAATTTTGAGTTTGCACACATACTTGTGGGCAAGTATAGGAGTCTTTAAACACCTTGTTCTTTAGGTCCTTTTCTCTAGTAACCAAATGTAAGCTCTCTTGTGTTTGTTATCTTTAACACTGATGTTTGGTTCTATAAATTTGTATGGAGGAACAAAAAAAACCCAAATCATAAAATATCAAACAAAAGGTAATGATCCAAAAGGCAAAATTAAAAATTCCAAAAGTTAAACCACACTAAAAGATGTGATTAAAATCACATATCTTTCTTCTAGTTGAATCTCAAAATCCTCAATTGGCCTTAGATAGAGTCGAGGTCCATTGGGGTATGGTAGGATACTATATTATAAAATGAGAATAAAAAAATCTTTTAGTGATATGTACTTTCTCACGTAAGTACCCAATATTTGTATTAGATTGATGGCTCTATAAGGGGTCATAAGGAATGGGGAACATGTTGTGGGAATGCATGTCCATTTCAATTTTCTTTCATATATCCTTCAAGGGATGATATATATACTTCACTTGTTAGACCGAGCTTTGTGTTCATTAGTTAGAATGTCCTAAGTCCTTGGTGTTAATAGTTCTTAGCCTTTCTCCCTTACCTAGTATGTCTCATTATTTCTAAGGATGTTCACATCACCCATGTGGAACCTCACATTCCTTATTTATATCATGTTTTCCTTATATTTCCCTTATTGTTTATTGCTTGTAGCTGATCACATCCCTGATCACATCTACCTTATTACAACTCTTGGTTTATAGTTTGTGAGTTGTATTGTAAGACCTTGGATAGTACCAAGCCTTCTTCAAATACACAATTACACCATTTTATTACCACACCATATCATTGTCATACTATTCATGTCATTAGGTGGTTATGTTTTCTTACATTGCCTCTCAGAACAAGCACTAAGTTAAGTTTCCATCCTTTAGAATTTTTTGCTTTTCATATATTTATCATCTTCTTATTTGATTTTTGTGGACTTTACTTATCTTAAATATGACATTTGGAATTCTTACATGTTTCACTTTATGTGTGACTTCTTCATGTTTGTCTTACATATTGCTTTAAAATTTCATTTTCAGCCATTTGTGATTTCTTTATGTTTGATTTGACATGATTATCTTATATGGGATTACTTTATAATTTCTTACATATCTTTGTTATAGTTTTCTTTCATTCATATTTAATTTTCCATTCATGTTTTACATGCTTCCCAACATGATTTAGTATGTTTTACATTCCTTTTTTCCATTTATGTTTTACATGCTTTACTATGTTTTATAATCATTTGCCATTTATTTGCCATCATTTTGTTATTAATTTGCCTTCAATATTTTAATATTTCTTGAAAAAAACTAAATTTACCAAAATTTCCTTACTTTGACCATGTTGACTTAATATACTAATTTAACCCTTTACTTTTCCCCTCTTTTTACTAAGTCGGCAGAGTGGATATTTCTACTAGGCTGACAGTCATGTACTAAATCAGCATAGTGTATTTTTCTACCATGTTGGAAATCATGTACTACGTTAGTAGTTTAGAAAAAACACTGGGTCAAAAAAAACCTATTAGGTTGGTAGTGTGGATTTTAAAAAAATTTACCCTGTTACGTCAACTAGGTTGACCTAGTTGTTTCTGCCTGCTGACCCCTTACATTTTCTAGTTAGATTCCTTGTTTTACCCATATCTTTGTTTTTACTTATCCATTTTTCAAACCATAAAATATTCTAGAATAATGATGATGTAGAGAATAGTTTCCAATACTATATGAATATATTAAAAAAAAATCTATTTTTGGCTATTTATTACTCTAATCTCTACAGGTTCACCTAATGTTCTTCACATTTAGATGCTTTCACTTTTCTTGCAATCTAATTATTTATCCATAACACTAAGGTATGTAAAGGTATATGATTTTCAATTATATCCTTTTATTTATCTTATTTTATCTTTAGTACACTTTACTTAGCATCAACGTTATGTGTTATCATGTTCTATTCCTAAAGCACCATCCCATGTTGCACTCACATAACACGTGATGAGATTCGAGTGGGGCATATGTATACACATAATATTTTTAAAAAATTATCAATTACTAAAACTTTGTATCTTGTAAGAACCCATCAAGTCTCAATCTCTCTGAGTGCATGCCTTAAAAGTGCATCAAGAAAGGGTTGGGCAGACTATTGATGCTTCATAAGATTTTTATCCCTTTTGCCACTTATTATTTACATAATTGTATCCTAAAAACCTTATACTTAATCTTGTTATTATATATTACACCCTCTACCAATTATTTTCCCCTTTAATTTACCTTTTCCTAGCCTAAAACACCTTTAATTAGTTTTTAAACTATCTCAGCTGGGTCGACCCTATATTATTTTCTCATCAACCCACAATGCTGATGTATTTCATTTTCAGCATGGGTTAAATAATACTAGGTCAATTGGGTCGACCATATCAGCCTTTTTTTTTGTAATGGTCTATGGTTAGATTTTCTTATATATAAAATTTCATTTCAACTTTATTGAGCGAAGAGAAGAAGTAAGAACTATTGTGTATCTACTTATCCACCATTCTAATTGATGAACAAGCTTAGGGTTTCATACTTTCTTTAGAGATATGGATCTTATCTTATGGAGAAGTCTTTTGGATGCATTGATATTTTGTGTAGCCTAGAGATGATTTATTTTTGTCATCCTTACATACCATAATAACTTCTTGTGAAACACCATGGCTAAGGGAGAGATTGAGGCTTGGTAGGTTCATCTTCAAAGGTAAGTATTCCTAAATTTATTCCTCATTTGTAAGAGTAGATAGATATGCATTTGTACTTATCTTCCATGTATTACGATTCCATATACATTGACATGAGTATATGTATCTTATGCATGTTTAATTTTATTGTTTCTAATCCCCGACTTTGTGCCATAAGCTTTGGTGAGCACTATATCAGATTTGCTTTATTTGTTATTAGGTTTGTGAGATATCAAAATAAAGGACTCCCTGAAGGTTATTACATGATTGTGTTTGACTAGAGGCTTTGGAACCATCCCTAGCATGGTTTATTATGGTATGATATCCCCTAATCAAGTATAGTGGATCCTCATATTAGTCATGTTCACACTTAACAAATGTGTCCCCAATTAGAAGTGTATGGTATGATCTATCTTCTCTAAGTTAGGATTGATTTATAGAAATTATGCATTTTTTATTCCATACATTTTGGTAACCCTGATGTGAATCTAATACTTACAAGTTTTATTTCATATTTTTCATTATTTTATCCTTTTATTTTTATATATTTGCGATAATAGGTCGATAATGTCAACATAGTTCTAACGTTTGTACGCAAGTTTAACACACTTCTTGTTCAACATACTAGGTTGACCCAATTAACCATGTATATTTTAAAGCATCCAATTTAGCATACTAGGTTGACCCTATCAATGTAGTAATTTTTTTTGGGTTTTTTGTAAATAAGACCTACAAAGCTAGGTTGACACAATCGACATAGTTGGTAGAATTTTTGAGTATAAATTAGGGTAATTCAATAGCAATCTTATTTTCATTTATATATTCCAACCCACCAAGGTTCCTTTCTATCATTATTTATATTTTCTAGTATTTGTTATAGTTTTATTTTCATAGCTTCTAGTCTTTAAAACTGCCCCTATATAGTCAACTAGGTCAACCCTATTAATGTAGTTCTATATTTTATGTTTTTTTTGGAAAGCTAGGTCAACTCTATCAATGTAGTTCATACTCAAACCCTTACTTCCATAGTATATAGGTGATCTATCAACCCTTTTATGTATTCTCTACATATAGTGTCAACTAAATCGACACTGTATTATGTTTTAAAGTTGGAATTAGCCTTTATATGCTATTAATTATCTCACACTTTTATTTTTTGTTGTTTTCATGCTTATAATAGATCACATAGTCTAATTAGGTGGTTTTTAATATAATTTTTAGTTACATTATTTTATATTTTATTCACACACTACCAAATCACAAAATCTTAAAAAGTATTTTAACAATCATCTACCCAAGGCCTACCTACTTGGATTTTAACACCAAAGGAGAAACCAAATTGGTTTTTTTTCCAAGTATAAACATAGGTTAATAGTATGTATTGGCTAAGCACACGACACCTTGATCACTATGGTATGTGTAGTGAAAGGGTAATCCCCAAGACTAAGCCAGTACCATTACCAATATAGATCTATTTTAGCCAAAATGTCTTGAATCCATCCTTAGATTACTTTCTATATCCTTAAAACCAACTTCATATCACATATAAAATCATATTATAAATAATATTAAAAAAATAGGATAACCACTTAGCTTTTACTTTTCAAGTTGATTAATTCCTCTTTTCTTAATTATGTGTTGTATTGCAAAAACTTAAATTTTCTAGCATTTGTGCAAGGTTTTGTGTTCTGTGCCTTAATTGGATCATCTTCATTGACCTAATTGAGTGTGTGTTTACTTCCATTTCTTGATTTTAAATTACAATGTAAAAAATTTCCTATTTCTTAGAACACTATCGTCTCAATCGACATAGTCTCTTACAAATTGATTTACCTATCTCCCAAGAATACTAAGTCAACTATGTCAACTTAGTATCATTCACAACTATCTCCTTATCATAATAATTTTATTGTTTCAAATTCATATCTATATGAACTATCTCCTTAGAATAATAAGTTGACTATGTCAGTGTAGTATCTTTTTGAGCTTTCTCATTAACAAACTAGGTCAATTATGTTGAATTAGTATCATTCAAAACTATCTCCCTAACATACTAAGTCAACTGTGTCAACTTATTATTATTCAAAACTATCCCTCTTTTTGGCCAATTTTGCCCTTGTTTTTCCTCCTAACTTTCTGATATCCACTCCTATTTGGCATCATTAATCCTCTTATGAAAATATTTCTTGATAATCTTAGCCCATTATAAATGTACATGGATTTTTCTCTCCTACCCCACCTATCCACCATAAAATACAACTCTTTATGGTGCAACTCTTCATCACATGGTTCTAAATCTTCTCAATATCGATCTATCTCACATCGTATAATATATCCAAAGAATCCTATTAGACAAATACCAAACCATGACAATCATATACCTTATACCACTTTTACACCTTATAAACATAGAAATTTTAAATTCATCAACCCATATACATAAAATATTGGAACCTCACATTATGTTTTACCTCTTACAACTAATATTCACAATCCTCTTGTTACACATATAACAAGATCACCAAGCCTTATCACTTCCCAAAGTAACATGGTTAAAACCACTCAAATTGATAATATATATGGTTCCCAATTATTTAAAAACATTGATGATAATATTATTTACAAACCTAGTAATAATGGTGGATTTACCAAGATTCCTTCTCCTTCTACCACACTTAAGATAACTAACAATAATATTGGGACTCTTCCACCTATAAATAATCCTCCTCCCACCAACACTAAAAATCCTCCTCCTAACAACACTAATACCCCTTATTCAAATATTAATGCACAAATTGACACAACTCAAATTCTTGCATAAATATTTCAATAAATGAACATCATGCAAAGAAATAATCATTCTAAAATCATGATAATACAATAACATTTATTACACATGACTAATCAACCACCTCAACTCATCATGTCTCAACCAAATCAAAATTTTATCTCTCCTCCTATTAGATATGTCAATGGGAATACCATCCCTCAACCTCCAATGAATAAACAAATGTTTCAACATCTTTAAAATTAACCTTTAGCTCAATTTGTTACATTGATAGATATTGGAAACATTTATCCAACTGTCACATATAATGGGACTAAAGACCCTACTATCTTTCTTACATATTTTGGTAATCTCTATAAGGAATGGGTCCAAACTAACACCTTTGTTACTACCAGGAACTTAGCCAAAACCTTTGTTGTTAATGAAATTTAATGGTACAACAAAATTCCTAAACATTCCATCTCACAACTAGAGGATTTAGTCAATGATCTAGTGAAGGAATTCCAACATGATAACCTTTGTGAAAATTACCTTAGCCATTTAATTAATGCCAAACAAATTCCTAATGAATCTTCTCACACTTTCATCAAATGATGGAAGTCTCTCACTCATAAAGTGGACCATAACATAAAGTTCAAGGAAAGACTCAAAATAATATTTGATAGAAAAGTATCTCCAAAAAAATTTCAAATAGGAGACCTATTTTTAATTTAGGATAGTAGACGTGTAGAGAAAGGCAAACATGGAAAATTTGATGCCATATAATTGTGCCCTTATTATATTGAATGTATAATTTGGGAACATACTTTATTATTAAGATATTTGGATGGTGAAATACTAAAATTTCCAATTAATGGAAAACATCTTAAGCACTTCCTTGATTAAGTCTATGATTATGTAAAATAATGTACAGTGTATAGTCTTGTTACCTTTCTACATTTGGCTTTGTTTATACAGTTTCTTTTTGTGTTCATTATTAGATACTTATGGTCTATATTTTATGGTCTACCCTTATTTCATTGAGATTTCAATGGTTGTCTGTTAAGAAATTATTAAAATTAAGACATCATGGCCTAAGGGATAGGCACCTGGTCTTGTTTTCTAGGGTTCTTCCTAAACCCAAAATAGGTATAAATCCTTGAGTGAGAGTGAATGTTAGTGACCAAATATATTCTAATAAATTTGTGCCCTTTCCCTAGATATGAGTATCTCAGGAGTCTAACTATTTCCATATGAAATAAATCCATAATAAATGTTCATCTAAAACAAAGCCTACTTTTGCAACCATCTTATGTGAACTCCATAAAATTTGGTTTTAATAGTGCTTAAATGTTTTCATGTTTTTAATGGCATTTATATGGTTCATAGTGGAATTGATATGTGAAGGGAATAAAATAACTATGTATCAAAAAAAATAGTTAGCTTACAATTTATTTGTAAGAGGATGGATTCTTAGAGCTTCAGGAAGAGAATGCAATGTTACATTGCAACTTTAACATGTAGATTTTCATTTTACAGTAAAAATATCAGAGCCCATAGTTCATTCCATATAAATTTTCATTTTGTAAACGGAATCCTAAAGCCTAATACATGTGTCATCAAGAAGAAGCTGTGGGTGTTTCTCCATGCTAATTTTGTGTCAAAACACATGCAAGAGTATGATGTCCAAATGCATAAGTTTGTGGTCAAATCACAAGCAACTTTCCAAAACAAAATGTTTACTTAATGGATAATTATGGATATGTATAGAATATCTACACTTCTACACTTCTACAAAAGTGCAAGCGGGTTCTGAAAACCCATAGAAAGATAAAAAGTGCAAATGTGCATGTAAGGCTCAAAATCCCATAGCATGAAAAAGTGCAAATGAGGTTCAAAAACCTATGGGAGGGAAAAAAGTGCATGTGTTTGATCATCTCATATAAAATTGAGTTTTCCTATTTGGGTCATATATTTTGAGACATTTCTTTCACTAAATCTAAATCAGGCATGTCGAGGAAGTAAAAGGTCTCATAGGGAGGCAACACACTAGGCGTACAAACGTAGATCTCTAGTGGATAATAATTTATGGATCTATCTCTAGATTTCATGGGCATGGACAATAAATATTTTCTAACTTCCTAAACATTTTTTAGAAGATGTAATATAATTCCACAATTTGTAAGGCAAAAAAAAACCCATTATCTACAAGCCTCTCTCAATTTAATGGTGTCCATCAAACTCATGTGGAAATTATGAAATGTTAATGATAGGGAGATTAAATTCAATTACAATGAACTTAATGGGAGATTATAATGATGAATACATGATGGCTACATTGTTGGAATAATGCATATTTAAGCTTACCTAGGGTTAATAGGGTAAGTTATTTATTATCGAGGGTAAAATTTATTTACCTCGGTTAATTTATTTTATTGTTGAGAATTTCTCAACAATATATTTGTTCGTAGTATGAGAAAACAAATAATTTGTTTTCTCTATTTTGTAATCATTACAAATAATTTGTTAACATGAAACAAACTATTTGTATTATAAATACTTTGCATTATATGAGAAATTAACGAGAGATTATTGAGAGATTTTAGATAATTTTGTGGATTATCACCTATTTTTTAGGTGTGAGAAATTTATTTATTCTCTGTAAATATTTGCAGGTTATTTGTTGTGGGTTCTTTCTCCTGGATTGATCCTGTGGATCATGTGTATCTCCTGCTCATTCTTTCATGGTATCAGAGCTTGGAGTTCCAGTTGAAGATCCTCTTCCCTGCAATTTTTCATCTTTTAACACATTCAAAAATATTATTTTATTGATGTGTTACAGATATTTTTAATTCTCTCAAATTCTGGTTCTTATTTACTAGTTTTTTTTGGAAAATTATGTACTTTATGCTCATTAAATGACCATAAAGATTTAAAAAATCAGATTTTTTTTCATGTAGGCATAGTAAATAAAGTCAAGAATCTATTTCAATTTTAATTTTCACATTTGGATCAGGACGTACAGCTCTTTCATTCAAAAACTTGCAGACTGGTCCCTGTTGGCAGACTGCAGTACCTGTCTATTTTTCTGATGTGGCAGATCGTACAGTTGAATTTTTTCAAATATGAGACCAGTTAATGAAATCTGAATCTTATATATTTCTATCCATATAATTTTTTATGAATTTGGATCAGGCCGTACAATGTTTTGGAAGCCAACAACAGGAAATTAAAAACTATTTTTTTGTCTGTTGCATAGCTGTACGGATTTCTTATTTTTGAACGCCTTATGCTGCATAAAATACAAATATGAAAATTTAATGTGATAACAGACTTAAAAATATTTCATTTCATGCTGAGAAGGACGGATTTGGAGCAGGCCGTAAAGTCTTTTTGGCAGATCCAGTGGAGCCATTTTGCATTGCTGAACTGTGTTTACAAATTTTCTCAAATATTTCCCTGACCACCACGCCTTGCTGGAAAAAGAGTTTATTTTTGATAAAGACAAAGATTATTCAGCTGATATCTCACATGTGTGAGTCATTTTTGGCTTTTTTAATTAATTATTTTAATTTTTAGTGGTTTAAATGCAAGTCTCTAGCTTTGAAAGTTCAAATTTGACTTTGCTAAAACGGCTAGAGATATTTTGTTAAAAATTTGTAGGGAGGAGGTCTTGGGGTCAAATCCCCCTACATTTTTTTGCATAAATCCATTTTTTAATTTTGTATAAGCCAAGGCTAAAATATATTTTTTCATCGGGAGACGTTAAATTGTAACGGGAGGGGTGTTTTTTGAGGAAAAACAAATGTCTAGATTGTTCTTGTCAACTTCATCTTCCTCGGGAATGGAATCTCGATTGTTTGAACCTCTAAATTCTTCAAATTACCATGTTTGGAAGCCGAAAATGAAACAAATCCTTCAATCAAAGGGCTTATGGAGAATTTTTCTGAAACGACACCTGCAACATTCACCACTGAAAAAGACAAATATGCATATGGATGTAAGCAGGATGAGGCTCTTGGATTGATTTGCCTCAACGTCTCAGATAATCTTCAATTTCACATTGCAGATGCTACTATGCCAAAAGAGGTATGGGAAAAATTTAAAAACCTATTTGACAAAGTTAATGAGTTTAAAATTTTGCAATTAGATGTAGAATTGAGTACTCTCTCTCCATCAGATTTCCCTTCAATAGATGAATTCTTAGCAAAATTCAAATTTATAAGGTCACAATTGAAAGCTGGTGACAAGGATAAAAGTGATCAGGAGTGCATTTTCATGATTTTTTCAAAGTTGAAAGGACCATATAGTGTTTTTTCCTCTGCTTTTTATACTATGATGGATACATTAGGTGATGAATTCAAATGGCCTTCCTTTGAAGTTTTTTGTGAAAGATTGACTAGGGAGAAAACAAAATTAATGGCCTTAGATGCTCTACCTAGTCCTAGTCATGCTCTAGTTGCTAATTCTTCTAAAGGAAAACCTTCACCTAAGTCTAAAAAGCAAGCACCTTCAAATAACCCTCCAGAGTCCACCACCCAATCACCTCATCATTCTAAATCTACTAAGACCAAAAAGTCCTTTAAGCAAAAGAAGAAAACATTTGGTCCATGTAATTTTTGTGGTGGTCCTAATCCTGATGAAAGTAGATGTTTTAAGAAGATGGAAGCATTAGAGGTAGCGGTCAGACAACACAAAATTTCCATTCCGTCTCCATCTCCTTCTACTTCTATAGGAAAAGGGAAAGCACTTTCAGCCAGGGCTATATCTTCATGTCAGGATCAATGGATTTTTGACTCAGGTGCTTCTCACCATCTCACACATTCTAAGGATCTATTGTCTTCCCTTACAGATTGTAGTACATCACATATTGTTATGGGTAACTCCTCACAGATTGAAGTCTTGGGATTAGGTACTGTTGATAAACAGGATGGATGTTTTAACAATGTATTGCTTGTACCTCAAATCTCTTCTAATCTTCTCTCTGTATATCAAATATGTAATTTTGGTACTGGTAAAATTGTGGATTTTACTTCACATAATGTTGTAATAAGAGAATGTAATGATCCTAGTGAGATAGTTGCTACAGTTACAGCAGACCATACTACAAGACTCTATACTTTTGATAAGTTTGAGTCTTTTATGTCTTCTGGTTCTTCACTTATAGCACATGGTAATAATCTCATCAAATTATGGCATGAGATATTGGGACATTTGAGTTATGGATATATGCAACAAATGAGTACAAAACGTCTTGTAAAAGGCCTTCCTAAGGTCTCATGTATTGATGGGGTATGTCTTGGTTGTCTAGTTGGTAAACAACACCAGGATCCATTTCCATTTGGTAAGGCCACACATGCAAATGCACCCTTAGGGTTGGTTCATAGTGATTTGATGACTTTTCCAACTCGTTCTTTTTTAGGGGCTAAATATGCACTCACATTCATTGATGATTTCACTCGTAAAACTTGGGTATATTTTCTCAAGTTGAAAAGTGAAGTTTTTGAAACTTTTAAGGCTTTCAAAGCCTTTGTTGAAAAACAATCATCTCTTCCTCTTAAGAAGATACACACTGACAATGGGGGGGAATATGACAGTAATGCTTTCTATGATTTTTGTATTGAGCATGGGATACAACATCAGTTCACTGTACCACACACTCCTCAACAAAATGGTGCAGCAGAGAGGAAGAATCGAACATTGAAAGAGATGGCTAATTATATGATTCACTCTAAAAATTTGGGTCCACAATATTGGGATGAAGCTGTAAATTGTGCAAACTACATTCAAAACCATATGCCTCACAAAGCTATGCAAAATATGACACCAGAAGAAGCTTGGTTTGGGATCAAGCCTGATATTTCAGATTTTCACATCTTTGGGAGTCAAGCATGGGCATTCATTCCTGATGACAAATGTAAAGCATTGGAGAAGAAAATCCAACCACTCATTTTTGTTGGTTATTGTGAAGATGTAAAAGCCTACCGTCTTTTTGATTCTGTCACACATGATGTGTTGTTTCGACGGGATGTTCAGGTTGATGAGCTACCCACTCCACAAGAGTGTACATCTAGTTCTTCTTCTTCCCCTCCTTCTACTGAGGATAGTGAGGATTTTATTTCTATTGTTGATGATAATGATGTTGCACTTATTCAGCCACCACAACCATCTTCTTCACCACCTTTGCCTGAATGGGCAAAGAGCACTCTACATGCAGCTGGTTCTTTTGTTGGTGATCCATCTGATTCTCATCGCACTTGCTCACATAAATCTAGTGTTGCTCTTTTGGGACAAGCTTGTATAGATGATCCAGTGTTGTTTTCTGAGGCTATTGGTATACCCGAGTGGAATGTTGCTATGTATGATGAGTATTCTTCATTGATGAAGAATGATACTTGGGATCTTGTCCCTCTTCCTAAGGGAAGAAAACTTGTAAAATGTAAATGGGTTTATAGGACCAAATATGTTGCAGATGGATCAGTAGATAAGTACAAAGCTAGATTAGTAGCTAAGGGTTTTTCACAAGTTGAAGGGGTTGATTACTCTGAGACCTTTGCCCCTGTAGCTAAGATGGATTCTATTCGGCTTGTACTCTCTCTTGCTACTTCACATTCTTGGTATGTTTTTCAGATGGATGTGAAGAGTGCTTTCTTACATGGTGATCCCCATGAGGAGATCTATATGGAGCAACCTCCAGGATTTGTGCAGGACTCATCCTTGGTTTGTAGACTCTATCGTTCTCTTTATGGCCTCAAACAAGCTCCTAGAGCTTGGTATGAGAAGATGGATAGTTTTCTTTTGAGTTTTGGTTTTATTCATTGTGAGTCAGATCACAATGTATACATCTTGAAGCAAGGTGAGGAGCTTGTCATTTTGGTTTTGTATGTTGATGATCTCATCCTCACTGGCAGTTCAGATTCCTTGATACATGACATCAAGGACAAGTTGGTAGATAGGTTTGATATGACAGATCTGGGACTTCTACATTATTTTCTTGGTCTTCAAGTTTTTCAATATTTTGAGGGCATTTCTATTGGACAGCAGAAGTATGCGATAGATCTTCTTCATCGATTTGGCATGGTTTATTGTAAGCCTACACCCACTCCATATCAGTCAGGTATTGTGTTGTCTGCCACTTGTATGACTCCTCTTGTTGATTCCACTTTGTATCGGCAACTTGTAGGTAGTCTTTTATACCTGACACATACCTATCCTGACATCACATTTATTGTGAACCTTGTCTCTCAGTTCTCACATGAGCCTCATGAGAGTCATTGGCAAGCAGCCAAACATATTTTGTGCTACATTTGGGGCACCATTCACTTTGGTATACATTACACACCACAGAGTTCTACACAGCTTGTTGGATACACTGACTCTGATTGGGCTAGTGATGTTGACACTCGCAAGTCCACTTGTGGATTTGCTTTCACACTTGGTTCAGGTCCAGTTGCTTGGGCATGCAAAAAGTAGACTGCTATTGCATTATCCTCTACTAAGGCTGAGTATTGAGGTGCTGTCAAAGCTAGTTAGGAGATACTTTGGCTTTGACAGTTGCTTGGAGAGTTTGGCTTCACACAGCAGAGTCTTACTACTCTTTGGTGTGATAACCAAAGTGTGATTGCTATTTCACGCAATCCTGTTGAGCATCAGTGGACAAAACACATTGAGATTCACATACACTTCATTCGACATCTTATTCAAGATGGAGTTCTTTCTTTGGAGTTTGTGCCTACAGCTGAGTAGATTGCAGACATCTTCACTAAACCTTTGGCTTCTCCTCGTTATCTTCAGTTGTGAGCATTGCTTGGGGTGAAGGAAGTTGTCCTTGGGGGGGATTTCCCATGAAGTCCTTCCTTCCTTTATTTTTCATATATTTTTATTGGTTTGTACATGGGTACCTTACCAAGCCTAGTAGCTGGGACCCATCCTTGTTTGTCATTCTCCCTATGTTTCACTTAAGGGAGGGTGTTGGAATAATGCATATTTAAGCTTACCTAGGGTTAATAGGGTAAGTTATTTATTATTGAGGGTAAAATTTATTTACCTCGGTTAATTTATTTTATTGTTGAGAATTTCTCGACAATATATTTGTTCGTAGTATGAGAAAACAAATAGTTTGTTTTCTCTATTTTGTAATCATTACAAATAGTTTGTTAACATGAAACAAACTATTTGTATTATAAATACTTTGCATTATATGAGAAATTAACGAGAGATTATTGAGAGATTTCAGAGAATTTTGTGGATTATCACCTATTTTTTAGGTGTGAGAAATTTATTTATTCTCTGGAAATATTTGCAGGTTATTTGTTGTGGGTTTTTTCTCCTGGATTGATCCTGTGGATCCTGTGTATCTCCTACTCATTCTTTCACACACAAGAGAATCAACAACAGGAGTTAATTATTTTATCTTTCTACTTAACATTCATGTTGCTGGAAGGGATTTGAGTCTTTAGTTTATAGACATAGTCATTGTTTATAATTCAAATGCTAAATCCCAAGATAAAGAGTAGGTTATGACATAGGATCATCAAATTGGTTAGCAGAAAGAAATAAAATTTATATATAGGGAATCTTTAACAAGCTTCTAGAATGAGGATGAACATAGAATTGATGACATTGTGGTAGATGAGGTTATAAATGTTGGTCATCTTGATAGGGAAATAATGCAAGTTCAGAGGCTATGTTGTAGATTTCATGTGAAATCCATATGGAAATGAATCATTTCAACTATAGTGTAAATTTTTAAATATAAAACAAGAAATAAAATAAGGGTAAGTTGTGTACTTTTGTAAAAGTACAAGGAAGTTCTAAAAGTTTACAGAAGTGTAAATGTGTGCATGAACTCTGAAATCTCATTAAATATAAATGGGTCACATGTTATAAATAGATTTATTGAAAACCTTAAAAGGCAAAAAATAAGGGAAAACTAAGTGTCATTTCTTAGGAAGGTGATGTGGGTGAAAGGTTTTCATCGAAGGAAAATAAGGATGCATAACATAAGATTTTAATTAATGAAAGTGATGCTTATGTGGCTAAGAGAAAGGATGCAACTGCAGAGTTTAGGCTTTCATATAATAATAATGAAATCGATGATGATGGTATGAATAATGGGAGTGTAGGGTTAGTGTTTTTAACAAACAAGAATGATGCTATGAGAAGTTGAAAGGGATTTTGCCAAGGTTTCACTATGTTGATCCAAGGGTAGTCATTTTAGAGAAGAAAACTTCCACAAATGATTTTACAAAGCCTTTGACTAGAAAAATGTCACTCGGATACCCTAACCATGTGAGAAGGTACTAGAGAATAAGGAGAGTGATATTATTCTATGCCTTGATTAGTGAGATTCATTTTTTATTCTTCCCTCCATTATTTCATTCTTTATTCTTTGAAAAGAAAGTGGCATCTAGATCATTAGTTGGCATGTCATCCTTAGCTTGAGTTGTTAAATGATTAGTTGAAGAGAAGGGAAAAATGTTTGCGCATAAATACAAAGATGGTTATTACTAAGGAGGAATATTCTCCTTCAAGCTCAACTGCATTAAGATTTCAATGAGGAAGATCAAATTTCATCATGAAATAGATAATAGAGTTACCAAAATCATTGCCTTAAAGAGCATGAGAGGGTCTAGGATTATTCAAAGACATCTTCTAGATGGAACATATTTTCAATAATATTCTAGGTGAGAAAATTTTGTATAAATAAAGATGAGGTGTCCTATTTTCAAAGGGATTTTTTAATTTTCAAGATTTCTTGTTGTGTTTTTGTCTCTATTGCTAAGGTGATTGGATATTACACTTTGCTAATGACTGTACATATGAAATCACCTTAGAAATAGAGACAAAAACATATGCATAAATGCTCTTATACTTTGTTAATGACTATACAGATGTAATCACCTTAACAACAAAGACAAAAACACAACAAGAAATCTTGAAAATTAAAAAATACCCTTGAAAATAGGACGCCTTCTCTTTAGTTATAAAAAAATTTCTCACCTAGAATATTATTGAAAAGATGCTCCATCTAGAATATGTCTTTGAATAATCCTAGAGCCTCTCATTCTCTGTAAGGCAATGATTTTGGTAACATAGTTATCCATGTCATGATGAAATTTGATCACCCTCACTAAAATCTTGATGCAATTGAGATTGAAGGAGAATATTCCTCCTTAATAATAACAGACTTTGTATTTATGTGCAAACATTTTGCCCTTCTCTTAAACTAATCATTTGAAAACTCAAGTTGAGGATGATGTGCCACCTAATGATCTAGATACCACTTTCCTTTCAAAGAATAAAGAATATTTTAGAGTAAATCCACCATGCTTCTCACCATGTTAGCTTTCTAAACATAGATGTATGTTGATTAATTTCAATTTAATTGAAATTATCTATGATTTATACTCCTTGTCACTAAAGTGAAATATCACATTATTCATGCATTGTTGATTGGGTACCAGGTTTTATGTCTCTTAATGGTTGTCATTATGGGTATAAACTTAGATTATAAATCCATTTTTGCATTGTGATTTGGGAATGTTTTGTTGATAATATTTTAAGGATATCATGAATTTATGGAGTTAACAGGAAAAGGTACTTGAGTCTTTACTTCCATTACATTCTTTAGACTTCTCAAGGGTCATTTGAATGTTTGCATTAGATTGGTATCTATAAATGCAAATCATCCCTGATATTTTTCTCTATCTTGTTTATCAGTCTTTTGCATCTTAAAATGAATGATAGCATGTCAATTGAAGGAATTAACAGTGTTGAAATCAACCACAACCCCTTAAAATGTACCTAACTTGTATTACCTATCCTATCCCTACAAACATTACATACTATTGAATATTTCAAGTGTTATTTGCTTAATAGATGAATGAATATTCTATATCTGAAATGTGTATGTGATTAACATTTGAAGGTTATCATTTTAATTTTCCATTTGGATTTTAATTTTGATTATTTTATGTATAAATTAAGATTACAATCAAATTTTATTTGTCTTTAGTATCATGTGTCTGATTTAAAAACATTTTCTTAGTTTGTGTGACAACTCTTCCTGAGTGGATTTAGAAAGTTTTGTTATGGTTTGATTAAATTAGAGTATCCATCCTTGTGACCAAGATACCCTATAGATCCTCTCACCTTGGTTTATGTAGAGCTAGAATTAGTAGGGAACTAACCATACCCTCTATCAGTGTCTTCTAGTCATTATCTTTCTTTAGTCCATCTAGGTGTTAAACCCTTCCCTAGATATAATGACATAACTGAGGTTTATCATATTTGTTTTCCATATTTTTTAAATATGCAAGTTTGAATTCTAGAGGTGTATAATTGGGAACCAACACATATAATATGTGAATTGAATGTTAAACCTATCAAAGATTATGGTGATTCTAAATCAAGTAGTATGCATTTATAAAACCTAAGAAGATAAACTTATCCCATATAAAAAATAAGAGGAAGGTTTTAGTTTTTAATTTGATAAATTTGAAATTATTAATATTCCTATAAGTAATAATAGACATGTTGATATTATGGATATTGTTCCTTCTTTAGTTCTTATTGATATTAATGATGAGTGTGTTATCTTTATTATCAAGGGATTATAACATCCTACCATAATGTATGTGCATACATATGACTACCTAATATAATCAAGTATTATAAAAAATACATAAACTAAAATACCTAATTATCTACACAATCAAACATGGGTAATGAAATATAGGGGACAAAAGGCTCATGTTGTTCAATTTCTCTCAAATATATATCCCTAAAATATGAACTAAAAATTAAAAAAATCCACTATTGTCTAAATTATTGCTTCAAAATATAGAACCAAGTCGAAAAAGGATGCCAAGACCATCCATATGATCCTAGTAAAAATTTGTGATCTTGAGAAGTCTACACAATGTAGATTAAATCTCTAAATTTTATAACCCATTTTTTCTATTTCTTCGTAGATATACAGATCTACACTTGTATTCTTGAAATGAGTTAAATATACAAATCAAAAAAGTTACTTGGGTTTTTCTTAGGGAATGTCTTATAGAAATCAATAAATTTACTAGACTTCTCAAATTAGAATAAATATTTCAATAAAAATAAATAGCATAAAATAAATAAATTTACTAAGTGTGTGGTCAAAAGTATTCCATAAAAAGCTAGATCATAATTGATAAATACTCTAATGTACTTGATAATGCTTGATTGATTAAATGAACTTAATAAAAAAAATCATAGGTGAATTAAAATTTAGGCTCATGCCATCTTTTGAAACCTAGAAAGGTTAAAGGTGGAAGGGGGTGTATGTGACCAGCTAAAAAAAGAGAAAGTACCAAAATTTAATGAGGATATTAAAAACAATCATTAAAAGTGGCAATATTGCACATATGATCTCAACATGGGACAAATTTCTTTTTTTTTTGAAAAAATTTAAAATAAGATTAATTAAAATGGGGTTTTAGGCCACATGAATGAACATAGAGATTAAAAAATGTTAAATATTAATCACACCAAGAAATAAAAAATTACACATACATATATAAAATGAATCTAATTATATGAAAAAGAACCATTTTAAGGTATTTATGAATAAATATGAAATACATGTTATACTCAAATGATTAAACATCTAGATAATTTCCTTCTTACCAAGGACTAAATTTGATGATTGACATTGCCTATCACGATTTTTTTTTATGATAGTTATTTATTGAATATTTACATTCAAACATCAGTATAGTTTATAAAATAATAAGGAAGTATTAAATTAAAATATATGTTATATATAATCCTTTATATTTTTGGGTAGCACGCCCAATACTTTAAATTACATTTTATATAATCTACACAAGAAAATATTTATATTTTAAAATAAAAACATAGATAAATTCATATGGCCATTAAAGTTAACCCTCACTTGTACTTTACATCACTCTCCATTTTGTATAAAGAATAAAATCATATTCCCAAAATGATAAGCTCTTATAACTTAAATCTTATTTTCAAAAGAATGCCCACTGCAAATCATTAACTCATAACAACCACTTCTTATTTAACGTAAATATGATATTCTAAAATGAAAAAGTGTGGGAAAGACACTCATGTCTTAGCCTAGAAAAGGTCCTCAAGACACTAAAAATTTAAAATTATACATTATAACATTATAAGGAATATATATTGTGAGTTCACAAGACATATAATTAATTACATATTTATTTATTTTATTTTATTATTTATTTATTTATTTTTATTTTTTATTAAGTAATTGTAAACATTATAAATCTCTTTTTCATAGTTATTTTAAATCGAGTTAAAAAGGATGCCAAGATTGTCCACACGATCGTAGTAAAATTATATGATCTTGAGAAGTCTACACAATGTAAATAAAATCCTTAAATTTTCTAGCCTTTATTTTGTATTTATGCTTAGATACACACATCCAATCTTGAATTCTTGAGATGAGTTAAATGAGAAATGAACTTCTTAGGATTTCTAAGTCCCTATGTTCTAAAAATCAATAAATTTTCCTGACTTCTCAAATTGGAACAAATATTTTGATAAAAATAAATGGCACAAAATAAATAACTTTGATAAGTGCATGGAATTCCATAATATAGAATTCTAGTTCAGAATTGATAAATGCTCTAATATACTTGAAAATTCTTGATTGATTAATTGAACCTAATTTTTATTATAGGTGACTTAAAATTTGGTCTCATGCCAAATTCCAAAACCTACAAAGGTGAAAGGTGGAAAGGGGTATATCTGCCCAACCAAATAAAAGAAGTCACAAAAATGGTATGAGTATAGTACAAACAATCATTAAAAGTAGAAAGATCCTACATATGGTCTTATCATGGAACCAAAGAAACATAAATTATTTGAAAAAGGATAACATAAGATTAAGTGAAAAGGGTTTTCAAGCCACATGTATCAACATAGCAATTAAATAATGCTGTATATTAACCACACCCAGATATAAAGAATTACACAGACATACATAAAAGAACTCTAAATATATGCAAAGTAACTTTTTTTAGGTATCTATAAATAAACATGAAATACATGTTCTGCTTTAATGATTAAACATCTAATTAGTCCCCTTACCAAGGACTGAATTTGATTGTTGACATTATTTGTCACAATATTTTGATGGTGGTTTAGCTATTCAATATTTAAATTCAAACTTTAGTATAATGCATAGTAAAATAAGAAAACATTAAATAAATAATTAAATATTCTATAATCTTTTATATCTTTTGGCAATGTGTCCAAAATTTAAAAATTACATTTTATACAATCTACTCAATAAAATGATTATATTTTACAATAAAAAATATAAATGTAATTATATGGCCATGAAATTTAACCCTTAGTAGTGACTAAATTTGATGGTTGACATTATTTGTCACAATTATGTTGATGATTTTTATTTATTCAATATTTCAATTCAAACTTTAGTACAATGCATAGTAGAATAAGGACACATTAAATAAATAAATAAAAATTATATAATCTTTTATATTTTTAGGTGGTGTGTCTAAAATTTTAAAATTACATTTTATATAATATATACAAGAAAAATATTATATTTTACAATAAAAAAATATAAGTACAGTTATATGGCTATCAAATTTAACCTTTGAGATGAATACATGGCACAAATTGTAGTGATGGGCCCTAAAATACAATTTTTTGTAGTGAAAAGATAAGTTCTTGTCTTCTAACTGGCATTTTGCCTATAGGAACTAAAAATACAAGTCCATCACTTTTAACATGTTTGTATATGAAAATTAAACATGATCCCATGACCACAATGTCCAAATCCATCCGAAATCATGTTTTCACTAGTGTTCAAGACAATGGGAATAATGCCAATAAATGTTGTCAAAGTTGAAGCTACAGTTGGAAAAATCTACCTCTAGTGCTTTGATACTCAAAAATGGCATTACCAACACATCTATGGTGGTGGATAACACTTAATACTAGGTTGTTGGCTTCTTATCACACATATTCAAGGGACCCACCACCTATTATAGCCTCAAGAATGCCCTTTCCAAAACCAAAAAATAATTTTTTAATCCCAACTTTATATGTGTGTAAAATGAAAACTGTAAGTCATTGTGATAAATTGGAATAACCATAGCATGCATGTCAAATCCCTCTAATTTCACCCTAGATCACTTTGATGGAACCTTGGATATGAGTCTATGGTATAAGTTATATTGACAGGTTCTTCAATGTAACTTTCTTGTAGTGAAGAGACAAGTTCTTGTCCTCCAACTATAATGTATGCCTTAAGGACATATAAGTACAAATCCATCACTTATAACACTTATGTATAGGAAAATGACACATTCTCGGATGACCAAAACATCCAAATCCACATAGAAATGTGTTTTCAATAGTGGTCAAGAACATGGAAACACTAATAATAAATATTGTCAATGTTGAAGCTATAATTATATAGCTCTACATCTGATACTTCATGGCTCAAAACTAGCATTTTCAACACATATTTGGTGGTGGATAATGTCTAAAACCATGTTTTTGGATTCCTATGCCTGATCAAGAGACCCACTACCCATTCCAACCTCAAGAATTCCATGTCTATAATAACTGAGTACACCTGTATTAATCTTTTCTTATCTTCAAGACTGAATTTATTTATCAATAGTGCAAACCACATGAAGGTGGAATCTTATTTGGAACCAATAACCTACAATTTTTTTATTAAGTAATTATAAATGATATTTAAATGTACTACCTATAAAATCAATAAAATTTGGTAAAATTATATAAATCAAACTTTGACAAGTCAACATACCTTAGAATTTCAATCCAATGAACCACTAGGATCTCCTCTAATCTTGATCGTATCAAGAATAACTTCATTGTATAAATCATAAAATTTTCATAGATTCATGTTTAATGGCCTTCCATGATATTTGAACATTTGAATATTTGTTGGAATAAATTTTTTTGAATACTTTAGTATCTTCTTATGTGTTTTAAAGTCTTAAAACAGCCATACATCAAAAAAAATTATAGTATATAATCGAATCCAAGTTTCAATGATTGCCACAAAACTAGTGGGATAGTCCATATATGACTGGGGAAGTCAAATTTTGCTTTTCCTCTACACACTGACACTAGTAATAATATGTTCCCTCTTCATTGTCCTTGTTAGCTATAACTGTAAAAACATGTCTTACATAAAAAAATAAAATTTTGATGATGCTTTTAAAATAGGTAATGAGAATAAATAATGCATAATGATTAATCTTATAATTTATTGCACTAGATTAGATACATGGTCAAATTTGTATGATGATGTAATATTAATAAGTTTTTATACTAGTGGAATTTGATATGTGTCGATTGAAATTAGAGGTATGTATCTCCATTTAGCCACCCACTCTCATTCTAAATAGTGTAATGCATGCATAACATAAACATGTTAATTATTTCATATGAACAGTCCAAGAACCTATATTTGAGCTATAAAATGAGTGGAGCTCACTTTATCTCTTTATAGTCATACAATCCTCATACTTTTCCAAGTGTTTTTACTCAATCAACCAAAAATATCTATGAATAATAGAATTTTCTTGAGGACAATGGCCCATTTTCTCATTACACTATTTAACAATGGTTGCTTCTTCGATCAAAACAACACCATTTTCAAATTTCAACTTCTCTCTTAAAATGACTCTTTTCCACATGATCCAAAATAGCCATGCTCATCTTTTTCGTAGTTATCCTTAGTGAAACTCCAAATATGTTCTACACTAGTAGTAACATGCATCTTGGTCAACTAGTAAAATATTCATGCATTCTTGACTTATGATCTACAATTTTGTAACCAAGTGTAGTGTTGATTGAAAGTAATTTTCCTCTTACTAAATTATCCATAAAACATCTCAAAACAAACTTGAACGTACTATGTACTATGTGATTGATCATCATTGACATATAAATAGTATTCCCTTAATTATTTTTTTATCTTTAATTTTATTATCAATTGCATGCATGAATGCTAGATACATTTATATGGAAACATGTATTGAGTTGTAATACTTTGGCCTAACTTCCATATGTGGTTTGAATGTGTAATTCTAAGAAAAATTTGACTCTTGAAAAAATAAAACCAAGTGGGAATGTGTCCTTTCTTGTCTTGAAATGTTCATCCAATCATCTAGCCCCATACATGTGTGCATTGCATACTCATAAGCAATTTCCTCCCTGAATTTGACAAAAAATTCTAAAATAGGCATATGTTTTGTAACAAGATCACCTATTTTAGATTATTCACCAACTTTTACTTGATAAGTCACATATTTGTATTTGGTCATACCAAATAATTATTTTCCAATTTCAATTTTACTCTCCTCCTTGATATAACTTTTTAATTTTGTCAATCCACCACAAATACCACAATTTCCATCCAAACATGATTTGTTATAAAATAATTATCTATCTAGTCATTCACAAAAAATGGTTGGAATAAATTCCTTGGAAAATTTTAGTAGAACTTCTATTCTACATTCTTACAAAATGTTGTCGGTATACAAAGTACAATGTATATGATAAAAAATATGATATTGCATTGAAAATTAAACATGTTGCCTACAAAAAAAAGTGGTGTATGAGTGATTTTTTCTATACAAAATAATTTGGCCATCTCAAAATATATTTGACTAATAAAACATTATCGATATTTTAATAAAAAATTAGAGTTCAATTGTGTTTCAGTCATATCTAAGAAATGTTTCATATATGGTTCATGGCTACGATAATCAAGTCTTCTTTTCACTACATCTTTTATATATGCTGAAAATCTTATATTATCTTTCCAAAATTTTATAAGTAAATCTTTGAGAGTATCAGCTATAGCCTTGTCCTTTCATGGAAGTCTGCTAGAGAATGCCTAGCGCTCAATGGTGTTATCATCATTAAGTCTTTGCCATCTTTCAACCACTTTCATTAATGTTTTTCTAATTTTCCAATGCCTGTCTATTTATTTAAATCAATCATGTTTTACCTATTTGACCACTTACTACACAAATTGTATTTATATGTTGAGCATCATTACAATATTTGTTACATGGTTTCTGTCCTATAGTATAATATATATCACATATATTTTTAAACACAAATTGTTTTCATCATCCATGTTATATGTTATTAGTATTTGGATGTAAATTGTATGTCTTATCTTAATCAATTTCATCAATGAAATAAATAATTGACATTTTTTACTATCATAATCTAATTTACTAATAAATTATTCCATTTTTTTAAGCTAGTCTTTTAAAATGGTGGTTAGACATTTTATTATGAATTAGTTTTAAAATATTTTCATCAACTTCAATTAAGTACTTACCTTTTCTATGAAAAATCCTTGGAGGTGTTGTTAATGGTGGAATTTATTGATTAGTTATTTCAAAATCATTATGTTCATTACTAGTTTCCTCATTATTACATTCACTGTTTAGTGTTTTCATGGCATTTGATTCATTGTTACTTTCATCATTATGTTTTTCCATGAAATTTTCTTCATTTTTATGGGTTAAATCATCATCCATAGACTCATCATCAAAATAATTAAAAACTGTGTACTTTAAATATGGAATTGAAACATAATTTGGAACATTAGGTAAACATTTATCATCCTTATTTAATTTGTCATTATATACGACATTTGGTTCATTATGGATAGTTTTTTTACCATTTTTTGAGTGAAATATTTGGACTCAAAACTTTTCTTTTTCTCTCAAATCTTGTAATTGCCCTGGTGTTTTATGTTTTAACTGCTTCATCTTCCTTGAATGAGAACCATCACCCATGAATAGATAAAGGAGAATTTGATTCCTTTTGTATTCATTGTCCAAAGCTTAGATTATGTAAGTGGAGTCAAATATCTTGAAACACCTTAAAAATATATTTTAGATAAATAGATTTTGTCTATTATAAAAATAATGCATACATGTTATATCTACTATGTCTATATATCCATATATAGTATTGTTATGATATATGATTATATTATGTGATGCAATCCAAATAATGTAATATCATTATGTCATGCAATCATATACAATTACCTCTATATTTTTATTTACATGATATAATTCTAGGGTTAATTCAACCACATGTTATATCTTATAGTATGGATTGAGCCATAATTACATTTAAAGGCTCAATTTGGCCCAAATCACATCTCTAATTGCATCAAATGACTATTTTGATCAATTCATGACTAATTTAGTCCCTAATTATATCAATTAATTAATTGGACAAATTCATACTAATTTATCATCAAATCATCTCATGATCTCATCTAGCTAGATTGAAGGGTCTCAAATTGGGCCCAATTGCCTTTGTGATTGATGTTTTTGACTATTTAATTTATTTATTTTATGATATAAAGGTTGATTGACCCTTAATTACATCCTATATCTAGTCAATATTAAGTTCATGGGGGTACAATTGCATCAACTAACTGTAACCCTAAATCCAAAACCATAAAACCTAAGCCATAATTTAGGTTCACAGGGGTCAATATGGCCCAAATCACGTCTATAGTTACACTAATTGATTAATTGGATTAACTCTTTACATAATCAGAGCTAATTTATCCCCAACTCATGTCATTCTTTTGTAGTTAGGTTGAAGGGGCTCAAATTGTCCCCAATTTCCTTTGTGATCAAATAGTTGGACTATATTTGATTATGGGTGTTATGAAAACATGGTCAATTAACACCTAAATTACATCTTATATAGTCGAAACAAGGTCAATGATGTTGAATTTCATATGACTTACATCAATGATTGTAACAATTGACTTATTAGCTCAATATGTATAAGGAAATATGAGCTAATTTATAGCCCCAAATCACATCTTATACTCACATTTAAGCTCAATAGGTTTATATTGGTCCAGTTACCTTCATTTTTACATTTATGATATAATTAAAGGGGAGATGAAGCAATATTTTACATCTTATAGAATTGATTGAGCCATAATTTAGGTTAACAGGGCTCAATTTATCACAAATCACATCCATAATTTCACCAATTGAATAATTGGATTAATTCATGACTAATTTAGCCAAAAATCACAACCTTCTCTTGTAGTTAGGTTGAACCTTGGCTTAAATTAGCCCCAATTTACTTCATGGTTTAATTGATGAATTGTTTACTTTTTTATTTTATTGGGGTCAACTGACCCCAAAATTACAATATATAACCAAAAATAGGTTCATGATGTTCAATTGCATCCAAATTACAATGATTAATTGTAGTTCCCTAAATCCTACACCATAAATCATAACCTATACTTTAGGTCCACAAGGTTTAGTTTGGCCTAAACCATGTTTTTAATTATAACAATTAACTCATTAGATCAATTTGAAAAATAGAATCAAAGTTAATTTATCCCAAAATCACATTATGTTCTTGTAATTAGGTTGAAGGGGCTCAAATTGGCCTCAATTTACTCCATGATTGAATGAATCAACTATTTGGTTCATTATATGATAACATTAGAGTCAATTTCACTGAAAATCACAATATATAAAATTCAAACTATATTTCAATGTGGCTTAGTTTTTCCAAAATTATGTCACTAATTGCACCATTTTGTTAATTGGCTCAATTTATGAAGAAGTCAAAGCCAATTTAGCCTTAAATCACATTGTATAGTTACAATTAAGTTCAATGGCAACATATTGAACATAATTACCTCCATAATTGAACCAATTGACTATTTCATTCATTGCATGATGACATTGGAGCTTATAGAGCCTTAAACCATTTACTATATGAAACTTGCATTTTTCATTGAACTAAACAACTATTTGATTCATTCTCTAATCAAATTAGAGTTGACTAAGGCCCAAATCACATTGATACAATTGACTATTTCATTTAAATAATTGAATCTTTGTCCCTAATTGATTAAGGATCTAAATTGGCCCTAGAATTGCGTCCACCATTGAAATAATAAACTTTTTCATTCAATTTTTAATGAAATTGGCCCTAGTTGAACCATAAATCATATTATATGGAGGAATATAGTTTTGGTAGTTTTGTTAATCTTTGGTTAAACTGAAAGCTGGATTGCAGTCTATTTTTTAATAGTTATGATACCTAGTTGGATACATGTTCGTTGAGAGCTCTTTGATTGTTTGGTGAAGGAAGGGTGAAGGTTAGTAGTTTATTTGTTGCTTTTTTGTTGTTCTAAACCTATTTTTGTACATGTAGAGGTGTTTCTAGTGAGCTTCATTGTTTATTATTTTCTCTCCATTATACAAGGCTATGAGGCCTTTTAAAACCCATACTTTTACCCTTAGCTTAAAAAAATTATGCGAACACCACCCCCTAAAAACAAACATAAATTTGCAAATAAATTCAATCCAAAGTCATCAATTAAGTCATTCCAATGTCACATCTGAAAAATCCCCAACCTTTCCTCTAAAAGCAATCTAAAGTCATCTCTAGAAAAACCCAAATGTTTCCCATTAAAGATAACCTAAGAACACTTTTAATTTCATGTCAAACTCACATCTAAAGTTAATCTAATGACACCTTGTAAATTCCAGGGTTCTAAAGACACACTAATGTCACCCTCTAGAGATGCCTCCCACAAGGAACTTTCAATTTGACTTAAGGGTTCTTCATTTTGTAACCTAGGTTTCTAATGTGAGGATACATATATATTTTGAACAGAGTTTTGCAATGATTTCTTGTTGTAGGAAATGTTGCATACAAAAAAGTTCAACTTAGAAGAAAATTTGAGATAGAAGATATTGAGAGAGGGGTTAGAGACTTTTAAAAAGGTGACAAAACATACCAATAACACCGAATTTGAACCAATAATTAACAAACACATTGGGAAGCTAAATTTCTACAAATTAGCAACTAATAAATAGACGGGACCATTTTCAGCTAGGTATATATTTCTATTCAACAGAAAGATAGATGATACCCATACTAATCAATGTTATGCAAGATTAAAAAAAATAAATTTAAATTAATTACCGAAGTTCTTATGTAAGACGTCTTATCGGCTTTAAAATTTATGATAAAAATTTCGTCACTTTTATGGAAATTTTCATTCGAGCAGATCGCCTTCTTCATATGCACAGTAGGAAATGCAATCTGAAAGATTTTGAATGGGACATGCGTGTCGGTCACGTTTCTCAAATTGCTAATTAGCTATCATTCTTTTAAAAGTTTCCGGGTCAAATTAAGCATAAACGGGAGGAGTTTAATTAAATGCAGGGGATGATGCAAACACTACCGACTTTGATTTCACATATTTGATTTTTGTGAATGATGCCAATGATGCAGAAAAGTCTCCATTCGTGTTGGAGAGACTAAATTCATTTACAACTCTGTCATATATAATATAAAGGATGAGAAGGATAACATTCACTAAAACAACTGTTGAATTCGATAACTACACGTTGTATATTAAACCCTATCGTCAGGTTGACGCTGCCAGACAATATCATAGCTTTGAATGCATTTTTATATTAACATGTGAACGTCCAGTAGAATATACTGACAATTTACCTGATAACGACTATATATACTGAATCAAAAATTTAAATACTTACAATTACAAATTCTCAGATGGACACTATCACTTTAGTCATGATTAATTTGAAGAAGGATTGAGATCAAGTGAGACATAAAGAGTATCCATACCTTTCATTAAGAGAACACACTGATTTCAATTTAGAAGCTTAAACTAGGCATAGCATTACTAATTTGAAGAAGGATTGAGATCAAGAGAGACATAAAGATAAAGAGTGTCCATACCTTTCATTAAGAGAACACACTGATTTCAATTTAGAAGCTTAAACTAGGTGTATCATTACTAAGCTAGTAAGGTGATTGTTAGAGGTCGATTATAGACACTTACATCGAAGAACATTTCCATGTGGTGATGTGTAAAGTTCCCTTGGCATAGAGAATCTTTATAATTCAAGTTAATTAAGCATTATATGTGACATTTTCTAATATAGATAAATAAATTAATTTGCAACATAAATATTCATATTACAAATTAATTAGGAGAAATAATATGTGAAGAATGATAATTAATTTAATTTATTTTTAAATTTGAAGAAAGAGAAAGACTTGTAAGTTTTATGTTTATTTTATTTTTAGTGGCAATTTGAAGATAATCATAAAAATATAACAATAGAAAATAGCATATAACTATAAGACAAAAATGATCCAAAAAACTCGTGGTTTGAACAATGATTTCTGAAGTGTCAAGTTCAAAGCATCTAATTATTTATTCTTATAATAAATTATGTGATGGAAATTAACTCTAAACTATTATAAATTTAAATTCTGATATAAGAGAGACAAATAAAACAACCAAACATAGAAGCAAAATGATATCAAAAATTTACCGAAGTTGTAAATTACTAAAAATAGAAACTAGAGTTCGGGTTAGAGAGATGTCCTTCCAAATTGATTTATTTTGTATATTATTCTTTTTCTAACTGTGACTATACAAAACTATTGTTAATGACCTACAAACATTGTATTAATTTAAAATTTTACCTCGCTATTTGTTTTGGGATAAGTGCATAATAGCCAAATAAGTTTGTAGTGCATCATTGTCCTCTTCTTTGACATTTTTTATGTTGACTGTGCACTAAATATTGAGAGTTTAAGGTTTTTTGCCTTTGTCTATAGATTAACTAATTTTTCATAGAGATTGTTTTTATGCATGGATCACCTATAAGAGTAAATCCCTAACGTGAACAAGGAAGCAAAGAAGATCAAATGAAAAAAATGGAGAAAAAGTAGGAAAGTGAGATATGACCAAGATATCCTTAGAAAATAGTTTTTTGACTAGCTGATCTATCCTTAGAAAACTACTTTTTGACTAAGTGTTGTCTAAATAGTTTGTGTAGACCTCATACCAATGTAGTTCTTGCTATGCAGAAGATCATAGATGAATACAAATAGCAATTTATATTTAGAATGCTTGACAAAGGACAACCTCAAATGGAAATAAAACAATATTAATATGGCCATTCACTATGTTATTATCGTAAAACTATGTTAAGGATATTTATTGAATAAATAAGTGATTTTTAATTTCCTTTACAAGAGAGTGTTAGCAAATGTAACCAAAGGTTTGAAGTGAAACACTTGATGTTCTCTTATATGATAATCTTTGAATTGTTTTCAATAATTGATATGTTTTTACACAAGGGAGATCCATTAGGAATCATTTCATTTTTAAAAACTAGCCATTAGAGCCCTGTAGACTAGTCCACACTAATGGAGAAGTGTACAATGCATCCCTATCTACCTAGTGTGCACTTTTCCAGATTGGACAGATACTTCTAAAACTGCATTGACAGTGAAGTACATATTGATTACAGATGTTTAGGAATAAATTAAGGAAGTATGGAAGATGTTCATAGTAATTAGAAGACTTAGAAGGCTCTCAAATGGATAAGTGGCTATCAAAATGGGCTAAGTCAGGTAAAAAAATACTAGTATTATCAAGAAATTATTAATTTAATTTTAGTGTCTACACTTTCCCTATTTTATTATAGTGATGCATAAATTATTATACTAAATTAAATGTGATATCTTAGTGTGTATACATATTTTGTCTTTGTCACAGAGTTGTGCTTCCCCCTTATTAAGGATGTGGAGAAGTGTTGAATTGAATATGATCAAGTCTTAATTTAAAGAATCAATGTAGATGCTTGAGTTAGAAATATATGTGCTCCAACTCTTATAGATTACATAAAATGTGAAGAGATGGTAACCAAAAAAGTGGTTTGCAAAAGTGCAACTAAAATAATGAGTGTCACTAATCTCTCATATAGTCCACTTACTAAATTTAATGAGAAGAGGTGGGAACCAGTATATGGCTCTCTAAAGTGCAACCAAGATGTGGAGCGTCACTAAGCTTAAACATGGTTCACTTGTAAAGAATGAGTCCCACCACTACTGATGGATCTATATTCAAACTATAAGTCTTGAAAATTTTATAATTAATTTTTATGAAAGAGAATTTTTAATTTTTTCAAAGTAGTATCTTGGTCATCAATGCATATCATGCCTCCTGTATTCTATAGAGTGTCACATATGATCTTTTGAAAGCTATTTGAAGTCCTATAACTATTTTCACACAAATTTGTTTGTCCTTAACTAGATATATGTGTGGAGTACATAAGTAATCTAAGTTCCCCCATAATTTGAAAATTTTGTACATTTTAAATTGTCATATCTAAAAATATATTGTTTGTATAATCCCATTATGATTCCCCCTTTCTAGATGAGGGAGATTGGTTGCCAATCACTTGTCTTAAAATAAAAAGTCACAACATTAGTAAAAGATAGATAAAAATATAATAGCTTGTTCATATATTAAATTTGTATTGAAATATTATAGATGTAACATTGAACCTTTTGAAAAATTTGTGAACCTTGAACCATTGTCTTACTATTACAACTTTATCCAAATTGACTATAAATGTAAATTTATGATTAGGAAAGATTTTTCTATGTATGAATATTATTTTACAATGTTAAAGTTATCCCTTTGCACACTTAGATATCTTCTGATAAGAATTATGTAGGGAAATTGTACTATGTACTAAAATATAAAGATATATGACATAAACGTAGATATATCCAACAACATGAAAAGATTACTACTATCTCAATTTTGTTTTTTTGACAAATATTCTATTTTTTTAAATATTTTTAGTATAAGATTTTTTTTTTTTTTTTTTTCCATATTTGAAAAGAGAAGCAATAATCAATTAAAGATAGGAGAATATCTATATAAATTAATGACATAGATTAATAATATTCATATGATTCTTAACATATTTGCCTTCAAGTGTATCTAAATAATAAACTCGAATGCTAATATTTTAAGTGACCACAAGTGGTCCCAAAAAATTTGGATTGAATTTTCATTTGTTCTCCTTATTAACATTGCTATTTTTTATTTTCTTTGAGGATAAGGTCACCAATTTGAAATTTTAGATCACAAACATTCTTGCCATATATTAATGTAATGTGTGCTTGATAAAATTTTAAATATTTGAGAGCATATATTCATTTGTTATTAAGAATTTCTAATTCATGTAGGTATTTTTCTCTCTTTTAATTATCTTTGATAATGTCCTTTATTGACACATGTAAATAAGGTATTGATGGGGCATTGCTTTTTTTCCATAAAAAGTGAGTAAGGTGTGGCTTGTGTTGGTATATCAACCCTTGTCTGATATTCCCATAGAATGTAACCAATCTAATTATACCAATTGCTTTCATGATTTTCAACCATCTTGCTTATTATTTTTAATATTTTTATTGGTTTCCTTAGCATTCCCATTTCCTTTCAGGTAGGAAGAAGTATGAAATGTATGCCATATTTTTAACTTAGCACAAAATATTTTAATTGTTTTAGTTTTAAAATAGGAACCATTATCTATGGTAATTAGCAATAGTAACCCAAAGTGAGTAATTATATGTATAATAATGAAATATCAAATATCTTCACCCTTAGTGAACTATAGATGGGTAACATCTACACACTTTATAAAATATTAAGTGGTGGTAATGATGAACATATGCCTCTTAGAGGACCTATGATTTAATTTGACAATCATATCAAATAAGAAAAAGGAAAAATGCCGTGAACATACTATAGGTTGCAATGCTTGATATGGCTCATGATTAAGATTGTTATGTTTTTTAATTGAGAAAACATAAATTGGTATTTTCATAAAATTAATTTTTCATTATTGTCCAATAGTATTCTTGGCATAAGAGCTTTTAAGAAATGGATTTACCACTAAAGTGTGCACCACATTCACTGTCATGTACATAAAATATGGTCGTTTCAGCTTAGATATGACATAAACATCATAATAGTTGTTTATCAAAAGAACATTTTAAAATATATCCACCAAGAAAAACATAACACATTTTTTATATAAATTATTTTTATCCTCATGTGTAGCATTTTCCAAAAATAAAAAAGTTTATAAAGATAATTATAGATATCAATATACCATTCTAGATTATCCACACTTATAGTGATTAAAATTACTTCCAATGAATTAATAAAAACTGTATCCATAGAATGATTTCATAGTTATTTGATGGTAAACATTGGATGATCATCATTGATATCAATTAGAATTAAAGAAGCAACACTAGCCATTGCATCCACATGACGATTATATTTTTGAGGAATATTCTCAATGAAAAGGTGAAAAACTAATTCCATGAGATAGTGGACCATATATTTACATATTGAGAGTCCTAAGGCTATGTTAGATATGTCAAGGATGTTAGATGGGGAAGATGCTAAAATAATTCAAACATTTATTCAAGGGGTTAATAAAACCTCTAATTATGCTAGTCAATTACCCTTATTGAAGGTAGGGGATAAGGCTCATCATATTTTTATAGAAGATGATAAAAATTAGGATAAATCATTAACGCATACAAAAACCCTTTCATCAATAGTGTTTGAAGGTAAACCATTGAAAGAGATCCTTGGTATAAAAATGAATTTCTCTCGTAAAAGTCTAATATGTCATTTCACTAGTTTATGGCCATTTTTCTAGGATTTGTACCAATGGATAATGGAAACATGAGAGTTGAAAGGTAAAAATATAATTTTACCTTATGCTAGAGGTGTGTTTCTTTGGTTTTTCTCTATTAAGGAAGAAATAAAATCTATTTTTCAAAATTATTGTAGATGAGGTTAGATCTTTCTTGTTATAAAGCCACAACATCTAGATTTTAGTCTAGTCACTAAGGCTTTTGATGTCAAGCTAATCTAGATAAGGATACCAAAACTACCATTTAAATTTTTGTTTGATGAAGGTTTGAAAGATATTAGATATTCATTAGGTGAATGATTAATGATTTATAAAAATAGTAAGTGGATGCACCATTCCATATTTACCCAAATACTAGTCAATATATATCTCTCTATAGATTTCTTAGATTTAAATGAACTGAAAATACATTGTATTAATTGAAAACAACCCCTTGATTATGAGGGATTGCCTTTCCAATGTCCTAAATGTTTCAATAGAGGTCATCTGGATATTGTTTGTGGTTTGGTAAAGAGGAATAAGGTAGCATCATGGTGGAAAGATAATTTAGATGATTATGATAATGATGTGAATGAATCTGAAAAAGAAATAAATATGGACATGGAATATGAGAGTGAAAATGAAAGTGATATTCTAGAATCTGTACCAAAAATGTTTATGAAAAATTTGGCCATGTGTGAGGAATCGATGGTCAAAGAACCTGCAATGATTAATAACTATGAATATAAAGAGTGGCAGGTGGTTCAAACTTCTTTAGCTAAAGGTGAAGTCTTGGTAGATAGGATTCCCTTATTGAATTAAACATCAAACAAAGCTCTTGAAATGTCTATTTTTAATTTGCCTAACTTATGAGAAGAAGGAGAATGGATGAAGGTGAGTTCCAAAAACAATGGAAAAGGTAAGGATAAAGGATTTCTAAATATGAAAATTTGATCACAAAAGGAGCATGGAGATGGAGGATCTGAGTGGGGTTTTAACTTTGTTTACGGTTATTCTTGTTCTTCTTGTGTCTACAGGCTTTGTTATCTTGGTCTTTTCATATAAGAAAAATGGGCAAGGGACCCTACAACCCTTTATTGAGAAAAAAAAATAAAAGACTCCAACTATATGCAAAGGAATCATTTTTAGGTATCTATAACTTAGTATTAAATACATATTCTACTTAAATAATTAAACATCTATTTCATATCCTTCCCAGAAAGGATTGAATTTGACAATTGATATTGCCTATCATAATTTTTTTTATGATGGTTATATATATATATATATATATATATATATATATATATATATTTCAAATTACATTTTATACAATCTATGCAAGGAAATGTTTATGCCTTACAATAAAAAAATATAAATAAAGTCACATGGCCATCAAATTTAACCCTCACTCCTTACCTTACATCACTCTCCACATATGATAGATATCCCCATAATAACAAGCTCTTATAATTTAAATCTTGTTTTCAAAGGAATGCCTACTACAAATTGTTAACTTATAATAACCAGTTCTTATTCAACTCAATTATGATATTCTAAAAGGAAAAAGTGATGGAAAGACTCATGTCTTATGTTAGAAATGGTTTAAAAGGCATTGAAAATTTAAAATTATAAAATATAACATTATCATGATTACAAATTATGAGTTCACAACACATATAATCAAAAGACAACATTTATTGCAGAGGGACCTACTACAACATTCACCATGTGACATTCTACACATACCTTCTCTCTTCTTTGTGAAGGTACACATCCTTCAAATGTGTTAGGATACTGGGATCATTTGTATGTACCTAGGTACCTCATTAGGCCTCATTGTCGAGACCCAATTTTCTATCCCACCTAAGCTATGCTTAAGGGGCAGTGTTAGAGTTGGGATTTATAGTCCTACCTTATTTTCTTTGTCTCTCTTTTGGGGGAGAGAGAAAATTTGTTGTAGAGGCACCTACTACAACATTCACCATGTGACATTCTACACATACCTTCTCTCTTCTTTGTGGAGGCACACATCCCTCAAATGTTTTAGAATACTGGAATCATTTCTATGTACCTAGGTACCTCATTAGGCCTCGTTGTTGAGACCCAATTTTCTATCCCACCTAAGTTATGCTTAAGGGGCAGTGTTAGAGTTGGGATTTATAGTCCTACCTTATTTTATTTGTCTCTCTTTGGGGGGTTGGGGGAGTTATTTTTCCACTAGGTTTTCTTCTTTTATTATACATTTTAAGAGTTGCATTTTATGAGGATACCTCATAAGGCATTATTGTTGGGACCCATATTTTATTTTCCACCCACCTAAGCTATGCTGAAGGGGATGTTGGTATAAGATATTTATTATTCCATTTACTTATTAAATGATAATCCTTACACATGTAACTTTAGCTTACTTAGGTCTGATAAGAGGTTAAGTGGGTGAGAGGGTGAGTTCCACCTAGAGTTCAACTGAATACCACTATGAGTTTCATAGTGAGTTACACTCAATCCCACGATGAGTTCTCTTGTGAGTTAACTTCCCCTAATCCTTTATATTTCTCTTCACTATGCTATTGTTATAGAGCAAACAATTAGTAAGGAAGGCAATTTAATATAAAGGCAATTATTTCACCTTTTGCATATTTCTGAATACAAGCAGGGTCATCATCATTTCAGAATTCTTGTGTGCTCACTCTATTAGAATATCACTTATTGGACTATTCTAAAAAATCCTTAAATTTCCTAGCCTTTACTTTTTATTTCTCCCTAGATATACACATCCACTCTTGTATTCTTGAAATGAGTTAAATTAACAAATCAAAAATGTTTCTTAGGGTTTTTTTTAGTGTCTATGTTATAAAATTCTATAAATTTACTATACTTCTCACATTAAAACAAATATTTCTATAAAAATAAATAGCACAAAATAAATCACTTTTCTAAGTGAATAGTATTTCATAATATAGAATGCTAATTTAGAATTGATAAATACTTTAATATACTTGAAAATGCTTAATTAATTAATTGAATATAATATTTTTCTAATTTATAAATGACTTAAAAATTTCACTCATGTTGACTTCCAAAACCTATAAAGGTGAAAGGTGGAAAAGGGTTTATGTGCCCAACCAAAAAAAAAAGCACCAAAATGTTTTGAGGATAGTACAAACAATAATTAAAAATGGAATAATCCTACATGTGATTTCAACATGAGACTAAAAAACATAAATTATTTAAAAAATGATAACATAAGATTAAGTGAAAAGGGGTTTCATGAAACGTGAATCAACATAATGATTAAATAATGTTGAAAATTAACTGCACTCAGACATAAACAATTACACATACATACATGAAATAACTCTAACTATATGTAATGGAACCTTTTTTATGTATCTATAAATAAACATTAAATACATAATAACAAAATATGGACAAACCATAGAATTTTGAAAGGATCTTGTCCCAAAGTAAAGATAGTGATTACAACTTGGGACAAAACATACCGAACAAGATCCCAATAGAAACCCCGATTATGAGTGAAGAAAATCAAGCCGAAAATACAAGGTAGAACCAGTCGAAACGCCAGCTTGGGAAACAATAAATCTCCCTCCAACGTTTTTTGAACAAATTGCAGATCTTATTCTAAGTATCAGTTCAGACCATTGAAATTTCCATTTAGTTATAGCATGTGTGACCAAAACCATAACTCCCAACAGCTTGCTAAACTGCGAAAATTCCCCTGCTAGTAGCCCACAAAATAGGGATTTAGGAGAGAGGGCCAAATCTCTGACCATTTCATTCTCTTTTCTACTTGAAGCTCCATCAAAGCCAATAAATGACAAGGTCAAAGCTTTAGTTTCTATCATGAAAGAACTAGTCATCCTAATCTGTAAGACCAAGTCAGAAAACAGCCAAACGAAGTGGGCACCCACAGCCCTCTGATTCACCATCCTAGAATACGTAGCAAGACCAACTGCTAACCCATTCAAGCCAAAAGCAAGACAATATCTATAGCATTGTTGTTCAAAGCACCAAACGACCTATGAAGAATCACGCCCATCGTCGACAAAGTCCCCAGCAAGAGGTATAGCCAACGTAGCCATATCTGATCAGGAACCAAATAAAACATAGGTAAAGCCAGATTGGCAATGCAGATCCATCATGGAAATCATTCTAATTATCCTCCTAATCACCATTCTCGTAATTATCCTCCAGCACCTCATCGTCTTCATCACCCTCACCCCCATCTGCAGTTTCCCTTGAAACCAGATTCAAATTCCCCGCTCTGCTCCCTTTCCCGCTCATCACAATGACATTCTTAAAGTTTTATGAAAGGAAATGTTTATATCTTACAATAAAAAAATATAAATAAAGTCATATGGCCATCAAATTTAACTTTCACTCCCTACTTTAGATCACTCTACACATTGTATAGAGACTAAAAATCATAACCCCATGATAGTTCAAGCTCTTATAATTTAAATCTTGTTTTCAAAAGAATGCCCATTACAAATCGTCAACTCATAAAAATCAGTTTTTATTCAACTCAATTGTGATATTTTAAAAGAAACAAGTATGGAAAAGACACTCGTCTCTTAAGTTAGAAATGGTCAGCATGACATTTAAAATTATACATTATAACATTATTAAGATTACAAATTGTGAGTTTACAATACATATAATTAATTATATATTTATTTATTATTATTTTTTAAAAATAATTACAAATTTTATAAATCTCTTTTTCATAGTTATTTTAAACCATGTAATAAAGGATGCCAACATTGTCCATACAATCATGGTAAAATTATATGATTTTGATAAGTCTACACGATGTAAATAAAATCCTTAAATTTTATAGACTTTATTTTCTATTTCTCCCTAGATATCCACATCCGTTCATGTATTCTTGAAAGGAGTTGAATGAATAAATCATAAATGTTTATTATATATTTTTTTAGTGAATGTGTTATAGAAATCAATAAATTTTTGAGACTTCTCAAATTGGAATAAATATTTTGATAAAAATAAATAGCACAAAATAAACAACTCTGCTAAGTGTGTAGCATTTTATAATATGGAATGCTAATTCAGAATTGATAAATGCTCTCATGTACTTGAAAATTCTTAATTGATTAATTAAACTTAATAATTTTTTATTTATAGGTGACTTAATATTTGGCCTCATGCCGACTTCGAAAACCTAGAAAGGTTAAAGGTGGAAAGGGGTATATGTGCTTAGCAATGAAAAAAGAGCACCAAAGTGGTATGAGGATAATACAAACAATCATTAAAAGTGGAAAGATCCTACATATGGTTTCAACATGGAACCAAAACACATAAATTATTTGAAAAAGAATAACAAAAGATTAAGAGAAAAGGGGTTTCAAGGTACATGAATCAACATGATGAATTAATAATATTGAATATCAACCACACCCAAACACAAACAATTACAGAAACATACATAAAATAACTCTAATTGTATTCAAAGGATCCTTTTTTAGGTATCTACATCTAAACATTAAATACATGTTCTACTTAAATGATTAAACATCTAGTTAGTCTCCATGAAGTTGACCGTTGACATTGTTTATCACAATTATCTAGATGATGGTTATTTATTCAATATTTTAATTCAACCATTAGTATAATGCATAGTGGAAGAAGGAAAAATTAAATAAATAAATAAATTTTATAATCTTTTATATTTGTTGGTGAAGTGTCCAAAATTTTAAAATTACATTTTATACAATCCAAGCAAGAAAATGATTATATTTTACAATAAAATATAGTAATAGAGTTATATGCCCATCAAATTTAACCCACTCCTTGCTTTATATCACTCTCCACGTCGTATAGAGATTGAAAATCATATCTTTATAACAATAAGTACTTATAACTTAAATCTTCTTTTCAATTAAATGCCTACTACAAATCATTAACTCATAACAACCATTTTTTATTCAACTCAATTATGATATTCTAAAAGGAAAAAAGTGTGGGAAAGACACTAATATACGGACTAAAAAAAGGTCCACAATATATTGAAAATTTAAAATTATACATTATAAGAATTGTAAGTCGTGAGTTTTGTAAGTTGTGAGTTCACAACACATATAATTAATTTCTTATTTTTCCTTTTTTTCTTTCTTTTCTTTATAAAAAATAATAATTGTAAATCTTATAAACCTTTTTTTCAAAATTATTTTAAATATTAAATTTTTAAGACAACTCAAAATACTATATTAAATTTGAATATTAATAAAAATCTTTAATTAATTAAAATATTGATATTTATTTATAACTATTTATTAAATATATAATCAATTCAACAAAGTGTTGAACATCTATATTTAAGATATATGCTGAAAAGATGATCATTCGTTTCTATATTGAAGAGAGCTTCTAAACTTATTTAGAAAAAAATGAATCTCTAATTTTCTCTAGTACATTACGTTGATATGCACGGTAGGAAACGCAACCTGGTTTCTCAAATTGATAAGCACCAGCGACTCATTCATGCATTGGTTTCCGGGTCAAATTAAACATGAACGGGACGAACACAATGAATGAACACGAACGTCTTTTTGTTTTTGTTTTATTTTCTTGGGTTTTCCATTTCTCTTAAATGACACCGTCATCCATATTTTTTTAATTTTTCGGTCTTATATATTTAATCTTAAAAGTATTGATCGGAGATAACATTCCAACACGGCTTTAGAGTTCAATAGTTGACGAATGACATGAAAGCTTTGTTGAATTTGATAAATGCACGTTTTGGTTTTGAAAATCGAGGTGACGCCGCCATACAATATATATAAGTCTGTAAGAAGGGCTTACAATTGCAAACTTTAACATGGATTCCCTCAGTTTAGTCACGAGTAAGGTCCCAATTAATTCTTCGCAAGCTGATTTTAGGTCTAGGAAATCTTTAGTTAGACGCAGAAATGCTGTTGTGTGGTGTTTAAAAGGTTCGAGAATAAGTTTGGATCGGCGGCAGCTGCTGTTGATGTCCACGTCCTCCATTGCCTTGGGAGTAGCAGATAAAGCAGAATCTCAGTCCATGCCTCCTCCCGATCTCACACAATGCCATAAGCCGGACCTTCCAACGAACGCAGAGAGTGTAAACTGCTGCCCTCCCTACTCTGACAAATCCATAGATTTCCAATTTCCAACTAATTTGCCTATGAGAGTGCGTCCTTCCGCACATAACTTGGATGAGAAATACGTTGAAGCGTATAACCGGGCAGTGCAGCTGATGCGGGAGCTTCCGTCCGACGATCCTCGCAACTTCTCACAGCAAGCCAACGTTCACTGTGCATACTGCGACGGGGCTTACTACACGGGATCCCTTCCAGTGGAGCTCCAAATCCACGACTCGTGGCTTTTCCTGCCGTGGCATCGCTGGTATCTCTATTTCCACGAACGCATTCTCGCAAAACTCGTGGGAGATGACAGCTTTGCGCTGCCTTTCTGGAACTGGGATGCACCTGCCGGCATGACTATTCCCCCAATATACACCGACCCGCGCTCTCCTTTATTTGATCAGCTCAGAAACGATGCACACATGCCGCCGACTATAATTGATCTCAACTTCGATCCAACGGCGACAACAAACATCACCAACGCCAATCTGATTGCGTCCAACACGAATCTCATGTACAGACAAATCGTCTCCGGCGCAAAGACACCAAAGCTTTTCCAGGGGCAACCCTACCGATATGGCGACGATCCCGAGCCCGGCGGCGGAACGCTGGAGAACGCGCCTCACGGTCCCGTGCACCAGTGGACCGGCTCTTCCAGCGAGCCCAACCTGGAAGACATGGGAAATTTATATTCTGCTGCTCGCGACCCCATTTTCTTTGCCCACCATGCAAACGTGGACCGGATGTGGACCATCTGGACATCACTGGGAGGCAAACGTCGCAAGAATTTCGACGACAAGGATTACTTGGGATCGGAGTTTCTTTTCTACGACGAGAATGCGCGTTTGGTGCGGGTGAAGGTGGCGGATGCTCTCGATCCCAATAAGCTCAGGTTCTCTTACCAGGGAGTTGATATCCCCTGGCTAAATGCAAGGCCAAAGAAAAGCAACAGAAAAGTACAAGTGGCGTCGGCCTCACTCACGACGCCGCCACCCTCAGCTATGGCTGCTGGTCACGTTGCTGAATTCGGTTCCAAGGCCAGGCAGCTGGTGGGTCCCATCAGTGCTCGCGTTAAGAGGCCGAAGAAGCAGCGCAGCCAGAAGGAGATCGACGACGAAACGGAGGAGGTGCTCGTGATTGAGGGAATTGAGGTGAAAAGAGGCGCGGCTTTAAAGTTCGACGTCTTCATAAATTTGCAGGACGCTGATTCCAACACCGTTATTTCCTGCCCGGAGTACGCTGGTACCTTCGTTAATGTTCCTCACCACCACCACCACCACCACCACCAAAGTGACAATAACAAGTTGCGAAACACTAATGCCCCCAAAAGTCCCTACAGAAAGTCGTCGTTTAAGGTGGGAATTACAGAGATTTTGGAAGATTTAGACGCAAGCGAGGACGACAATATTGTGGTTACTCTTGTTCCCAAAGGAGATTACAAGGGCGACCCCATCAAAATCTCCTCCATAAAGATCGAGTATGACTGATAAATCCCATATACTTTCTTTGAACCGCACTCTACTCTCCGGCAACATATGTATTTGTAATTTTCAAAAGCATAGTGTATTGTAATGTTTAAATTTCAGTAATGATATTTATTAATGTTTTATAATTTGAAATAATAAAGCTTAAGATTAATTTTCTTCACGATAAGAGATACTTAGCATTGAATTTTGTTATAAGTTAACCTTTTTAATACTCTTGGATATGGTGTGATTACTATTATTTATTTTTATTTTAAAAAGGAGTATATGCGGGTGTTATTAGAAGGCATCCGTTGGATTTTATTGGATCTCATCCATATATCTATTAATCATGTAGGAAAATATAGTATATAGATGGCCGTGTCAAAAAAGTGGCCAACTAGTATCTATGGCCCGATCTCCATGTTGGTATAGAAATACCATTCAAAAGAACAAAACCACCAACTAAGCATGGCAACTCAAAATAAAAATTCAAACTCTCAAATAAAAAATCAGAAAGTCAAGCACAAGACACAACCCCGGAATGGTACTGGGGGTAGATCATCCTTAGACAACTAAGCAGCCAAAGAAAAGGGTTTAGATGAGAGAGCATTGTAAGCCACCTACCCATCCTAAGTGGTCTCAAAAGGAGCCAAAAATACTATTATTCTACCAACATTTAGTGTTAGTGGGAAAGTGACATGCAAGTGCTAGTTAGAAGGAACACAATGCATGATGTAAACAACACTCTCCCAATGCTTGAGGAGCTCTTACAAATGGTAGAATTATAGAGCCACCTTCTCTATCTGTACTTGGATCTAAAAAAAAAAAGTTGAAGAAATAACAATCACTTTATCATTAACAAAAAATTGCTTAAAATGATCTTCATTGTTACCAGTAGTGTATAGTTTATAAACTTTCATCCTTGAAACAAAATGATAGCTTTGAAAAAATTCCATACAAAGGTAGTGTATGGATGCCATACAACATTATTTCCCCCAAAAATACTATTCTCCAATTGAGCATCTCCAGATGATAAGGTTGAAATAGACTATGAATCCACTACCAATCAATTTATGGTCTCGTACATATCTGGAAAAGGTTCCAAAAGGATTCATATTAGGATCATGTCAAGATCTCGGGATTAGGAATCCCAATGTTCTTGAGATGATTCCCAAGAGGAAGACCTTGATAAATCAAACATCAAATAAGTTGAATTAACTTGGGCTTGGGCTCGGGCTCATGCTCAGTCTTCCAAATTATGTTGAGTCTAGTAAGCCATGTTTTAGGTAAGTATTTCATATTCCATAACTTTGTGAGTTTAGCTAAAGCTAAAGAAAGGGAACTCATGATCTAATAGAGGAGTCCTAGAGAGCGATTTCAAAATGTAGTATTAAATTTACATCTCTAATCTTTCCACTACGAATGTGGGGTTTATAGGCCCATCTTATAAATTATGACATCTTGTATCAATTTATGAATATGAAAAATAGAAGGAAAGGACATATTTATTAGCTTCTATAATATTTTCAAAGAATGCCATGGGATCTAATTACAAGAGGAAATCAAATCTTGAATAGTGCAAATTCCAATTAATGTAGGTTTTTATTCTATTTAATGGCTTTTCCCTATAAATATTATTTAACTTACTTAGGTGTATTTTTAGGTCATTATGAAACATAATCCCACATACATGAGGATGTGAGAACATTTCTATCTTTCACCTATATAATGTATCTTTCTAGAGCTTTTATGGTTAATGAACTATTATGATACAATTTTTTCTTTTGGCTCATGTTTGATTTCACTACTACACTTAGGTAATTTTTTCATGCATTCGATCTTATCCAAACTAATCCTCAACTATATCCCACTTAAAAATTCCTTTTTATAGATCTAAATAGATTTTATGCTTTCCATATTAGTCAGAGGAGGTTGGAATCAATCAAGATCAATGATCACCTAAAAATTTGGTAATTAAAAGAGAGACCATTTTAAAAGGCATCACCAACATACTTTAGAAAAGGTTTCATTGTTTCAAAATATTTCTAGATGCTCTTAGCTACAACTTATTTCATTGATGTATTTATATGCATTTGTCAAATGATATTTTTTTTTATTGGAAATTTAGACTTCAAGAACATGTACCTATAGACTTTATGGCTCTGGTTTACCACTAGTCTACAACCATAGGATTACCAATTAAATTCATATAAAGTATTGTATTATTGCATCATTCTCATAGTTAGTGAACTCTTCACATCCATCTATCATATCTATGCCATTTTCTATATGCTTTGGAATCTCAATTAGGTAAAATATAAAATTCCTTTTATGTGTGTATTATTTAAGGAGGAAATAGACTTCCTATATTTGATCAAAAATAAAGAAGGGTGTGTAAATTTTAAACCTTTACAAAATCAGATGAATTATGAAAACCACCTCCTCATTTTAATTTTCAAGTAATAAGAATATGGTTAGAAAGGAAACACATATTAATATAAAATCATTACACAGTCTAACCATTTGAGGATACAATCAATGACTAAAAAGTTTGACAAAGCAAACAATGGTTTTCTAATTAATGGATTCTAATATAAGTACAAGTGGCATTGGCATCATCTTATATTTGACTACCACTATTAAATATGGTTGATAGCCATGTTTCTAAATTCAATTCCAAGGCTAGATACTTGGTGGATCCCACAAGAGATCATGTGAAGAGACAAAAGAGGAAGTGCAACCATGAGGAGATCAATGACCAAATAGAGGAGGTGCTCATGATTGACAGGATTGATGTGAAAAGTGGAATGAATTTAAAAGTTGACACATTCATAAATTTTTAGGGGGTTGATTCTAACACTATTATTTCTTACTTGGAGTACTATTAATCATGTAGGAAAATATAGTACATAGATGGTTATGTCAAAAAAGTGGCCAACTAGTATCTATTGTTTGATCTCCATGTTGGTATAGAAATATCATTCAAAAGAACAAAACCACTAGCTAAGCATGGAAACTCAAACTCTCAAATAAAAAATTAGAAAGTCAAGCACAAGACACAACCCCTGAATGGTACTGGCAATAGATCATCCTTAGGCGGCTAAACAAGCAAAGAAAAGGGTTTAAGTGAAAGAGCATCATAATCCACCCACCCATCCTGAGTGGTCTCAAAAAGAGACAAAAATACTATTCTTTTACCAACATTTAGTGTTAGTGGAAAAGTGACATGCAAGTGCTAGTTAGAAGGAACATAATGAATGATGTAAACAACACTCTCCCAATGCAAGAGGAGCTCTTACAAATGCTAGAATTATAGAGCCACCTTTTCTACCTATACTTGGATCTAAAAAAAAGGGTTGAAGAAATAATAAGCACTTTATCATTAAAAAAATGCTTATAACGATCTTCATTATTAGCAATACTGTATAGTTTATAAACTTCCATCACTGAAACAAAATGATAGCTTTAAAAAAATTCAATACAAAAGCAATGTATGGATGCCATGAAACATTATTTCCCTGAAAAATACTATTCTCCAATTGAGCATCTCTAGATGATAAGGTTGAAATAGACTACGAAAGGAAAATTTTAGTGGGTTATACTAAAAAGAACATGGGTATGATAGGGTGAATCCATTTTATAGTTACGATGAATAAATTAGGAAGGTGAATAATCATGAATGCAAAACTGATGTGAAATCTTGTCACTTAACTTCATGAACAAACAAATGTCATGGTACTATTCATTGCTGACTAAGAGGTAAATTCACAATGCAATATTATATCATAGTTATTTAAAATTATTATATGACATCTCGAATTTAATAAATATGTTATAAAAGAGATTATCTCAATGAATTTATGAAAGGAAAAAATAAATAAAGGGTTATCATCCCCCTAAGGAATTTTTAAAAACATACGAGGGTGAATCATCTCTTGCACCACCTCTAATTAGAAAATGCATGAGGAGCTCAATTGTTCTTCCTCCACAATCACATGATTAAGCTTATTCTCATGTTATTGGCATGACTTTTCCCAATTTCACTTAGTATTTTTTATTTCATTAGTAAAAAATTATAATTTTATAGTTATATTATTTTCATCTTTTATAATGATATCATTATTTTTAAATGAACCAAAAAATTCACATCATCCAATTCCACCAAGATATCAGTTATCACAACCGACTAGCTTTGTTCTATAGCAAGGTAGACATTAATTTTACTTGGTATATGTGGATTTATTTTATTTTTTTGTTTGCATGTCATGATGTGTTAATTTATTTACAGTTTTAACTCCCACTCAGAGAAATTTTCTTCCACCACCAGCACCACCCTACACTACACCTTAGGGACAAGGGAAACATTTAATGTATCCTATAGTGAGTAGTGGAACTATACATCTCGCAACATCAAAGTTCATTACATTTTATTTGAGCGGTATTAAGGCTCCAATAGGAACTACATGTGTTTAGCATATAGAACTTGATGCTGATGTCCTTGGAATTGATAGTGGTATGGACATGCAATTTTTTAATCCATCATCATTGATACAGGGTTGTTAGCTGAACTTAGTTGAGGATTTTACTCAAAGGTCTAGTAAACCCTTTCTAGAGAGGGGAGCTTCCTTTGAAGAGACTGATGATGTTCCCAAATATGATGATCATATTAATTTTTTTTTCATCAAAGATATAATTTTTTTGCTAAGAATACTAATTCATTAATTAATTCTATTTTTTAGGCAACATGAGGATTTGATATAGTGGGAGTATTGGGCAAAAATTTTGATTTAGGAAATCAATGCTCATTTCCATAATCTAGTAGATCCTAATGCTATTAAATATTTTCAATTATTGAGCATGAGTTAGCCAAAATCAATGTTTTTATAAACCAATTAGCCTCTAAAACTATTACTATATGTAATAGTTTTAATGACAAAAATTTTAATATAATTTTAAACAATGTGGAAAATTTAAATGTGGAGGCCCAAGCTTATTTCAATAAATTGAAGATAAATGATGGTTGTGTAACAAATGCTAAGGCAGAAATATTAAAAATCATGGTAAGTGTTGCTATTTTTTTAATTTTATTTTTATTTTTGTAATTTTTAGATAATTTTTATTCTTTTCCATTTATAGTCAAAATATAAAAATTTGAAGAATGAAGTTGTTATCATCGAGACTCATCTAACAAGTGTTGTTATTTTGGATAAGGTGTAAGTATTATTTTTTTATTTTAGAAAGACGAATGCAGGTGATATTATAATGCATCCAAAGGATTTTATTAGAACTCATCCATATATCCATTAATCATAGAAAAATATAGTACATAGAAAGTTACATATAAAAAGTGGCTAATTGGTATTTATGGTCCAAGCTCCATGTTGATAAATAAATAAAATTTAAAGGAATAAAAGGAAAAACTAATCATGACAACCCAAAAGAAAAATTAAAATCTTAAATAACAAATGAGAAAGTTAAGCACAAGTCACAACCCCTAGATGGTAGTGGAGGTACATCTTCCTTAGGTGGATAAGAAACCAAAGAAAAGGGTTTAGCTGAAAGACCATCATAAGCCATCCACCCATATTAATTAGTATCAAAAGGAGTGAAAAATAATATTATTTCCAAAACAAAATGTAGTGACACATAATACCCTTCTAATTTACAACCCTACACAAGCAAAGTCCACCAAGATAGACCAATAAATGAATTTATGTGTGGCAATTGATTTCATCTCCCTAATAAAGTGGAGGGGAGGAGAAAAACCTATGAAAATATCTCTAGTGACATTTAGTGTAGTTGGAAAAGTGGCATCCAAGTGTTAGTTATTAAGAACACAATGCATGATGTAAAAATCACTCTCCTAATGGTTGAGGGACTATTGCAAATGATAAAATTATAAAGCTACCTTCTCTACCTACACTTGGATCTAAAAAATCAAATAAATAGAAAACACTTTATCATTAATGGGGAATTATTTAGAATGAACTTAATTGTTATTAATAGTGTAATTTATAAACTTCCACCATTGAAAAATGATAGATTTTTAAAAAATCCCTACAAAGGCAATGTATGGAGGCCACTTTACATTGTTCCCCCCAAAATTAATATTCTCCATATGATCTTATAAATATTCTAGATGGTCATATCATGTAAATAACCATATTATTGTCTAGATGCTTACTCAGATGCTTGTCTATACTACCCTGTCAGATTGAATGCCTCTACATACCTGCATTAATTACCACCACTTTTAATGTAGCTAAGTTTGACAATAAATAAGAGAATCAACCCTCATTTTTCAATAATTTTTTATTCCCTACCTCTCCATGATAACAATCCCTTGCAATCTCTAGTTTCAACCAATCCTCTTGCACATACTCACTTGCTACTGAAATAATGTCTACTACCCCAAGTGCCTCCAAATAAGGAAAAACCTATTTCAAGACTATAATGTGAACCTTGATCCTAAAGCTTATCTAGAGAGAATAAACATAATAGAATAGATTGATAAATGTAAATTCAAGGGGATTATTCACATGATATAATATGGTACATATAATCCCTTTACTGATATTTTTTTGTCATCTTTCAACACATCATCACTAAGATTCAATTTCACTATTGATAACCACTATATTTCCTTTAAAATTACACCCTAGGACATCTAGAGATTGATAAGGCTTCCTCACATGATTTCCAAGCTTGTCAATACAAATACCATATTGAAGGATGTGGACACAAAATAACTCAAATCCCACTATACCTTGTAGCTATGTATAATGCTTTCAAATTTTATCATAGATTTTCAAGATTATTTATTAATTATAATAATAATAATAATAATATGTTTTTATATTTATATCCACCCACATTAAAAAGAAAAGTGTCCTAAAAATTAAACGTGTTACAAATCCTTTTATGCTCAACATGATTAAACATTTCCAAACCAGATTAATTCTATAGGGAAGAATGTTAGACATACTTTTTTGGGATATTGTGTATATCATTTGTACATTTAGTGAATAATAATTTGATTGGTATACCCATGTTTCTAATAAAATTAACAATGAATTGATTATGGACTCTAAAAAAAATGCTTTATTTTCTTTTACCAACTTTATTCTCTCACTGTAGCCTGAGATATTTTACCAGTTATAAGGCATAGATATCATTACTATTCTTCATGAAAAAATGGGAGTTAAGTAACTCTCTATTACCGACCTAGAGGTAAATTCATAGTGCACTATTTTACTATAGTTTTTTAAAATTAATATATGATTTCTCGAATTCAAAAAATATTTTATTTATGTTATAGAAGAAACTAGCCCTATCAATTACTAAAAGGAAAGTAGCAATAAAGGGACATCAACCCCTTGAGGTATTTGATAAAATAGATGAGGGAAAATCATCTCATGCACCACCAAAAATTAGAAAACACATGAGAAGTTAAATTTCTCCTCACCATAATCACATGATCAAGCTCAGCCTCATGTTACTGATATGACTTTTCATAAATTCATTTAGTATTTGTTATTTCATCAGTAAAAAATTAAAATTTTATAATTATATTGTTTGAATATTTTATAATCACTGTCAAGATTTTCAAATGAATAACAAACTTCACGTCATCCAATTCCATAAAGATATTAGTTCCTGTAACCTAGTAGTGCTATTCAATAGCAATGTATTTATTAATTTTAATTGGTATATGTTGATTTATTTTATTTTTATATATGAATGTGATGATAAGCAAATTTTTTTGTAGTTTTGATTCCCACTCAAATAAATTATCCACCACCACTAGCACCACCTTGTACTATACCACAAGGGAAAGGGAAATGTTCAATGTATCTTGCACTAAGTATTGGAACTATACATTTCACAACATCACAATTTATTACATTTTATTTGAGGGGTATCGAGGTTGCAATATGAACTACATGTCTTCAACATATAGAACTTTATGATGAGTTCCTTGGAATTGATAGTGGCATAGACATACAACTTTTTAATTCAAAGCCATTGATACATGGCTGTCAACAGAATGTAGTTGAGAATTTTTCTCAAAGGTCCAGTACACCCTCTTTGGATAGGGGAGATTCCTATGAAGAGACTAAATTTTTTCACAAATATTTCTCATATTAGTTTTTTTCCTCTCAATACTTTATTCATTGAAGATTCTAAGTCATTAATTAATCCTATTATTTTGAGGTGACCCAGAGATTTGAAAGATTGAAGTATCAAGCCAATGTTTTGATTTATAAAATCAATGCCCAATTTCATAATTACTCCCAAAATGGTTAATTATTTTCATTCGATGAACATGAGCTAGACAAAACTGATGTTTTGATAAACCAAACAATTGCTAAAACTATTAGTATAAGTAATAGTTTTAATGATAAAACTTTGAATATAATGTTAAATAGGATGAAAAATGTAAATGGGGAGGCCCTAACTTATTTCAAAAAATTAAAGAGAAAATAAAATCGTGTAATAGTTATTGAGGTAGAAAAAGAAAAAGTCATGGTAAGTGTTGCTATTTATTTTGAATTTATTTTTGTATTTTTTAAATAATTTTAATTCTTTTTCATTTGCAATCAAAGTATACAAATTTGAATAATTACATTTTTATCTTCGAGATGCATCTTATGAATGCATGTAAAAGTATAGTTTCAAATATTACGCACAAGGAATGACTTGTAATAATGAATAAGCAAAGAAATAATTTATAGAGAATCATTAGGGAACACAACATAGACCATAATATTTTTTTCAAAAATAATGTTGATTTGGATCCTATATTGTTTTCACATGGGATAGGGTTTGATATGGACATGCAACTCTTGAAAATATAAATTGTGTTTTTTAATTTTTATTTCAAGTCCTCCTTTTTAAATCATTGCAAGGCATTTTTCCATTTCCCATGCACTACTTTCATACCAATGTGACTATGTAATGTTATTAAATCCATTATAATTATATTAAACCTTAAAATCTAAAAGGTTATAGATTGGTTTTCCTCTTTTTAGAATTTGATATATAGTGGAGAGATGTATATTTTTGGCCTGTAGATTTTCCTAAGCAACTTTTCCAAACTGCGTTGAAATTGTTCTTCCTATCTAAATTAGGTATTATGGATGTTTGTGGTGAATTTAATAATAGGTTGTGTAGTGTTGATGTGTATATTCATCCGTTGTCTTCCATTTCATTATTCTTGTAGTTTATCCATTTTTTTGAATCGAAACATATATTTTACCACAATGTTTCTCAATTGTGTTCAACTTCAATTTAATTCCTTTCCTATTTTCCAACTACATATTATACATTTACATTATGATGGTGTGCCATTATTATTTTATAGGATTACAAAGTCAATGCATGGATACTTAGATGCCCAATTGAACTAAAATGAGCTTTTAATTACCCATGTAGTTTTATTCTGTTATGTATATTTTGTGTTTTTTTCAAGTGGATTTTGTGTTTGATGAGTAGAAATATCCACCTATTTGATTTTCATTGAATTGCATTGATCAATTACCTTTTATATTGATGTTGATTCTTGATGAGAACTAGATAATGGTTGTAAAACTTTGACTTCAATTAAATTATAATTATCTTCTGCTAAGGGCATTCCATATGCAGACATAGCTTCTAGTGGAAGCATATCATCTAAACTTTTATCGATGGTTTTTGCTTGTAAATTTATCATATGATAGACATTATAGTCATTATTTAACATATATATGAAATCATAAATAAATAAAATATGATAAATCATTTTATATTTAGTACATGTTTTTGGTGTCTACGTAAAGAGAATGTATTATAATATATTTGTATCTTCAAAATGGTTCATAGTGGGTTCTACATGCAAAACTATACATGTATATATTATTGAACATTAACACATAACACTAGACAAACATCTATAAATATTATAGATGAATTATTAAACTCTTAAGATGGTTACTTGGAACACCTAAATGACTATCTAGTATATGAAAAACATAGATGAATATTCCAAATGATCATCTCTATTAGATTGTATGTGGTAGAAATACCTCGACTATCACTAGGGTACTTAAACCACCCAAAGGGCCCATACGATTATCTAGAATATCAAAATGATCATATCAGAACGTAGACGATCACTCTAAAATTACATACAATCATTTTCATGCTTTAGACAGTCATCTGGTTTTCCAAAATATTATTTATACACTTTATACTATTGTCAGACAATCGACTAGAGTGCTTAGATAATCAACGAGTGTGTCTAGACCAACTTTAACACACTTATAAATAATTAACTAGGGTGAAATGAATTATTAAATATTTTTTACTTGTATTTGTTTTCTATCTGATATAATAAAATACTTTAATTTATTTCTTTGATTTTCCCACCCCTTTATTATTTCCATCAGAAGCCATTGAAACATGGGTAGAAAATATACACGATCGATCGGAGATAATGAATATTATAAAAAAATTTAGGATATAGTGGCACATATTTTATTTGTACAAGAAAAAGTGATATATATATATATATATATATATATATATATATATATATATATATATATATATATATATAATTCATTCTAACATGAGGAGATATGACCCTAAAAACTAACTTTTCTTGTAAAATAAAGGTGATTTTACCAAGTTGTCGACCCCACCAAATGCACAAATGAATACTTAATGAGTTATTTCATGATTTACTAAATTAATTTCCCTACACAATTGAAGTATCTACTCAAATATAAAGTGTGTTATACATAATTAGGTTCAATTATTTTCTTGTTTTCCCTAGAGATTTCATTACTATAAAAAAGGAGTAGAAGGTGGGAGGGATGTAGACACATAAATTTGATCATAGGTATTGAACAATGTTAATTCATACAAAATACAAACCATATGACTTAAAATCAAATACATTCCTCTAACCCATTTATCTATATGCAAGTTTGAACCTTTGTTTTTTTAATCTATTACACAAAACTCTCAATTTTGACTTCTTAAGCTGCATAAAATCATCTTAAAACTATCTCCAGTTTAAGACATGTGTTCCTATATGGATAATTATATGATAGGTAGATATGAGTGTGTTTTACCTCTATCCAATTATTCTATCTACATTTTGTTCCTAATAATAAATATATTTTCAAGTTTAAAATATTCTTTTGTGTATTTTTGGATGTTTTACATGGTGGCGTAATGGAAATTATAAAAATATTCACCTACAAATACATGTCAAGAGTCATTCTTTTTCCCCACTTGATATGCACTTGGCTAAATATTTTAAACTTCTACACATTTAGTAGATATGCCATATTCATTTCAAATTCAATACCTTTAAGAAGGAGTAGTGTTAAGCCAAATAAAGAACTTTTTGAACCAATTCAATAGATATCAAATTTAAGTATCAAAGCCATCTTATAGTTTCATACATAAATCCAAAGGAGTACAATTACAAATTCATTATAAGTGGTATAACTACATGGTATTCATTTACCTCATTCTAGTATTGGATACTTAGGCATCAATTAGTTGTTAATAGGGTGATTGAGGTCATCTTATCTCATTACAATGATATATTTTTATTGTAGTTTTTCAAGATATCTAAGTTCCATTTGGGTTTGAAAGACAAGATATGAAAACTAATTATGTTTTCATTAAAATCCCTTATTTTTAATATCTTAAGTTACTTAGCATCCATAGGCATAAAAGGTTAAAAAATAGTTCTTTGACACATTGAACTAGTATAAGTCTCTTGTCAATAAACTTGAGTGAACTACATTCTATTTATCCTACAATGATGGCATCCAGATGTGTTTTTCATCCTATTTCTAAAATGTCATTTCTTAAAAATTATTTTCTCGATTTTTTCATACTATTCATCTATCATAGTCAACTAGGATAAGTCTGTAGCCAATAGTCTCGAGTGCATTACACTACTATCCACTTAGAAAAAACATGTCTAGATTATGTTTGTGATCATGTACCTATTCCTAAACCTATATGATCATATATTTCACTGATTTACATAGTTAGGTAGTCATAAAACTCAACACAAATATGTTTTCAAGCTAAATATATCTCTTATTAGTATTTTACAAAAAAAATAGTTCCATACATACCATTTTAAAAACATCAAAAATGTTGATTATTATAGATCTTTAGCATTTTAATATTTTATAGTTTCACACCTATGAGTAAAGATTTGATTTATTTTGTTTTATAAAAAATAAGGTAAAATAATACCCTATTATTTGTCCATATTATACATGTAAAATATTGTAATAAAATGAAATCAAGGATGAGCTTGTACCAAATTTTGGATTATACACCCTTCAAATTTGATCACTTGTTAGATAATTATCACACATTTTCATATTTAATCGTTAATCTCATCATTCAAAAACACAAGTTTACTTATATCAAATGGTTTTTATGGATAAATATACAACTCGTAACTTTCCAAACCCATCACAATGATTTGTATTTTTATAATATTTATTAGATAATTACAACACATAACAATTAAAATATGCTAGGAGAACAATAAAATTTTGAATCACGGACTCAAAACCTGCATTTTCACTATTGAACATAAATTTTATTGAATATCTTTACCTATCTTAAAACATTTTATTTTTTACATAAATTAAAAAATATGAGGTACACAATGCAATCTAAGAGAAGAACTAAACCAATATGGAATCTAAAATTGATTGAAAATTTTAATTGCTACTCATCAGACATAAGTTATGTGATTCTTTGGTAATTCATGGTGCCATTACAGGTCTTTCTAGTGATGAGATGTGACCCCACCATGGGTTTCACTAAAAATTGATGACATGATGTTTGTGTTAAAATAAAGGGCTATTCATGAACTATCTAGATCACTTTGATCCTTCCTCTGGCTCTATAACATCCTTGTGTGCCTTTTTATCTTAGAATTTTAGTTGAAAAGTGACATGCAAGTGCTAGTTAGAAGGAATACAATGCATGATGTAAAAAACATTCTCCCAATTCTTGAGGAGATTTTGAAAATGCAAGAATTATAGAGCCATCTTCTCTACTTGCACTTGGATCTTAATTTTTTTTTGAAGAAATAACAAGCACTTTATCATTAACATAAAATTACTTAGAATGATCTTCATTGTTATGAATAGTGTAATTTATAAACTTGCATCACTAAAACAAAATAATAGATTTGAAAAAATTCCATACAAAGCAATGTATGGATGCCATGCAAGATTATTTCCCCTAAAAATACTATTAAGCAATTGAGTAACTCTAGATGATAAGGTTGAAGTAGACTATGCAAGGAAAATTTTAGTGGGATATACTAAAAAGAACATGGGTATGATAGGGCGAATCCATTTCAAAGTAAAATTGATGTGAAAGCTAGTCACTTAACTTCATGAACAAATAAATGTCATGACACTCTTCATTACTAATTAAGAGGTACATTCAGAATGCACTATAATACTATAGTTATTTAAAATTATTATATGAGATTTAAAATTCAAGAAATATGTTGTTTATGTTATAGAAGAAATTAGCTCAATGAATTTCTCGAAGAAAAGTAAAAATAAAGGGTTATCATCCACCTAAGGCCTTTTATAAAACATACGAGGTAGAATCATCTCCTGAACCACCACTAATTAGAAAATGCATGTGGATTTCAATTATTCTCCCCCACAATCACGTGATCAAGCTTAATCTCATGTTATTGGCATGACTTTTCCCATTTTCATTTTGTATTTTTTATTTCATCAGTAAAAAATTACAATTTTATAATAATATCTTTTATAATGACTATCACAATTTTCAAATGAACCAAAAACTTCATGCCATCCAATTCCACCAAGATATCAATTCTCACAACCTATTAGCTCTATTCTATAGCAAGGTAGACATTAATTTTACTTGGTATATGTGAATTTATTTTATTTTGTTGTATGCATGTCATGATGTGTTAATTTATTTGCAATGTTAACTCCCACTTAGATAAATTTTCTTCAACCACCAGCACCACCGCGTACTATACCTTAGGGTCAAGTGAAACATTTAATGTATCCTTCACTGAGTAGTAGAAATATACATCTCACAACATCAAAGTTTATTAAATTTTATTTGAGTGGTATCGAGGCTCCAATGAGTAATATATGTGTTCAACATATAGAACTTAATGATGATTTCCTTGGAATTGATAGTGGTACAGACATGTAATTTTTTAATCCATTGTCATTGATACAGGGTTGTTAGCTGAAATTAGTTGAGGATTTTACTCAAAGGTCTAGTAAACCCTCTCTAAAGAGGGGAGATTACTTTGAAGAGACTGACGATGTTACCAAATCTGATGATCATATTAATTTTTTTCATCAGAGCTATAATTTGTTGGATGAGAATACTAAATCATTAATTAATTCTATTTTTTAGGAAACTTGAGGATTTGAAATAGTGGGAGTATTGGACCAAAATTTTGATTCAAAAAATCAATGCTCATTTCTATAATCAAGTAGATCCCAATGCTGTCAATTATTTTCAATTATTGAGCACGAGCTAGCCAAAATTGATGTTTTGATGAACCAAGTAGCTTCTGGAACTACTACTATAAGTAATAGTTTTAATGACAAAATTTTTAATATAGTTTTAAACAATGTGGAGGCTCAAGATTATTTAAATAAATTGAATATAAAAGGCAACCGTGAACAGTTGCTAAGGTAGAAAAATAAAAATTCCTGGTAAGTGTTGCTATTTTTTTTAATTTTAAATTTATTTTTGTAATTTTTAGATAATTTTTATTCTTTTCCATTTACAGTCAAATTATACAAATTTGAACAATGAAGTTGTTATCATCGACATACATATAACAAGTGTTACTCTTTTGGCTATTATGTAAGTATTATTTTTTATTTTATAAAGAAGAATGTAGGTGATATTATAATGCATCCAAAGGATTTTATTGAAACTCATCCATATATCCATTAATCATGGAAAAATATAGTTCATAGACAGTTACATCTAAAAAGTGGCTAATTAGTATATATGGTCAGATCTCCTTGTTGGTAAATAAATATAATTTAAAAGAACAAAACCACCAACTAATCATGATAACCCAAAAGAAAAATGAAAATATTAAATAACAAATGAGGAAGTTAAGCACAAGATGAAACCCCTAGATGGTAGTGGAGGTACATCATCCTTAGGTGGCTAATCAATCAAAGAAAAGGGTCTCGTTGAAAGGCATCATAAGCCACCCACCCATATTAAGTAGTATAAAAAGGAGTGAAAAAGACTATTATTTCCCAATCAAAAGGTAGTGACACATAATACCCTACTAATTTAAAACCCTACACAAGAAAAGTCCACCAAGATAGACCAATAGATTAATTTATATGTGGAAATTTATTTCATCTCACCAATAAGGAGGAGGGGAGGAGAAACAACTGTGGAAATAGATCTACTGACATTTAGTGTAGGTGGAAAAGTGACACCCAAGTGTTAGTTAAAAAGAACACAATGCATGATGCAAAAATCACTCTTGTAATGGTTGAGGGGCTATTGCAAATGATAAAATTGTAGAGACACCTTCTCTACTTACACTTGGATCTAAAAAAAATCAAAGAAATAACAAGCACTTTATCATTGATGGGGAATTACTTAAAATGATCTTCATTTTTAGTAATAGTGTAATTTATAAACTTCCATCATTGAAAAATGATAGGTTTTAAAAATATCCATACAAAGGAAATGTATGGAGGCCACTTCACATTGTTCCCCCCCAAAAGTAGTATTATCCATGTGATCTTCTAAATATTGTAGATGGTCATTTGGTGTGAATAACTAGATTATCGTCTAGATGCTTACTCAAATGCTTGTCTATGCCACACTGTCAGATTGAATGCCTCTACCTACCTACATTAATTACCATCACTTTTGATGTAGTTGAGTTTGACAATAAATAAGAGAATCAGCCCTCATTTTTCAATAAGTTTTTATGCTCTAGCTTTCTATGATAGCCATCCCTTGCAATCTCTAGTTTTAACCAAGCCTCTTGCACATGCCCACTCACTACTGCAATAATGCCTACTACCCCAAATGCCTTCAAAGAAGGGAAAACCTATTTCAATACTCTAATGTAAACCTCAATCCTAAATCTTCTCTAGATAGAAGAAACATACTTAGAATAGATTGATAAATGTAGTTTCAACAAGATTATTCACATGTTATAATATGATACATATAATCCCTTTACTACTAATTTTTTATCATATTTCAACACATCATCACTAAGATTCAATTTCACTATTGAAAACTACTTTCTTTCCTTTAAAATTACACCCAAGGACATCCAAAGATTGACAAGGCTTCATTGCATGATTACCAACCTTGTCAATACAAAGACCATACTAAAGGATGTGGACAAAAAATAACTCGAATCCCACTATACCTTGTAGCTATGTATAATGCTTTCAAAATTTATTATGAATTTTCAAGATTATTTAATAATAATAATAATAATAATAATAATAATAATAATAATAATAATAATAATAATAATAATAATAATAATAATAATAATAATAATAATAATAATAATAATAATAATAATAATAATAATAATATGTTTTTATATTTATATCCACCCACATTAAAAAGAAAAGGGTCCTAAAAATTGAATACATTACAAATCCTTGTATGCTCGACATGATTGAACTTTTCCAAGCTAGATTAGTTCTACATGGAAGAATGTTAGACATAACTTTTTGGGCTATTGTGTATATTATGCATATACTCAGTGGAGAATAATTTGATTGGTGGACCAATGTTTCTAATAAAATTAACAATGAATTGATTATGGATTCTAAAAATATGCATTATTTTCTTTTACCAACTTTATTCTTTCATTGTACCATGAGGCATTTTCCCAGTTATAAGGCACAAAGATTCATACTATTTTTCATGAACAAATGGGAGTCAAGGCACTCTCTATTATCGACCTAGAGGTAAATTTATAATGCACTATTATACTATAGTTTTTTAATATTAATATATGACTTCTTGAATTTAAAAAAATATTTTATTTATGCTATAGAATAAATTAGTTTTATCAATTTCTCAAAGGAAAGTAGCAATAAATAACCACCAACCCCATGAGGTATTTACTAAAATAGACAAGGGAAAATCATCTCATGCACCACCACTAATTAGAAAATACATGAGGAGTTAAATTTATCCTCCCCCATTATCACATGATCAAGCTCAGTCTCATGTTACTGATATGAATTCTCATAATTTCACTTAGTATTTGTTATTTCATCATTAAAAAATTACAATTTTATAATTATATTCTTTTAATATTTTATAATCACTATCAATATTTTCAAATGAATAACGAATTTATGTCATCCAATTCCACAAAGATATTAGTTCATGTGACCTACTAGCTCTATTCAATAGCAATGTATTTATTAATTTTACTTTGTATATGTTGATTTATTTTATTTTTATCTATGAATGTCATGATGTGTTAATTTTTTGTAGTTTCAATTGCCACTTAAAAAAATATCCACCACCTCTATCTCCACCTTACACTATACCACAAGGGCAAGGGAAATGTTTAATGTATCCTGTACATTTCAAAACATCACAATCTCTTGCATTTTATTTGAGGGGTATTGAGGCTAAAATATAAACTACATGTATTCAACATATATAACTTGATGATGAGTTCTTTGGAATTGATAGTGGCACAAACATAAAACTTTTTAATTCACAAGTCAATGATATATGGTTATTAGCTGAATGTAGTTGAGAATTTTCCTCAAAGGTCTAGTACACCCTTTTCAGATAGGGGAGCTTCCTTTGAAAAGACTAAAGTTGTTCACAAATATGATGCTCATATTAGTTTTTTTCCTCTCAATAATTTGTTCACTAAAGATTCTAAGTCATTAATTAATCCTACTATTTTAAGGTAACCCAAAGATTTTAAACATTGGAGTATCGGGACAATGCTTTGATTTATAACATCAATGCCCATTTTCATAATCACTCCCAACATGGTCAATTATTTTCGTTGGTTCAACATGAGTGAGAAAAAATTGATGTTTTGATGAGCTAGACAGTTGCCAAAACTATTACTATAAGTAATAGTTTTAATGATAGAATTTTGAATTTAAGGTTAAATAGGATGGAAAATGTAAATAGTGAGGCCATAACTTATTTCAATAAATTAAAGAGAAATGGAAGTCATGTAATAATTACTGAGGTATAAAAATAAAAAATCATGGTAAGTGTTGCTATTTATTTTGAATTTTGAATTCTTTTTTGTACTTTTTAAATAATTTTTATTCTTTTCCATTTGCAATCAAAATATAAAAAATTTAATAATTAAGTTGTTATCCTTGAGATGCATCTTATGAATGCACAAAAAATTTTAGTTTTAGCTATTACACTCAAGGAATGACTTGTAACAATGAATAAGCAAGGCAATACTTTATAGATAATCATTAGGGAATACAA